>CM052801.1:86430022-86601084 GCA_028533885.1 Nasua narica | reverse complement strand
AATTTTATTTATTTATTTGACAGAGAGGAGAGAGATCACAAGTAGGCAGAGAGGCAGGCAGAGAGAGAGGGGGAAGCAGGCTCCCCGCTGAGCAGAGAGCCCGATGCGGGGCTCGATCCCAGGACCCCGAGATCATGACCTGAGCTGAAGGCAGAGGCTTTAACCCACTGAGCCACCCAGGCGCCCCTATGTCCTGTGACTTTATTCATGCTCATCTTTCTGCCTCATACTCCATTCCTCTCTTCTTGCCTCCTCTTCTTGTTTTCAAAATAAAGCGGCAAAAGCTCTTGCCCATATTGTTAGGCCAGCGACATGGCTTTCATCACACCTCGTGTTTGCTCCAGCCATTAAGAACACATTCTGTTGGGGGCACCTGGGTGGCTCAGTCGGTTAAGCGTCTGCCTTCGGCTCAAGTCATGATCCCAGGGTCTGGGGATCGAGCCCCGAGTCGGGTTCCTTGCTCAGCGGGGAGCCTGCTTCTCCCTCTGCCCCAGCTGTGTTCTCTCCCCCTGTCAAATAAATATTTTTTTAAAGAACACATTCTATCGAAATGCCATGTCTTGGCGCCGTGGGCACCCCGTGCCAGGCACACATGAGGTGCTTGCCCTTAACCGGCCACAGGAAGAGTGCCACTCATGTTTGTGTGCCCCCCCCCCTTCCTGTCGGGCTGAGCTGTCACATCCTCAGGTGGCCTAGCCGGGGAGACTGCGTCTCTGACATTTCCCCAACAACTCTCTCCTAGAATAATGGGCCTCCTGGACCCTTTGCCCAGCCAAACCTCGCAGGCGTTATCCGCATCTGGCCAGATGCTCCCAGACACACCAACCTTTAAGCACATCTACCTTTTCACCCCCAGGGATCACTTTTTCCAGCAGCATCAAGTGCTCCCCACTCAGGCAGCCTGGGAGCCCAGGCCTGTCTTCCCTGGAAGAAGAGGGCTGTGGGCAGTCCCTGAATCTGTTATCATCGGGGGACAGCGGCTGTCACCAGGGTGGGCAGGGTCACACATCCAGCACGTGAGAGACTCTGCCTCTCTGGGGTGCCTCCTCTCTCTTTCTACGTGAGGCGGTGCTTCCAAAACATTGGTCATGGCGTTTGCCCTATTGGTTGGGATCTATCTGTCCCCAAAGACAAGGGAGCATGTTCAGGAGAGAGAGCCTCAGACTGGCACACGGCTGCACTCTAGGGTTTACCAGAAGATGTCGCTGTAGGCTTAAACCAGTCCGACAAGGCAGGGCCGGAGGACTGTCAGCTAAGCATGAAGGTGACTTTATTACGGGGGTTTAAACCACCCAACAGCCCCCATTATAATGCATGCCTGCTAAAGCTGGTTGAAAGGTTAATCCAAATGTGTCACTGGACTTCATAAATTTTTTTTTCCAAATAATCAGACTAATTGCCACCAAGCTATTGCCTCCGGCCTAGCATAAAGGCTCGATAAATATGTATTGAATGAAGGAGTGAATGAATACCACAGCAAGGTGCGGAAGGAGGAAGCTCATGGGAACAGCAGTCACCTTTGTCGTTTAGCAGTGGGTCTTTGCAGACCTGAGTTTTCGTGGCACTGGCAAAATCAGGCTCTCCATCTCCATCCTCACTCCCCGAGGCTCTTCCTGTGCCCCATGCTCATTCAGTCTGAAAAAAACATACAAAATGATTTCAACAAAATTTCTTTGTGATATTTGCAAGGCACTTAGAAGATTCTCCAGAGTTTTTGTAGGATGAGGCATGGCCTTGCCAGTCCCCACTCTCTCCCTCCTCTTCCGCAGAAGTTCTAGAAGAATAGCACAGAGTTCCTGTCCTGGAAAACATCGTTTAAGCAGAAATACAAACAAGTAGTCACAATTCAGTATCAAACGTTTTCACAAAGGCTAAGTGCAGACGTGCTATGGGGCCACTGAGGAGAGAGGCGAGGGCCGGCAGCAGGCAGTGGGGTCAAGTTTTCTCAGAGGAGAGATTGCATTTGGACTACAACTTGAAGGATGTTTAGAATTTTCCAGTCACAGAAAGAAGGTCGTGCCCAGCAGAAGAAACACCACGCACAGAATAGAGGCATACAGGACCCCGGGGGGGGGGGGGCGAGTTGCTCGAAGCCCGAGACTCAGGAGAAACCTTTCCTCGGAGGACATCACTCTCTCAGATGGGAATGAATAGATTTCACAAAAGCCGCCAGCCATTCCCCAGGTTTTCTCTAAGAAGCAAAATGCTAATAGTCAGTGTTCATTGTTGTTTTCCTTCTACAATATGCCCTTCTTTGACCTCAGCCTTCATCTGTTGAATCTCAGTGGAGGGAAAAGTCATTTCTGAATTCAAAGCACAACCCCAGGGTCGTTTCTCCCCTGAATATGTCTGATCACATCTTAGGCTTTGACACTTCTGGGCTGGGGCGAGTGCTCGTATGGGTTCAGTGTTCGCTAGTCCTCTACGTGAACAAATAACTTTTTCAGTTTGCAGCTTTAAAGTGAAGATAGCCATACAGCAGAACGTTTGCACTTGCTGACACCTGGGTATCCTTTCAGTAGGTAAAGCAAAGGGGCATTTTGGAGCTGATAGAGTTAACTTTGCTGGGCTGGGAATATGATCACGCTAGCAAAGGCTGAAACCGAGGTGGTAGCTTGCATATATGCCATTGGCAGCTGCCGTGTCTATTTCAGTCGGTGACTAACCACAATGTTTATTTCTGGAGGCCCCGGGCCGCTCTGCCGATCTCTGTACACCGCTTCCAGAACCAATGAGCCATGTTAGGACAACCGCCAGAATCAAAGCATCATGTCGACACTCTTTCAGTGAGGTTTTATTTTTTCATAAGGTATCCTGATTAGGTTGGATATTGGGAAAAACGCCTTCATATATTTAGTAAGAAAGGTCAGAATTTTGTGATCAGTTCATGGGGATATGAAATAATTACAGGGGAACAGGGTTGCCTGCTTGAGCGAATGAGGTCGTTGGGAGGGTTTTGTTATTGGCTGGAGAAAGAGAAACAGGCGGAGTGGGAAGAAGGAGAGAAGAATGACAAGGATGATGTCCTGGGGGAAGAGTTAGCTACTGGTTGGGCTCATGGGACTCAGATGGTGGTCTACAAAACGCCTCACAGGACAAAAAGGCTGCCAGATCATCATCATCATTCCCCTTTTGCCCTCCTTACTGATCAGCAAACATCACAGACGCCCTGCACCTCGCTGACTACACTTATGTCACCCACAGCGCTGACTGTTGGTCTTTGTGCTTTGCCATAGGAACTTCCACTACATCACCATCCTCCGAGACCCGGTGTCCCGGTACTTGAGTGAGTGGAGGCATGTCCAGAGAGGGGCAACATGGAAAGCATCCCTGCACGTCTGTGACGGAAGGCCCCCAACCTCTGAAGAGCTGCCCAGCTGCTACACTGGCGATGACTGGTCTGGCTGCCCCCTAAAGGAGTTCATGGACTGTCCCTATAACCTAGCCAACAACCGCCAGGTGCGCATGCTCTCCGACCTGACCCTGGTTGGCTGCTACAACCTCTCGGTCATGCCTGAGAAGCAAAGAAACAAGGTCCTCCTGGAAAGTGCCAAATCGAATCTGAAGCACATGGCGTTCTTCGGCCTCACGGAGTTTCAGCGGAAGACCCAGTACCTGTTTGAGAAAACCTTCAACATGAACTTTATTTCGCCATTTACCCAATACAATACCACTAGAGCCTCTAGTGTAGAGATCAATGAGGAAATCCAAAAGCGGATCGAGGGACTGAATTTTCTGGATATGGAATTGTACAGCTATGCAAAAGACCTCTTTTTGCAAAGGTATCAGTTTATGAGGCAGAAGGAACATCAGGAAGCTAGGCAGAAGCGTCAGGAACAACGCAAATTTCTGAAGGGGAGGTTCCTTCAGACCCATTTCCAGAGTCAGGGCCAGAGCCAGAGCCAGAGCCAGAATCCGAGTCAGAATCCGAATCAGAACCCAAATCTGAGTGCCAATCAGAATGTGACTCAGAATCTCATTCAGAATCTGACCCAGAATTCGAGCCAGAAGGAGAACCGTGAAAGCCGGAAGCAGAACCCAGGTCAAGAGCAGAGCGATGGCAGTGCCAGCAATGGCACCAATGACTACATAGGCAGTGTAGAGAAATGGCGTTAAGTGGCTCCCAGAGGCCTTTGCGCACTTGTCCCAAAGCGCCAGTAGCGATATGGCAAATCTTAAAACATGAGTTTCCAAACACATCCTGCTTCCTTAAGTTTGGAGGGTTAAAAAAAAAAAAAGTTAAGATGTTGCCTTTACAGTTGCCTTTCAATTAAACGTTATACTGTGCGTGGGTAAAACAACTTTCAGTATGTAATTAAATTGTCTCTTTTTGGTTTGTTGGAGTATTTATAAAATCCAAAAGCCAAACCAGATTCGCCAGAAATTACTGTTTCGATATTTTAGGAAATGCTTAAATTAGCTATAGAGACAAAATGAAAACATAAAATGTGGCCATTCGACTTCTGGCTAGGAAACAGACTCCAATTTATTTATTCATGGCACACCATTCAAACTTGCTCTTGGAAGCTAACGTTTGTTCCCAGGGGTAATCATGAATATACACATTAAAAAAAAAAAAACTAAAATTAACCATGAAACCTTTTATTTTCTTCTGATTTCAACCAGGAATCTATCTAATGGAATAAGAACTGATGGTAAATCTTACCAAACTGTAGAAATGAAGATTTTTCTCTCCCAAACATGGGCAATTTTACGTAAGAAATATTGGCTTTTCAAGTAGAACAGGATTCATATCTTGTTATTTAAGAGATGTTTAGAATTTTCAACTTTTTCTACCTTCTACCGTTTAAAGGTTTTAAACAGGGTGTATCTCATAGTAAACAAAAACACTTTTCTGGGCACTGTAATTTCAACAATTCTGGAATCTTTTTGGCGCTGCTTCTCATTCATTTGAAGGCTTCTCCGAGTTGTGCTCATTCCAAAATAACCCATTTATAGAATCTTTCTTCATCATCTAAATGGTGTGTTGCTGAGTTTCTTGTGATATATAATCCTGGATTCAAGTCAGGACTTTCTTTCTCTAGAATTGTCTTGAACAGGATAACGTGTCTAAAAATATTGCTAAAGTTATTCTTGATCAGATAGAATTGAACCTGAATGTGAATGAATTGTTATTGACTTTTTGTACATTCTTATTGTGCCATTTCCAGTTGGGCTGGCAGCTTCTAGCCCATTTGTTCTTTTTGTGTTGACAGATTGTAAGACAATTACGAGATGGGAAAAAAAAAAAAAAAACAACCCAGTAGAATAAGCATTAAGACAGTCAGGGATTCAGTAACACCAAAAGCTGGGCAGTGTCCATTTTACGGGTTTTGCTATACTTTGTAGGGACCTACACTAAGCCCCTGGCTGTCAGTCCAACAACTGGAAATAGCATTGATGTTTTCAGGAGCGACATGCTTAGGAGTGGGATGATAAAGTCATATCTTGTACAATCCGCTGCTTATCTGCATGATCTAGTCTCATCCGTAATACTTACGGCCGCGAGCCGGACAAGAAGCTGAGTATTTGGGTTTCAAAATAAGTTTTCTTGAAGCTGAGCTTGTATCACTATATCTGAAGTTCGTTTTGTCTGCCAGTATTGCAGTCCTGGGAAATCTGAGAACTGAAGAACTGAAAGGAATTTTTCTTTTTTTCAAAAACTCAAACACACCTTGAAGTCAACGTGTTTTAGAGTGAAACTATTTTGTGTACATTGTGTTTTTAAAATAAAGATCCTGTAGATCACTGTGGTATTTCAGTTTTGTTTAGTTTTAATTGACAACGTTTGCTCTTAAAACGGATAAGTACCTTTGGAAAGCAGGATGGAGCCTGAGCCAGTGGAAAAGCCTATTACAGGAAAAAAAAAAAAAACCAAAAAAAAAAAAATCACTTTTTGTGTTATTGTGGTGTGCATGGCTGGCAGAGATTATGTGCATTTTCTCTGTCTATACTGATTATTGTCTATAAGGGATGTTATAAATACACGTTTTGGTCATCATCCTATAAATCCTGTGATTTCAACTGTAAACATCCGTTCAGTGGTGTAGCTTTACAAACCATTCACTGATTTTGTGTAATTTAAAAATAGATATGAAATAAAGTTTAAATTACGGACTCGGAGTGATTTTGTGATTTCAAGTGTTGCGACCGTTAGGTATTGTGACACCGCAGACAATTCTCTTCTCCCAAGGAGTTTCGTTTTGAACTCCTGGCCACCAGGTGTGGAAGTGAGGTGACCCATTCCAAACTACCACGTTAAAACGGCCTTCGCTTTGGGGGCCTCCAGATGTCATCACCCTGGGGTTAAAGCTTGAACGTATGGATGCGGGCGGGGGGACCCGAACATTCAGTCCATTACTCTATGCAAATGAAATGTGTGTGAGTTTTAATTGAACAGTTATTGAAATAGATATTTGCATGCCTAAAAGCATGCAGGAAGGAAAAATGGCATCTTTTATTTCTTCTCTATCCCATCTGTCCGCAGGATAGAGGTTAAAGGTAAGCATTTAAATATTGGCTTTTAAAGTCAGAGACATGCCATAATCTAGTTCTGGGCAAGGTACATAGTTTGCCAAACAAGCTTATGGTTAGGACTATAGATGGGGATGATTTGCCATTGCCCTTGCCCTTTTCCAAAGGGAACTTAGATATTGGTTGCATGGATTAGAGGGAAAGAAGGCCACCAATCTGGAGGGTTTAATTATTACTTTGCAAGCTATTCATACTTAGAGAATATTGCCCATCGACCGTTTATTGAGCAAGAATTGAGTGGCCAACAGTCCTGATTTTATAAGTTACTTGGGAGGAACTGTGAACAGGAACGTAGAGGCTAAGAACTTGAAATGGTTCAGAAATAAAAGTTGTTTCCCTTTTCCCCTGAGAAGGGTACGCTTGGAGACCAGGGCACTCACACGGAAGGGGGGAAACCTAGGAGCCCTAGATCAGGGTTGGTTTCTTAGGAAATGGACTCTCGAGGTTGCCCAGAGAGGAGCCATAATGAAGAAAAGACTAGTTATCCCAGTTCCTAAGGACCTGGGATTCTCAGAAGGAGTTACAACCAAGGAAGAATGGAGCTGTCTTTGGGGGCGGGGGGAGGCAGTGAGTGGAGGCTCTGAAAAAGCCTAGTCTTCCCACTCCTGAGACACAGAAAAGCGACAGAGTGGTCTGGGGTACTGGTGTGGGACCCACAGCTCTCCCGCCCCGCCTAAGGAAGACTCCCCTCTCTCTCATCTTCGCTAGGGACTCGACTAAGTAAACAAAGTTTTGTACAAAGTATAACAAGAGACAGTGGATGCCGACTCCAAGGGTAACCCCACGGGTTTGTGGGATAAGGCCATCCTAATCTCTCCCATGGCAAGAATGAGGCAACCCGACAGTTTCGAACATCAAAGCAATTACATCAGCACCTGAAAAATTCCAAAGTAGATTTGTAATCCATCCATCAGACCTTCGCATATGTGCAAAGCCCTCAGAACCGCAGGCGAAAACTATCCTGAGAACAAAGTAAATCAACTGTTTCTTGGGGCCAGTGACCCTGTCCTGACCAGCCAGAGCCGGCATCCGAACCCCGCGAACTCGGGGCCAAAGGCAGCCCTCCACCTGCTTTTGTAAAGCAGATTTTATTGGAACTCAGTCATGCCCGTTTCTTTACATATTTCCTCTGGCCGCTGTCACACGACGGAGGCAGAAATTGCAACACAGATCTTATGACCCCGAGAGCCTGAAATACTTCTCTCCTTGCCCTTGAGAGAAAAAATCGTGCAATCCCTGAGCTAAAGAACAGTCCAAATGTCCTAAATAGCGAAATCCTGGCAGAGTTTATAATGAGCCCAGCATCAGAGAGAACAGAGGGGTGTGATATGAACGACACACTGCCCAATAATAAGAGACCACAAACAGCATTTATTGAATATTTACCACATGAAAGTCACGGCATTACGCGTGAGAGCAGCGAAGACCCTGATCTTTTCTCTCAGGATTACGGGAATCTAAAGCAAGGGCTGTGTCAGAGAGGGGCATTAAGTGAAAAGCTTAATCAGTTCCTCTGTGTGTGGGTTTGATCTAAAACAATCAAGGTACGTGAAGGAAATAAGCGAAATTACCTACACAGCTCTCCCTCCCTCCAAGTAACTAGTGTAATTACGGGATTTCTTCCAGACCTCCTTGTCTTATTCCTATTCATATCTAATCTCCCTCTGCCTCCCCACCTCTGTGTGTGTGTGTGTGTGTGTCTCCAACGCATACATAATATTGATAACAAAAATGAAACTACATCATTCTCATTATCCAATTTCCCTTTTTTGGGGAGAGCTCAGCAGCGTATCATGGTTTGCCCCACACAACCAGTGCAGAGTGGATGGTTAGCCCTAGGCCCCCAAGCTGGGTCCACACTGGCTGGGTCTGTATCCCAGCCCCACCACTTACCAGCTCTGTGACCACGGGGGAGGTCACAGACCTCTCCGTGCCTCAGTTTCTGCCCCCTCCACCCCATAAGTGGAGGAAATAGCAGCTCCCACTTCAGAGGGTTGTTGTGGGCATTCAGTGAGGTCATACTTGTAAAGCACTTAGAACAGTGCCTGACACAGAATAAGACTTACATGTGTTGGATAGTATTATCGTGATCATTGCCATTAGGACAGTCATTGCCATTAGGATACCATTAGGATCTCAGGTGTCTGACAATGCCCATGTCTTTAAAAGCTCAATACTGATTCTGAGATCAAGAATTGAAAAGATTGACAAGAAACTAAGCAAAAAGTAGTGTGATGTTCCATTGTGACTCATTTTTCAAAACTTCCCTGAAACTATTATCTATATCTATATATATAACAATTGTCACATCATGAAATATATAAAGACCTATCCTGAGGTTTGCTTTTGAGTTTTTAATGCAGCCACTGACAGAAGTATTCTGAAAGACCTAATCCACAAAATGGCAAGTGAGTCACTGAGAACTCTCTCCAGCAACGAAAATGCATTATCTGACGTCCCTGGCTGATTTGGGACCTACTTTATTGCACTTAAGCAAGGATGACTCACTCACCAGCCCCTTTCTTCTCCCTCCCACCTGTCCCACATGACATTGCCACTGCGTGGGCCTCTTTGCATGACACATGAGAGGGCTCCAAAAGTCTAGCTGCCGGTCTCACGGGTCTGGGTTGGCACCTGGAATCCCACACGCCAGGTCGCTACTCTGGGCGGAAGCAGCCTGTTCAGAAGACTATTAAAATGCATAGATGCCACCTGGGAGGGAGGCGGGAGAGGAGCCCATTAAAAGTTAGCTCATACTAGTTTATAAGATTAGCAGTCACGAAGGACCCACGCAAGTCTCGCAACTTCAGCTAGCTCGCCTGGCTTTAAAAAAAAAAAAAAAGAAAAGAAAAGAAAAGAAAAAGAATACTTTGCTTCTCTTCCTATTTGAATTTCTAAATTTTGATCTTGTTGCCTTGAGGGCAGGACAAGGTTCAATAATCCTCATCAATTCTCATTAAGTTTTATAAACTCTATTCTCATTATGCCCAGTGAAATCTTGTGACTTCACTAATCTGGGTAGGATTTAATGATGCTTTAACTGGACCTAAGAAAACTTTAACAGTTTTTGTGACTTGAAAATGCACTCCTGGATTTCACGTGACTCAAGAGGACCCGAGGGGAGCGGTCAAGTCTTCAAAGAGAGGGCTATACCATAACTTGATGGGGCCCAACCAGGCAGCTGGAGCCAACCCTAACCAACCTTCTCGTGGCTTAATTCTAATGCAAAGTGGTTTTTTTTCCTCAGGCCGGAGAGAGATCTTCTGTCCCTGAAACTAGTTCGAGCAGGATGATGTGCCCATCAAGGTCCTTGGAATTATTTGGTAAAGACTCTGCATTTGATCAAAGGGTCAGAGTTAGGCTTCGCAACCCTGAACAGGTAGGAAGGACGTTTAAGGAAAGAGCCTCAGCACTGACTAGTCAAGATGAAATAGGACAGATCAAGAGTGATCTTGACCTCTAACAGGCATCAGGAGTTTCCCAAGGCTCCCCAGAGCCCACAGCAGTTGAAAACACCCTTTCCCTCAAACTCCCCAGGAACTTGGCAGGATGGGTCATTGTTTTGATTTCCACCAGTCCCACTCAAGGTCAGGTGTCCATACTATCCCTCCTGTCCTGAGCCTCTTTCTTGACCGCCATACTCATCTTCCTAAAAGTGCATCTCAAAATGCCATCCATGGACTTGTGGTCTCACAAGGTGTTTGTGATGTGTTTCTTTAAAGATACAGATTTCCTGGCCCCACCGCCGAGTTTCTGAATCAGAATCTCGGGGTATAAATCTCTCTTTTGGTGAGATTAGATGATTCAAAGGGGATTCAAACATGGTTGGGTAAATGGAGGAGCTTCTGTCCTAAATCACAGGTCTGATCGCCGCACTGCCCCTCTCAGAAAGCACTGGCAACTCTCCACTATCTGCAGATCGAGTCCACACTCCTTGGCTAAATGCACAACCCTCCATAATCTCACCTCCACTCTTCCGAGGCTCACGAGGCTCGCAGTTGAATACCACCCTACTTGAATTTGAACCTTTGCTTCAGGCTAACGTTCTTTACTTCTTGTCCCAGGCGGGAGCCTTCCAAAATGAATTCGAATAGGAGTTTTTCAAGTATCATTGACTCTAAAAAAAGCTATATATAAAATCTTAGGTCGGCCAATTGCCATCTTAATAGAGTTTTAATGAACTCTAATAAGCCTAGGGTCAAAAGCAAGGAGCAAGCAGTTAGAGCAAAGAAGTTGAGCAGGTGAGAGTTTCCACCCTGAATGTGTCTGTACAGAACTGAGGAAGCCAACCCCAGATGGGCACCAGTTCAAGCCAGTGGAGCATCTCTGAGGCATAAAGACAAATGCGTCATTCGGGTCACACTGGAAGCTCTGCTCTCTCATTGCCTACCTGACTGCCCTACTTTGGGCCACCGTGCCCCACGTTGTGGCCAGGCCAGCCCCAGGCCCTGGAAGTAAGCCCATCCTGAGTCTGGAGGCATTTGTTTAACTAGCTTCGGCTTTGCTGACCCAATGTCCAGTTTCTGGCAACGTGATTCAGCTGACTAGCCTCCATTGAGCAGTTCACCGTGAGTTAGGCCCAGTGTAGTAGGAAACCAGGAAGGGAGGTAGGAGAAGGCTTTTATCAAGAGAATGATTCCCAGGGCGCCTGGCTGGCTCAGTCGGGGGAAGCATGTGACTCTCGAACTCAGGCTCGTGAGTTCAAGCCCCATGTTGGGCACAGAGACTACCTTTAAAAATTTAAGAAAAGAAAATGATTCACGACTGAGTCCTTTTCCCAGAACAGAGAGCCTGCTCTAAGCTCCTGAATGAAGGAAACCCCTGGTAGAGCTGCCCACCAGGTGGGAAGAGTTCAACTCCTAATGAGGTTGAGGATAATCACGATGAGCCACAGCATTTATTAAACACCTACTGCATGCCTACAGCTCTTCTTGGTCCTTCATATAGTAAAATAACAGTAACACCCCAAAACAACAGTAACACCCCAAAACAACATGGTGAAGTGCTCAATGGAGGCTAGTCAGCTGAATCACGTTGCCAGAAACTGGACATTGGGTCAGCAAAGCCGAAGCTAGTTAAACAAATGCCTCCAGACTCAGGATGGGCTTACTTCCAGGGCCTGGGGCTGGCCTGGCCACAACATGGGGCACGGTGGCCCAAAACTGCCAAAACAACAGTAGCACCCCAAAACAACAACAATGGCAGAACTAGTAACTAATATCTTCTGAACTGTATTATATCTCAGATGCTGTACTAAGTCGTTTATATGCACAACCGCACTTAATCTTCATGACTACCCTGTGAGGCAGGAATAAATTCCCACATTTTACAGAGGAGTAGGAGTAGGAGTAAGCTCAGGAGAGCTAAATTCACATGCTCAATACTTAGAGGCAAGAGCCCAAATCGAACCTTGTTGGAACTCCAGGGCTCAATCTCTCTGCTTTATTCATTATTTAAAACCTTTCATTATGGGAAGATCCAAACCTCCACACAAATAGAGAGCACAGCATCACGAAGCCCCATTT
The DNA here is from genome assembly GCA_028533885.1 of Nasua narica. NCBI lineage: Eukaryota > Metazoa > Chordata > Mammalia > Carnivora > Procyonidae > Nasua > Nasua narica. The sequence continues at coordinate 86,589,025 of CM052801.1, read as the reverse complement.
CCCTACCACTCAGCTACAGCAATTATCAACTCCCATCAATCTGGTTTCATCCATGCCCTCACTCACCTGCCCTTCAAGCTGTAATACACTGAAGCAATTCCCAGACATCATCCATAAAAGAGGCTTCATCTCATTTTTCTTTTTTAAATGATTTTATTTATTTATTTGACAGAGAGAGACCACAAGGAGGCAGGGAGAGAGGAGGAAGCAGGCTCCCCGCTGAGCAGAGAGCCCGATGCGGGGCTCGATCCCAGGACCCTGAGATCATGACCTGAGCCGAGGGCAGAGGCTTTAACCCACGGAGCCACCCAGGGGCCCCTCATCTTTCTAAAAACACAGACAAGTGTGCTTTATTAGTTTCCCGTTATACAGAGAAGCAAACTGAGGTTCAGAGAGGTGGGTTCCTGGCTACACAACTACTCTAGCAGCAGCTTCCTCCAGAACAGTAGCTGGGGATCGACGGCCTTGAGCTCCTGATACAGACAAGCCAGGAAGCCATTTATGGCTTCTCTGAAACTTAACGATGGTTTCTTATGCTGCCAGCAATACTCACAAAGTAACTGGCTTGCTTCGGGTTCTTCGGACTGCACCCTGCTCAGCACTTGTCTCTGGACCCACAGACGCCCAGTCCACAGCCTGGTACCTTTGCCCCTGGAGAGGCAGCCTGAGGTCCCCTCACCCTTTCACTCAGTTTTCCTAGACCCATAAATATTCTACATCTCACAGATGGAAGCAGCCAAACTTGGCCCTTGATCTCAGGTCTTTTGACCACGAGTTCTGTGCTTTGATTTCCACAGGCATAATTCCCGATTCCACTCTGGGGCATTAGAAAATATTTTCGATGTCCAAAAAAATGGGTTTAGCCTCCTGTCAGCAATGGTCCTCTCTATTTCACAGACTGCCTTTCTTATCAGAGACAATCACTGTATACAGTCTACACATGCGCAGCACTAGTATAAACTGAAAAAAGTGTGTGGTTTCTATACTCGGTGGGTAAGATGCATCTGGAAGAGCAAAACTTTTTTTGAAATCATCTGAGAGCATCTTTAAAAACTTGTTCCAGCTCTGACACCACCAGGGCAAACCCATTTCACATTTCCACTCCTTCTTCCCCCATTTTACAGGTTTACTTGGAGGCCCAGAGACAGCAAGTATCTTCCCAAAGGTCACACAGGTAATTTGTGGCAGAGCTGAGATTCCATCTCAGGTCTATCTGAGTCTGATGTAGCCAGCAATACCTTAATGTTTTCATACGAAACTTCGAGAACGTCCACTTTCCTTTTTGATTGTGCTCTCTTCTATTGCCTATTGGCCTTCAACCTAAAGCAGAATCTTTTCTGGGATTCCTACTATAATAATCAAACTCTCTGGGTTCATGATCCTGGCGTGATCCTCTACTGGCCGTGTGACCTAGGCTCAATGACTTCATCTTTCCGAACCATTTCTAAAATTGCAATTACAATGATACTTACTCCATAGATTCGTGGTAATGATTCAATGAGTTAAAACATGCCAAGCGTTTTAGACAGAGTTCTGGTGCTTTGCAGTTTGATTGGATTAATACAGGTAAACATTTCTGGCACTGAAGCAATTTATTCTTTTTTCTTTTTTTTCACCCTAAATACGTTTATTTTATTTTTTCAGTGTTACAAGATTAATTGTTCATGCACCACACCCAGTGCTCCATGCAATATGTGCCCTCCTCAATACCCACCACCAGGCTTGCCCAACCGAAGCAGTTGATTATTATTATTGATTAATAATATTAATTATCATTATTAATATTAATAATAATATTGATTATTAATACTGAAGTATTAATACATTCAGTATATTTTTCTGAAACATTGGCATCATTTTTCCTCGTACTGTTTTTATGTTCTTCCCCTGTCCCATCCATTGTATTCTGATAAGTTACTCAGTAATTGGATTCACGATCCTAAAAGGAAATATTTCCATCCCTACAGAAACTAGATTTTTTTTTTTTTTGCTTTATACTTTTCTTCTACCCTCTCCTCATGGAGTCCAGTGCTGGATTAGACACCTACTGGGCACTTCACTGGACATAGTAACATCTGTCTAAAGTTGGCAAATATCCTTTGCTTTAATAGATAAGAACAATGTCTATTTATTCTCAACAATGCTAGGAATCACTATGTAGCAGACACGTGACGTACTCTGCTTGGTACTCAGAATTCTTTGGGTGTTGAATACCGTACAGGATAACCACACATCAGTCAAATGCTCTGCATTTTCCATGACGATCATGATTTCTACAAATCTATTCCATTGTCAGTCCATATGTTCTAGTTTTGTATCTGAAAACTATGGCTAGCTTCGCTAGTAGTACTACATGCTAACATGATTTCATGCATTTCATTGTAACCTCTGGTGTATAATCAATGAAATGGTATCTTTGTAAATAAAGCACACTCAGCGAAGGTCACTGAGCGTCATTCCAAAGTCTTGCATCTGGCATTCATGACCTTTTATGATCTGGCCCCTGCCGATCTGCCTGGGTCATCTCTCAGCAGCCAGGAGGAGTGATCTGAGTCCGCCCCACGGCTATCCTTTCACCTCTGGGCATTTGCACATGCTCTCCTCTTTGCCTTAAATGCTACTGCTGCTTATCCCCCTCACTCTTACCCTCTCTGTTAGCACTGTGTGCTCACCACCTAAAAACACATGCCCATTAGTGCTCCTCTTAGCTGACCGAAGTCCTGTTCTTTTTTCAGATTCTACCTCAATGTCACCACTTCCAGAGTCTTCCCTGGCCCTCTCCTAACTAGATTTATTTACCTCTCTTCAGCGCTCATCTCAGGCCCTGTGTCCACCCCCAGCCCAGTGCTCAGCCCAGAACAGTAAACAGCCCTCCAGGTGACTGCTTAGGATCTTGGCCTCTTTGATTTTTATACATACTTCCCAATACTTGATATGGGGGGAGGCATAACTTTGGAAGGTGACGAGTTAGGCTGTCTGAGGTCATTACCATCACTCCTTCTTTGGGTTGCCTGTTTACCTCCCCCGGTTTACTGTGAGATCCAGGACAGTGAGGATGTGGCCTGTCCCTGTCATCTTCATCGTTTCAGGATCTTGGTCGTCATTTGTTTAGCCAATATTTACCGAGTACCTAACCTACTACATGCCAGGGTCTGTGCTCATGGTGGACAGTGGAGATGAATCAAAGAGACAGGAGAGCTGCTTTCGTGGAGCTTCTGGTCTACTATTGGAGACTTACATGAATCAAAATATCTTACCAGTCACATGAGAAGGCCAAACTGTGCTGAGTGCCATGAAGGAAACGTATAGAGGAAAGTGATAAACAGGAAGTATTTAGGGTCAACACCAAAGGTTACTCCGAGAGGTGACATTTCAGAGTGAAGGCTGAGAAGTGGCAGGGTGTGGAGAGAGAGGAAGCACACGTTAATTATTCAATAAATATTTGTTAAACAAATGAATGAGTGACTGATGATATTTAAATGAGTTCTGCTGCAAAAGCTTTTGTTACAAAGGGCCACTTGTCATGGAAAGAATCACCCCATGCTCTCTATCTTGGATTTTCCTCTACAGGTAGCCCTGGACCAGCAGGGGTCTCACATCAGTCCTTGGGCTGGTAGCCATTGGGATTAGAGGACACACACTTACAACCGGGAGGGCCCTGACCCAGTCCACTTATCAGGCCCCAATGCATGTGATACAGCGGTCTGGCCCCTGGCCTTGGGCAGCCTCCCAACCTAGCAACCCTTCTTAGAGCACTGTTCCGGCAATAAATAGCCTTGTGTGTGACTAGTTAAGATGTTGTTTTATCTGATTTATACACTCTTTGGAAAAGTCGAGAGCAGTAGACGTATCCACGGAGGAGATAAACTAGGATGCTTGTGGTCATTTCTACACAAAGTTAGATATTGGATCCCTGTGGTCATTTCTACACAAAGTTAGATATTGGATCCTTGGTGGGGAAGATGCTCTGATAACACTTTGAACCTCTCTTGCAGAGCTTATCACAGATTGCCTTGCATTTTATTTTTTACATGTCTCCCTTACTGAACTATAAATATATTCTTTAGGGGAAAGCAGGCTTTTAGACATTCTCTCTCGTCCGTTCTAGACTTGCCGTGATGGACACTCAAGACCTGCATGTTTGGATTACATTTTTCCTGTGAGGAAATTTATTGGGGTTTTCTTCATTGAATTATATTCTTGGAAAAACCTCGCTAAAGTCAGAGAGCAGTTTGTGGTACCATAGGTTTTCCTTGTGTGTGGCCCATCTGTATATGTCTGTATCAGCCAAGGGTTCAGAGAAGAAGACCCATAAGAACATATATCTATCCACAAAGAGATTTGTTTCAAAGATCTGACATCACACAATTGTGGGTGCTGCTTAAGCTGTCCCTGGAATGTAGTTGTCTTTGTGCCTGATGCTGAACCGTGAAGTCCACCGGCGGAGCAGTTGGGAAGGGATGGATGTGAAAGGAGTGTGGACATAGAACCCTGTAGACCCCATGAGGATGAACTGAAACTCATATCAGTATCTGTCACCTTGACCTTGATGTCAGAAGTGTCCTGTAGAAGCCAAGACACTTTGTCACAGAGCTAAACACACACATATCTGGTCCAGAAGGTGAAGAAGCTGAGGAAAGAAACAAAGAACGTGAAGCCATCTCAGGCCCGGCCACCGCCTCACACCAACGAGGGGAGCCAGCAGATAAGCCACAAGACGCATGAACTGCGCCATGGTTTCTGCTTCCCTTCTGCCCTCCAGATCTCCCATGAGAATCTCTCGTTGACACTCTAACCAAAACACGTGAGAAAGGGAATACTGGGAAATGTAGGCAAGTGGACTCATTCTAAAGCCAACACAGCAGCCTTGATTTCACCGTCTCTGTCTTTGCATCCTATAGGCCATCAAATGCTCCTGACTCCCTTAGAAAAGAAAACCATAGCCTGCCTCCCTCAACCTTGCTGGTGCGTGTCAGAGTTACCCTTTTGACTGAATCAGCTCTCATGGACTTTGATCCAAACATTGGTACTCCTTTAAATATGTCCCATTGTCACTTCCCTCAGAGAGATGTCATTTTGCTAACCTGACAAAGCCATTTCCTTCTGCAGTGTCTAAGCTGATTTTAATTGATTTCTTGCTGCTGTTTTTAATGAGGCCCTTCCTTGGTTGGTTTTACTGATGAAGCAAAACGTATCTGGTCGCCTGCACCTTTTAATAGTTCTTCAGGGACTTAGTATTACAGGGAAATTGTTCAACACTCAAACACAGACTTACTATTTGGAGTAGGTGATATCCATGATTGAAGGAAACAGCACCTCGGGGAAGAATTTCTTCTAGAAGTCCCTTTATCTGACTTGCAGGATTCCTGATAGAAACTTGAGAGCTAGTTAGTGCACTGAGATGGCCTTTGCAGGACGTGTGGGCAAGAGCGCATTTACACATGCAGGCACGCATGCACGCAGGCACACACGCACGCAGGCGGAGAGGGAGAGAGAAGGAAACACCGAGGGTAAACGCTGCTCGCATGGCCTTTCCTTTCCAATTTGGTGGCTGGAAGGAAGAAAAGTAGAAGACAGGACGGTGATGGACCTTTTTGCAAGGCCGAAGAGAGGATGTTGGCAAGTTGCCTCCCCGCGGGGAACGTGCAGTTTACAGGCATGGCCACAAGATGGTGTAGTGACTGCGCATCTTGGCGCTGGGGGCGGGAGAGAGCGGGGAGGAGAGAATCGAGGCCCTACAGATGCCCAGTTTTCTTGTTTTTTTTCACGTGGGGCCTAAGCATTGGGAAGAGAGCAAATGTGGAAGGGAGCCAGGGAATTTGAATGTTTTCCCAAATATTATCCTCTGTGTTTGAGAATGAAGAAACCCTATTTACGGCTATACTTGGCTCTGAAATCTTCGTGATGGGTACCGGGTATGCATTCTATAAATCTGTCAGCTAATCACGAGCTCTTGGCTTCGCCAGTTCTATAGCAAGCTATTACACCGAGGCATAAATTGGCACTTTTTATAGAACAGTCCCTGTTGCCACTGGACGTGTTGATGTACTGTGGGGTCGTAAGAGTCTGTAGCCCACTAACCGTGGACTTTTCTCTTGAGGTCTGAGTTATGAGATTCATTTAGCAGTCCAAGTTGGCTTAGGAGTCTCAATTCAACTAAGTGTTGTCTTGTCTGTTTGGGGCTTAAGGAAGGTAGATGGGTTCCTAGTACTGTTAACAGCTTGATTCCGAAGAGTCGGCATGTGACCTGGAGGGCCTAGGATTTCTAAGTGATTGAAAACTAGCTTTAAGTGCTTTAGGAAAGAATGCACAACCCAACAGGTAAAGCCTGACTGGGCTTTAATTGATAGACTGGTCAGGAAGATTAACTACATGTATACAACAGAGATTGTAAAATGGGGTAAATTTTATTGGATTAAAAAAATAAAACTTAGGTGCACCTGGGCAGCTCAGTTCAACTCTTGATTTCGTCTCCGGACATGATCTCAGGGTCCTGGGATCAAGCCCAGTGTCCGGCTCCGCTCTTGGCGGGGAGTCTGTGTGGGGATTCTCCCTCTCCCTCTGCCCCTACTCCTGCTCATGTGCTCTCTCTTTCTCTCTCTCTCAAAATAAATAAACAAATCTTTAAAAAAAGAAAGATAAAAAATAAGGCTTAATTTAATTGTATAATTTTTAAAAAGTATTGGTAATCTTCATTCAAAAACTCCTATTATAAAGTTAGTTTTAAGATGTTACAAAAGGTAAAAGACCAGGGACAGTGTAGAAGAGAACAGTTATACCATCTATGACAAAGGGTTAATATCCGTAATGTTCAAAGAACTCATGTAAACCAATAAGGAAAAGATAAACCAATAGCTAAATGAATAAAAGTCTTTCAGTAAGCAATTTACAGAAGAAATATACATGGCTAATTAACATATGAAAAGGGGCGCAATCTCACTGGGTAATGGACAGTAGTCCCTAGGTGATGGTAATGGTAAAATGCAAATCCAAACAACACATAGCTTTTTTTTTTTTTTTTTTTTTGGCCTCTGAAATGGAGAGTGGAGGAGATAGCATCCGGGGGGGTCTTTGATGGTGTAGTGAAAGACACACTCTCAAATACTCTAGAGAGAGGAGATTGTGGCAGTAATTGCGGGTGGCAATGTGGCAGCTTCTCTCAAAACTTCTAAAGTGTATCCCAAGAAAGTACACTTTTAGGATGTTGCCTTCTCTTCTATGGAAATACTCCATAAGTGCTGAAATTTGTGTCTGTAGAGACACCGTCACAGGACTGTTTATGTTACAAAAGATGGAAAACAATCTAATTATCAGTGAGGGCGGCGGTTCAGTAAGCTGCATATCAACACTGTGGGGTATGAGAAACTACCTTCCCACTACCAGGAATGAGGCAGAACTACATGTTCTGCTGTGAGCCAGTCTCTAGTCTGTGTATTTAAGGAGTGCGTGTGGGCGTGTGGGGGTGTGCATGCTCATGCGCGTGCAAATATACAGAAACAGACCTGGAGGGACGTACTCCCAACCTGACATCCTAATTAGTTCTAGCTCTGTGGAGGGGATTTGGGTTGGCGACGTGAAGGAACGCAACCAGATTTTCTTTCTATACCCTCTCTGTATTTTTAATAATGAGCAGGTATTAACGTATTATGAAATTTAAAAATAAATTTATTTAAAAAGATATTCCTCGGATTAGAAAAGTTATAATTTCTCTTCTCAGAGCTTCGCAGGTGCCCAAATAATCAATCCTCAGTAACAAATCAAAAAGCTAAGACCTACATGAGATGGGGATTAACGACTGCGTGCTCCTAATACCCCTTAATTTTGTTCTTTGCAGCCCCCCAGAATTCGCTTTCCTCACAAGTTTCTCCCGATTTGTCGTGAAGCAGGAGCTCTCAAATGGATGGTGTGATGGGCTGGGGGCTTTCTTTCCTTCAGCCTCCTTTGTTGCCTTAACTAATTGAAGAATGTTTTCCTCTTTACCTTTTGTATCCTTTTGTATTTTAGGGCTTTCCAAATCACACTTATACACAATCATGCACTTTCTACTACTTGTCATTAGAGTTTCGTGATCTGGTCAGATTGGGACTTTTGTAAAAGGTTTTTTTGGTTTTTTTGTTTTTTGGGGGGTTTTTTTTGGTCAAAAGCATTCCAATTTGCTTTTCAGGGCTTTGGGGAGTTCTTACTCCAGCCAACTCTACCTCTCACTCTCCCTTCTTCCCAGGGACTGATAATGATGTAATCCATTCCTGGACCCATAGAATTTCCTCCCTCTTCCTTCGCAACCACCTGGGGCCTTCTATCGTGGTTTTGGTTTGTTAAAACATTTGCCTTCTTAGATTGCATTTTGTTTAATGTTCTTGATTTTGGAGTATCCTATATGCTCTTGCATCCATCAAAGCTCTATCTACATTCAACTCCTTAACTATTTACCCTCAGAGGAAAAATTGCCTTGATGAATGATATCCATTCAAGTGGATTATTTCACCTTCTTTGCTGAGTGGTTGCCTTAAACACACTCCTAAGGCATATTGAGCTATTTGTGGCCTGGTGTACTTTTTTCCGGGCATATAGATTGCTAGTCACATATCACCATCAGATTCTGACCTGCAGTTATATTTGTAAATGACTTTTCAGCCTTTTCCACTATTTCCCTGTTCTGTATATCTATAAATAACTCCTTCTTTGTGAGCTTCCTCGTTTATTTGTACTCCCACCTTAACTCTCTATGACCTCCTTTTTGTCTTATCCTCAAAGATAGCATTTGTCAACGAACTAGTGTTTTCTCTTTCTCTGCCCATCTTTCATACACTTTTCTAGATCTGTTTTCTTTGGCTTTTGGAGGTGGAGATGAAAAATAGCTTCCTGCCTATCATCTATCATGTAACTTCTTATCTCTGAGTTAAAACTCTTCATTACTTTATTTTCCTGTCATTAGCAGGCATATTTTGTCTTCTACCCACTGAAGTATTGATGAAAATATTAAGTAGTGTCAGCCTTAGGTCAGTTCCTTGAGAAACCAACGCAGTGTGCTTCCCCCCCTCTTGTTCTTACTGAACTATCAAAACTAGTCTGTCGATATCTTCCTCCAATGCCAATTGTATATGGTCTGAACCATAGTTTTCAAGCTCGTTAATGAGCAGGTCATGGCCAGGAGCAGAATCAAAAGCCTTTCTAAGGTCAATACATATTATGTTGTTTGTTACCCCAAATCCATTAGGCTTGTCATCTGTAACCAACAAATATGACATTGGGTCAGCAGGATTTTCTTCTTCATAATGAAGTGTTGATTGTTACTCATCATTTTGGGCTGTTCTTTCCTTTTTATTACCAAACTATTTTTTTAATGTTATTCTGCGAGGAAAATTAGGTTTATTTTACCTTTCATGTCTATGTTGATCCTGTACCATTTCATAAGAGGTATGTGGTGCTTGTCCTTTTGCTGCCCTCCGGGAATTCTGGCTTCCAAGAATTTCCCCATGTGGTACAGTAGCTCTTCAAGGAATCGAGATGATTCCTTCAATTTTTTATTTTTTATTTTTTTAAAGATTTCGTTTATTTGACACAGAGAGATCACAAGTAGGCAGAGAAGCAGGCAGAGGGAGAGGGGGAAGCAGGCTCCCTGCTGAGCAGAGAGCCCGATGCGGGGCTCGATCCCAGGACCCTGAGATCATGACCTGAGTCGGAGGCAAAGGCTTTAAACCACTGAGCCACCCAGGCGCCCCGATTAAATATTTTATTTTTAAAAAATATTTTATTTATTTATTTGAGAGAGAGAGCGAGCGTGTGCCCAGGAGCAGAGGGAGAGGGAGAAGCAGAATCCGATGCAGGGCTCGATCCCAGAACCCTGGGTTCGTGACCTGAGCCAAAGATAGACATTTAACCGACTGAGTCACCCAGGAGCCCCTCTTTAAGCACTTTACGATGAATGTCCCAAGAGATTGTTTTTATTGTTTAGGATCAATTCAGATTACTCAGTATCAGTTCTGTGCCCTTGGAGATTTAGGAGTCCACGTTGCCTGCTGTGATTGTCAGTGTGTGTGTGTGTGTGTGTGTGCGCGCGCGCGCGCGTGCACATGCGCATTAAAGTGTCCTTTTACTTTAGTGTCATGTTTTCAACTACCTTCCCACATGATCAAAGAACCACCCCGTTTCCTCTTCCTTTCATACAATATATAATATTTTCCTATACATCTGGTGCTAGCAGGATCTTATTGTTCCTTGCTTTGGCTCTCCCCATTTTATCTTTAAACATAGCTATTTCAAATCTTTTGTGGGCAGAAGAAAGGTATTAAGAAACAAATCTACTTCCTAAATGATCACACAGGTAGTTTTGTTACAATCCACTTATGCCAAGGACTGCAACTGTTAGCTCCTGGAAATAGCGCTGAGGAAGGAGAGAATGCCTGAGAAAGCCCCTTCTAATCCTACAATGGGGCTTGGCATTCAAAGTTTAAATGACTAATCCTCAGTTACATAAACCCCATGCTTTTTCTCTGCAAGTACAATAAGTTTTTTAATGTAAAGATATAATAGCCTGTTCTCCGGCCTTTGCTGTTCAGATTTCCCCCTCCTTTGTATTATGATTATGTTTTCATTAATGCAAATAAAGTGTAAAAATTAGAGAAGTAATTTTGTAGACGCATGCATACCTTCAATCCACCTTCATATTTTGTCAGACAAAACACAAAACACACAAAAAAGCCCCCAAGCCTCCCCCAAACCCCATAAATACCTCTTGCGGGAAGCTTTCTCTAGTCATTTTTGCTCTCTATCAGAATTAGAGGGAAAAACGTAATAATACCGTTACAACCAATAATATCTAAATTTTATTGAATGCTTACGATGAACCAGGAAGCTGTTTTATGCAATTAGTCCCTTTTTTATACTTGGAGTAAATGGAAGTTCAGAGAAGTTAAGTGGCTTGCCCAAGATCACACAGGTAAGGAGTCACAGAGTTGGCTACTCTTTAGTAGGACTGTAGATGGGTAGTTTAAGGATTTTAGATAACTTTTGTGATATTTTATTGTCCATGAAAATCAGCATCCACATTACAATTTATAGCATATTAAATTCTGCTAAATAGAGTATTTTAAATAAATACTGTCATGTCTGTTATTAAAAAAAACTATATGCTCATATTAGAAAATTAGGGGAAAAATTCACACTTGAGTTCCATCGTTTTTTTTTTTAAAGATCTTATTTATTTATTTATTTATTTGACAGAGAGAGATCACAAGTAGGCAGAGAGACAGGCAGAGAGAGAGGGGGAAGCAGGCTCCTGCTGAGCAGAGAGCCTGATGTGGGGCTCAATCCCAGGACTCTGAGATCATGGCCTGAGCTGAAGGCAGAGACTTTAACCCACTGAGCCACCTAGGCTCCCCATCCCATCGTTTTTTTTATATATTACCTTTTGATATTTCTTTTGTTCATAATTTTTATTTATTTATTTATTTACTTATTTATTTTTGGAGTGGAAAGATTTCATTTCATTTTATTTTTTCCCCAAATACTTTTATTTTATTTTTTCAGTGCTCCAAGATTCATTGTTCATGCACCACACCCAGTGCTTCATGCAATACGTGCCCTCCTCAGTACCCACCACCAGGCTCGCCCAACCCCCCACCCCTCCCCTCCAAAACCCTCAGATTGTTGCTCAGAGTCCACAGTCTCTCATGGTTCATCTCCCCCTCTGATTTCCCCCAATTCACCCTTCCTTTCCTTCTCACAATGTCCTCCATGTTTTGTTCATAATTTTTAATGATTTGTTTATTTTACATGGTTGTGAGAATATTCTACCTGCAATTTTGGAATACCTTAAAATCATTATCTTTATAGCATAAGCATTGTCCCTGCTGTATTCTTTTTTAAAGGCTACTTAGTAACCCAATGAGTCGATCAACCCAAACGAGTGGAATGTACAGTTTACTTAACCTTTTCCATATGATGTAGCATTTAGGCTGTTTCTGTTTTTATTATTATAAATATCACTGTGTTTGAAGTCTTTGTTCATAAGGGTTTGCTGTACTTTGAATGATTTCACAGAAGTGAAATGATTGGGTCAAAGAATGTGAACCTCTTTAAAGTTTTTGATAAATGCTGTCACAGTAGCTTTCCAAGCTGGTTTCGCCAATCGACAGTCTTCGTGCGTGAGCCATGGGTTTCAAGCAAGAAATATTTCCATAGTTGCCTGAACGTGTGCCTGAATGTTCACCACTTGATTCTGTAGAATTATAGAAGGTTAAAGCCCAAAGGGATCTTGAGAACTATATATTACAATATTTCTGTGTATAGACTGGAACACAGAGCGGTTGTGGTTTGCTGGAATTCTCCATGGGAGTTACAAGGAGAGCCAGGAATTGAAACAGGGGCACTTGACTTCCCAGTTACATGTTTTTTTCCCACCACCATTCCTTGTACTCCCATCCTGAATCCTGTTGCCCTTCCCATCTTACAAGGATCCCACGAGTATTAGCATGTTTTGAAAGGTTATGGAAAGGGGAAAGCCTAAGACACAGACGTAGATCACTGATGGTGAGTGCCTGGCCCTTGGGAAGGAAATACTTTGGACAAGGAAGTCTTCTTGGTCATGGCTGCTTCCTCCATGTAGACCGCCACTGCCTCTGCCAACACACAGGGCGGACTGTACTCAGAAATGGTTCTGAGAGCAGCTTTCCTCTTCTGGCATCAGGCAGTCATTGGGTTCTTTTCATGGGCTTACTGTGGGCATCTAAGAAATAGAAAACCATTCTGCCCTCAGAGACCTAACAGTGGAGTGGAGAAGGCAAGAACTGTATTTGCAACAAAATTGCAGAGATGTCAGAATGCTTACCATAAATAATTATAATGGATAATTATAAGAAAATTTTAGGGTGGAGGCAGATGGAGGAAGTTCTGCATAGGACTTGAGGAGAATGAACCTTTAACAGATGGGCAGGGTAGGGATAGGCTGAAAGGGAGGAAGCCTTCTCCCTTCAGTTACGTTAAGAGAGTTTGGGTGGCCTTATGGTGAGGACCTAGCCATGGTCGGGGAGAGGCTCAGGTTAGAGGGAAGGAGGCTCTAGAAACACTTAAGAACATCTGGTCCATGTGCCTCACTAGTGAAATAAAAATAACCAAGCACTATCCTAAGTCCTTTACAGATATTTAGTTGTTTCGTCTTTATCAAAACCCTGTGATCACGATCCCTATATTACAGGTGGGGAAACTCAGACACAGGGGGATTGAATAACCAACCCCGGGGTCACACAGCTCGTTAAGTGCCACCGAGGCATTTGAACCCAAGCAGTCGTGCCCACGTGGCACTCCTTGGTACTCCTTGCATGTGAGGGCGCAAGTCCAGGCCCAGAAACAAGGCAACAACTGGAGTTGTTATTAACATCCATGTGGGTGAGCTTTCCCTTCTCATCGTATCTGTGCCCTTTGGTGCATTTAAGTAGCTAATGTAGAATCAAAGTGCTGGCAGGTAACCAACCAAAACATACATCCTTCCTGTTAAAGTGAAGTGGATCCGTGTGTTAGCCACGCTTCCTCCTCCCTGGGCAAGCATCTGAGTCAGAGAGCCGGGCGAGCTGAGAGGCGGGCTAGACGGGCCCCGTGGCCTCAGGAGTGGCACTGGCAGAATCACTGCTGGTGTCCACTGCTCTCCCATCCCCACCGTCTTGTAAACAGACTTCTTCCTTCCTGCCACGGCATCGTGGGGGCTGGCCTCCCAACGTGAGTGAGTAATAGCTTTCTCTTCCTTTATGACCGGCTTCCTGGACAGCTTCCTGCTTTGGGAACCTAGAATCATCCTGAGGAATGGGGGCAAAAATAGAAGAAAGGAGAAGAGAAGCAGGAGAGACTGGGGGAAGATTCTGGAGAAAAGGGACTCAGACTTCTGAAACTTTTCTGGTAAACTCATTCAGCAAAGCAGCTGATACGTCAGTGCCCATGCCCCCCTTTCTCGGGCTTCATCACTGAGCTGCTGTGACAGCTTTGTCCCGGGTGTCCCTACCTCCAAAATCGATCTTCTCATTCAGTGCCCCCACTTCAGCCAAAGCGATCTTTCTATACCACAGAAGTGGTCTGGTCACCCATGCCCAACACCGTAAGTGCTTTGGAGATCCCCTTCCCTCAGGTTGAAGCAGGAATGTCTGAGGAGGGCCTTCAGAGCCCTCCTCGGTGGGACTTGGGCCCTGCTTCTTCCTCCAGCCTCGTTTCTCGGATTCCCCAGACATGCTTCTGCCACGCCGAATATTCCGTGGTTCCCCAAACTTGGCTTGGCTTTTTTTGGGTGTCAAAGGAGAGCCTCAGGGCAGCAGAATGAGCCCGGGCTTCGGGGTCAGCATGCCCCCTCACCCAACTATTGGACCTCTAAAGCCTCCATTTGCTCATCTCTAAAATGTGCATAATGATGTCTCCTTTACGAGGTCGTGTAGGGATTTGAAATAACACATTGAAAGCACCTACTGTATGCCTCCAACCTCAACCCCAGCAGATCTTCAAAAGATAGGTGTGATGATGATGGCGGTGATGGCCTTTTTGTCTCTGGGCCATTGTGCATGCCGTTCCCTCCACATGGCATGCCCTAACCCCCTTTCCCAGTCGGTGTAAACATCATCCCTTCCACAGCGTTTTCCTAGGCCCTGTCTCCTAGTCCTCCCCTTCGTCGAAGCTCCTTTACTCCCTGGGCTGACCAGAGTGACTCTACCTTTCCTGTCAAGGGGTTAGTCCTGTGGTTCCTCCACTAAATTCTCAAAGGCCTGAACTCTGGGGGCCACTGCTCTGAAAACTCACTCTGAACACAATCTTTCTTTTTTTTTTTTCATGTTCAAAAAATGAATGTTTCAAAGTGCTCTTATTGGAGTCCCCTCTTTTCCATTAACTGAACATGAATATTCCTACTTCTTCTTTACCTCCCTCTCTGTGACTGCTCTCCCTCTATTGGAAACCAGCCTTAGGTATCTCCCATACCTTATTCTAATCAGTCTTCTTAAGAATACTGCAAAGGTATATGAGTCCTCTTTATAGATGGGGAAACTGAGGCTCAGAGGATTTAATGAGTTGTCCCAAGTCCCAGCTGGCTGTTTTTGGTGGTGCCCTGCTGTGAGAAAAGTCATATATATACATCTTTCACCCTTGTGTGTGGGATGGTGATAGGGATTAGCCCTTTGGAGACAGGACCAAGAAATGTCAGCAAAGGTGGGCAAATATCCTCACGGACCACGTGCGTTGGCCCACCTGACTCAGCTCTGTTGCCTCATTCCCTCCTCTGCAAACTATGTCTAATAACAGTACCAACCTCATAGAGTTATCAAGAAAATGAATTCAGTCAATCCATTTAAAATATTTCTTATAGTACCTGGCACATAGTAAGCACTCAATACACATTAGCCATTGTTTTTAGGAAACAGAGGAAGTGGGGACAAACTTATTAATAATATTATTCCTACTAATAATTCCAATGGGGAATAATCCCACAGTAGCTTCGAGTTCAGTTAGGTGAGAGGTTTGGATGCTAGGAAGGCACTGGGACCGAGGCCACGTGACAGTGGTCCTCAGTGGTCCCAGCAGGTAAGGAGACTTCTTGGCAAAAGCCAAGAAGTAGTCGAAAATGGTGACAAGTCTTGAGAGAAACCACTTTGTCGTTTCATGCTTTACAAAGAGGCCATGCCAGTGAGAGGTGTGTCCCGGAGCACAGGGGACGCCTCAGAAGTAAGGTACCTTCAGTGTGGATAACAGAAGCACAGAGACACACAAAAAAAGTTAAAAGAAACATATATATAAACATATATATAAAACCACTGTTAATATTCTTATGCTTATCTCTTTCTGTATTTTTTCTGAAGCGTGTATATTCTTTGAACAAAATGGAACTCATGCTATAAATTGCAGGTTTTATAACCTGTTTTTCTTAAATGAAAAATACACCTTGATGTTAGTGCATATTCCTCCACAATATAGTTTCTTATACCTTATCAGAATATCACTCTGATCGTACAACCACAAATGGTCGTGATGAGAAAGTAGAGAGAGAGAGGCACGCCAAGAAATGAGTGCATTCCTGCAGGGAGCTCGTGAATATGCTCACTTTGAAAAACAATGCGGTCAGAACCGGGGAGGACAGGATTCCGAGCATTGCACCGGTGTCAACTGCAAATTTGATCATTTTGCCTTTGACATATTATTCCTGTCATTGACTGTGGCAGCCAGGATCATGCGCATCGCAGACCTCCAACCACAGAGAACAGAATTGACCCAGCACCCCAGCGGTGGCAGTGCTCTGAGATCCTTTGTCCAGTTTGCCCTCTTTTCTTCACTCGGTGGGGTCAGGTTCACGTGGCCACAGGAGGCTGTTCCCAGCCTCTCCAGCTCCACTCCCCCACCCCCCGTTTTCTCTCACAGGTGTTTCCTCTAACACAACCCTGGCACATTGAACCCCATCTTGGTATCTGTTTCTTGCAGGACCCGACTAACAAACTGATTAACAGGGGAGCAGGAAAGGGCTGGGTCTGAGGCCTACTCTACTTGTAAGTAATCTCCCTGAAAGTCACCACTGAGCCACCGGTCCAGGATGCTGACCCATGCCAATCTTGAACTACGCTGGGTTCTGACCCGCCTGTATGTGGTCAGAGCCACGTGGTCCAGCTAACCTCGTGGGGCTGCCAGGATCCCAGTCTCCTCCCATGCTGACCACTAAGACTGTGCGCTAAAATTTTCTCTTTTGAATTGCAGGTGTCCTGGCACACTTGTGGTCCACGAAGCGAGCCAATTCTCCTTGAAAGCCAGCCTGATGGAGGAGCCACAGACCGACTCGGATGATAACATCAGTGCATCCGGCTCTTTGGTCAAAGCCATTGCTTTCCATGTCACCACTGCCCCTGCCAATAATTACAATAGAAGTTAACATTTATTGACGCATAATCGATGCCAAGCACCATGCCAAACACCATGCATACGTTCCCTCGTTTGGTTCTCATAACTCCTCCATAAGGTAGGTCGAATTTTTTTTTTCCACCATCGAAGTTAAGTGTTTGCTGAGCCACATAACTCTTCAATGGGAAAACGTACAATCGGGTCCATCTCATTTCACCATCTGTGTCTCAACTACTAGGCTGAGCATGTGTGGAACATGTTCGGGAAAGCTCTCCCGGCCAGGGATAGGTGCAGGTCAGGACCTGAGGCATGAGCTCACTCGACCTGACTGCTCAGCAGTGACCCCCCCTGGCCCCAGACCTCGTCTGGGGTGGGAGGCAGCGCTGGGTGGGGTGGACTTGACCGAGGCTTTGGAAAGCTTGTAGCTGAGAGGGCAGCACGTGGACTCTAAGCCCGACAAGCCAGCTGCTGGAGAAGCTGCGATTAGCGGAAAGCCTGTCCATTTCGCTCTTTACCTTTGGGGACCTGTGCTCGTGAATGATCTCATTGAGTAGTCTTGGGCTACAAGCTCAAAAAGTAAACAAACTATTGAGGCAGGGCTTTTTCCGCCCTCCAAAAGACCAGAGTGATTTTACCCAGAGACAGAGTCCTCATTTGTTTCGTTAATACCACCTCATGGCATCGTGAAGGCCTTAATCGCTGCCATTCCTCCCCTGGCAGATCTGCTCTTTCCTGACCCATGGGATGCACAAAAATTAGCATAACAGCCGTGTCTCTGCCCCCGGGCAGCAGCTCAGCCCGCACCCGGGCACGCACAGACCATCCTTTGAGTTAGTTTGGAAACCACGGAGCATCTCTTCAGTAGCCCACCCTGATGCTAGGTGCTCGTGCTCTGTGGCCATGGCCATGGCTGTAACCGATGGCGCGTCTAGGCACCGTCTGCCCCTGCTGTTCCCTTCCTTCATGGCTTCTTTATTCCAGCTGCGCGGTGACTTAGCTGGGCATGCCTCCGCGAGTTCCCTCCTGCTGACCCCGAAGGTGGAGTGGGCTAGCGCTGGCTCTCCACACCAGTGACAAACCAGCAAGAAGGGTCAAGCCTGCAGCTCTCCTCCTCCTCCCCCTCCCCCCTTCCTCCTCACTTCTGTTTATCAAGTACCTACCACGTGGTAGTGGCATACATAACTGGGGTATTTCAGCCAATGTTATGAAAGAACATTTGGCAAATGACCAAGCATGAGAAAATCTACGGCTGAAATGCATGTTGCTGATACGAGCCGTGCTGGAATTGGGGCTGGTCAGGGGGCAAGTAAGAGCAGCAGGTGTGTCACGGAGGATTCCTGAAGAAGATGGAATCTTAGCTAAGTGTGGAAACATGTTTAGGACCTGGGCACACAGGGAAAAAGGGGGAGGGCTTGGGTGGGAAGAACAGCAAGGAACCCAAGGAGAGCAGGTGGCTGGGAGGAGCGAGGGTGGGATACAGAGCAACGATCATTATTGTACCCTGATTATTACTCAATTCAGTTCAACTCCACAAATATTTACTTTGGGCCCACGTGTGTGAGGCCCCAGACCGGGCAGGTGGGATAGTGCAACGAGCAAAGCAGATACAAATCTTTGTTTTCTTGGAGACCACATTCTAGTATATTACTGTCATAGCATTTATCACTCTTTCCATCTTGTTTGTTTGCTTACTTCTTCTCTGATTCCCCACCCCTCCCAAGAACGTGTGCTTCATGATCAAGGCACCGCTGAGAATGATTTCAGTAGCCGGCCTGTCTGTGTCTTTTTTCTCTTGCTCTCTCTTTTCTTTCTTTCTTTCTTTCTTTCTTTCTTTCTTTCTTTCTTTCTTTCTTTCTTTCTTTCTTCTTTTCTTTTCTTTCTTTCTCTCTTTCTTTCTTTCTTTCTTTCTTTCTTTCTTTCTTTCTTTCTTATTAACATATAATGTATTATTAGTTTCAGGGGTACAGGTCTGTAATCCATTAGTCTTACACAATTCATAGCACTCCTCATAGCTCATACCCTCCTCAATGTCCATCACCCAGCCACCCCATCCTTCCCAATTCCCTCCCCTCCAGCGACCCTCAGTTTGTTTCTTGAGATTAAGAGTCTCTTATGGTTTCTCTCCCTCTCTGGTTTCATCTTGTTTCATTTTTGCCTCCCTTCCCCTATGCCTCTGTCTTGTTTCTCAAATTCCTCATATCAGTGAGATCATATGATATTTGTCTCTCTCTGATTGTCTTATTTCGTTTTGCATAATACCTTCTAGTTCCATCCGTGTCATTGCAAATGGCAAGATTTTGGATTTTTGATGGCTGCATAATACTCCAGTGTGTGTGTGTGTGTGTGTGTGTGTGTGTGTGTGTGTGTGTGTGTGTACGTGTACCACATCTTCCTTATTCATTCATCTGTTGATGGATATCTAGGCTCTTTCCATAGTTTGGCTATTGTGCACATTGCTACTATAAACATTGGGGTGCACATGCCCCTTCAGATCACTACATTTGTATCTTTGGGGTAAATACCCAGTAGTACCATTGCTGGGTTGTAGGGTATCTCTATTTTCAACTTTTTGAGGAACCTCCGTACTGTTTTCCAGAGTGGCTGCACCAGCTTACCTTTCCACCAGCAGTGTAGGAGGGTTCCCCTTTCTCTGCATCCTTGCCAACATCTGTCATTTCCTAACTTGTTAATTTTAGCCATTCTGACTGGTGTGAGGTGGTATCTCACTGTGGTTTTGATTTGTATTTCCCTGATGCCGAGTAATGTTGAGCACTTTTTCATGTGTCTGTTGGCTATTTGGATGTCTTCTTGGCAGAAATGTCTATTCATGTCTTCTGCCCATTTCTTGATTGGATTATTTGTTCTTTGGGTGTTGAGTTTGATAAGTTCTTTTTAGATTTTGGATACTAACCCTTTATCTGATATGTCATTTGCAGATATCTTCTCCCATTCTGTCAGTTGTCTTTTGGTTTTGTTGACTGTTTCCTTTGCTATGCAAAAACTTTTGATCTTGATGAAGTCCCAATAGTTCATTTTTGCCCTGGCTTCCCTTGCCTTTGGCAATGTTTCTAGGAATAAGTTGCTGTGGCTGAGGTTGAAGAGGTTACTGCCTGTGTTCTCCTCAAGGATTTTAGTGGATTCTTGTCTCACATTCAGGTCTTTCATCCATTTTGAGTCTATTTTTGTGTGTGGTGTAAGGAAATGGTCCAGTTTCATTCTTCTGCATGTGGCTGTCCAATTTTTCCAACATTATTTGTTGAAGAGACTGTCTTTTTTCCATTGGACATTCTTTCCTGCTTTGTTGAAGATTAGTTGGCCATAGAATTGGGGATACATTTCTGGGCTCTCTATTCTGTTCCACTGATCTATGTATCTGTTTTTGTGCCAGTACCATATTGTCTTGATGATTTCAGCTTTGTGATAGAGCTTTAAGGCTGGAATTGTGATGCCACCAGCTTTGGTTTTCTTTTTCAACATTGCTCTGGCTATTTGGTGTCTTTTCTGTTCCATACAAAGTTTAGGATTATTTGTTACATTTCTTTGAGAAAAGTTGATGGTATTTTAATAGGGATTTCACTAAATGTGTAGCTTGCCCTAGGTAGCATAGACATTTTCACAATATTTATTCTTTCAATCCATGAACATGGAATGTTTTTCCGTTTCTTTGTGCCTTCCTCAATTTCTTTCATGAGTATTCTATAGTTTTCTGAGTACAGATTCTTTGCCTCTTTGGTTAGATTTATTCCTAGGTATATTATGGTTTTCTTGCAGTTGTAAATGGGTTTGACTCCTTAAATTCTCTTTCTTATGTCTTGTTGTTTGTGCATAGAAATGCAGCTGATTTCTGTGCATTGATTTTATATCCTGACACTTTACTGAATTCCTGTATGAGTTCTAGCAGTTTTGGAGTGGAGTCTTTTGGGTTTTCCACATAAAGTATCATATCATCTGCAAAGAGTAAGAATTTGACTTCTTCTTTGTTAATTCAGATGCCTCTTATTTCTTTTTGTTGTCTGATTGCTGAGGCTAGGACTTCTAGTACTATGTTGAAGAGCAGTGGTGATAGTGGACAGCCCTGCTATGTTCCTGACCTTAGTGAGAAAGCTCTCAGTTTTTCCTCATTAAGAATGATATTTGCAAAAAAAAAAAAAAAAAGAATGATATTTGCAAAAAAAAAGAGAATGATATTTGCTGTGGGTTTTTCATAGAAGTCCTATATGATATTGAGGTATGTACCCTCTATGCCTACACTGTGAAGAGTTTTGATCAAGAAAGGATGCTGTACTTTGTAAAATGCTTTTTATGCATCTATTGAGAGTATCAAATGGTTCTTATTCTTTCTTTTATTCATATATTGTATCACATTGATTGATTTGTGGATGTTGAACCAACCTTGCAGCCCAGGAATAAATCCCACTTGGTTGTGGTGAGTAATCCCCCAATAAATAGTGTTGGATCCTACTGGCTAGTATTTTGGTGAAAATTTTTGCATCCATGTTCATCAGGAATATTGGTCTGTAATTCTTCTTGATGGGTCTTTGTCTGGTTTTGGGATCAAGGTAATGTTGGCCTCATAAAATGAGTTGGGAAGTTTTCCTTCCCTTTCTTTTTTTTGGAACAGTTTCAGGAGAATAGGTATTAATGCTTCTTTAAATGTTTGGGAGAATTCCCCTGGGAAGCCATCTGGCTCTGGGCTCTTATTCGTTGGGAGAATTTTGATGACTACTTCAATCTCCTTACTGGTTATGGGTCTGTTCAGATTTTCTGTTTCTTCCTGGTTCAGTTTTGGTAGTTTATATCTTTCTAGGAATGCATCCATTTCTCCAGATTGTCTAATTTGCTGCCAGATTGTCTAATTTGGTGTTGGTTCTGATATCTCCTCTTACATTCATAATTTTACTGAGTCCTTTCTCTTTTATTTTTGATAAGCCTGGCCAAGGGTTTATTAATCTTATTAATTCTTTCAAAGAACCAACTCCTTGTTTTGTTGATCTATTCTACTGTTCTTTTGGTTTCTATTTCATTGGTTTCTGTTCTGATCTTTATTTCTCTTCTCCTACTGGGTTTAGGCTTTATTTGCTGTTCTTTCTCTAGCTCCTTTAGGTGTAGGGTTATGTTGTATATTTGAGATCTTTCTGGTTTCTTGAGAAAAGCTTGTATTGCTATGTGCTTTCCTCTCAGGACCGCCTTTACTGTATCCAAAAGATTTTGAACAGTTGTGTTTTCATTTTCATTTGTTTCCATGAATTTTTTTAATTCTTCTTTATAATTTCCTGGTTGACCCATTCATTCTTTAGTAGGATGCTCTTTAGCCTCCATGTATTTGAGTTCTTTCCAGATTTCCTCTTGAGAATAAGTTCCAATTTCAAACCACTGTGGTCTGAAAATCTTCAGGGAATGATCTGAATCTTTTGCTATGGGTTGAGACCTGATTTGTGACCAAGGATGTGATCTGTTCTGGAGAATGTTCCATGTGCACTAGAGAAGAATGTGTATTCTGTTGCTTTGGGATGAAATGTTCTGAATATATCTGTGATGTCCATCTGGTCCAGTGTCATTTAAAGTCTTTATTTCCTTGTTGATCTTCTGCTTAGATGATTTCTCCATTGCAGTGAGGGGGTTATTATTATTATTATTGTATTTATTTATAATTAAATAAATTATATAACTATATGACTATATAATTATTTTTATTATATAACTATAATATTTATTTTGTATATTTATTATAATATAATAATATAAATATAAATAATATATATTATTTATAAATACATAAATAATTTTATAATCATTTATTTATAAATTTTATATAAACATAATTATATATTATAAATAATATATATTATAAATATATATAAATTATGAATATTTATAATTATTTATAATTATAAATTAAATTTTTATGATTTAATATATTATTTATAAATATAATATATAAATAACATATTATTTATAAATATAAAAACAATATAAATATGATATTTATTAATTATATAATTATAATTATATAATTATAACTTATTATAATTAAATTATATACTATTATTGTACTATTGTCGATGTGTTTCTTTGATTTTGTTACTAATCGGTTTATATAATTGGCTGCTCCCATGTCAAGGGCATCGATATTTAAAATTGTTAGATCTTCTTGTTGGACAGAGCCTTTAAGTGTGATATAGTGTCCTTCCTCATCTCTTATTATAGCCTTTGGTTTAAAATCTAATTTGTTTGATAGAAGGATTGCCACCCCAGCTTTCTTTTTCATGTCCATTAGCATGGTAAATGGTTTCCCACCCCCTCACTTTAAATCTGGAGGTGTCTTGGGGTCTAAAATGAGTCTCTTGCAGATAGCATATTGATGGGTCATTTTTTTTTTTTATCCATTCTGATACTCTGTGTCTTTTGATTGGGACATTTAGCCCATATACATTCAGGGTAATTATTGAAAAATATGAATTTAGTGCCATTGTATTGTCTGTAAGGTGACTGTTACTGTATATTGTCTCTGTTCCTTTCTGGTCTATGTTACTTTTAGGCTCTCTCTTTCTTAGAGGATCCCTTTCAATATTTTCTGTAGGGTTGGTTTGGTGTTTGCAAATTCTTTTAGTTTTTATTTTTCCTGGAAGCTTTTTATCTCTCCTTCTATTTTCGATGACAGCTTAGCTGGATATAGTATTCTTGGCTGTATATTTTTCTCATTTGTGCTGTGAATATATCATGCCAGTCCTTTCTGGCCTGCCAGCCTCTGTGGATAGGTCTGCTACCAATCTAACATTTCTACCATTGTAGGTTACAGATCTCTTGTCCTGAGCAGCTTTCAGGTTTTCCTCTTTGTCTCTGAGACTTGTAAGTTTTACTATTAGATGATGGGGTGTTGACTTATTTTTATTGATTTTGAGGGGGATTCTCTGTGCCACCTGGATTTTGATGCCTGCTTCCTTCCCTAAATTAGGGAAGTTCTCTGCTATAATTTGCTTCAATATACCTCATGGCCCTCTCTCTCTTTCTTCTTCTTCTAGGATCCCAACTGTTTTAATATTGTTTTGTCCTATGGCATCACTTATCTCTCAAATTCTCCTCTCATGATCCAGTAGTAGTTTATCTTTTTCTCAGCTTCTTTATTTCCATCATTTGGTCTTCTATATCACTAATTCTTTCTTCTGCCTCTTTTATCCTAACATTAAAAGTCTCCATTTTTTATTGTACCTCATAAAGAGCTTTTTGGATTTCAACTTGGTTAGATTTTAGTTCTTTTATTTCTCCAGAAAAGGATTCTCTAGTATCTTCTATACTTTTTTCAACCCCTCAGTATCTTTATAATCGTCATTCTGAACTCTAGTTCTGATATCTTACTAATGTCCATATTGATTAGGTCCCTAGCTGTCAGTACTGCCTCTTGTTCTTTTTTTTTTGAGGTGAGATTTCCCGCTTTGTCATTTTGTCCAGAAAAGAATAGATGAATGAGAGAGCAAAATGCTAAAAAGGTAACAATGACCCCAGAAAAATATACACTAAACAAATCAGAAGAGACTTGAAACTAAGGGGAAAAGAAAGGGAAAAAAAAATATGATTAGGCTGGTGAATAGAACAGAACCACACACTTGATTTTGGGTGTATTCTGGTCTGTTAGAAGAAATTGCCTCCCAAAATTTTTTTTTAATTTATTTATTAGAGAGCGAGAGACTGAGAATGAGAGGGGAGAAAGTCAGAGGGAGAAGCAGAC
Organism: Nasua narica; assembly: GCA_028533885.1. Classification (NCBI taxonomy): domain Eukaryota; kingdom Metazoa; phylum Chordata; class Mammalia; order Carnivora; family Procyonidae; genus Nasua; species Nasua narica. The sequence continues at coordinate 86,564,445 of CM052801.1, read as the reverse complement.
TTCCCACAGAGCCGGGAGTCCGATATGGGACTCGATCCCGGGACTCCGGGATCATGACCTGAGCCAAAGGCAGTTGCTCAACCAACTGAGCCACCCAGGTGCCCGCCTCCCAAATTTTTAAGGAAAGAAAAACTTCTATATATACAAAAATAAGGGCAACTATAATGAAGGGATGGAATATGACTATAAAGATGAAAATTAAAAAACATTTTTAAAAAGGTATTGATAAGATGTTGGCTAAAATAGGAAAGAGGAAAAATTTTAAAAAATAGAGAAAAAAATGAAGAAAATTTAAAAAATTTAACTCTAAAAGACTAAAGAATCATTGGGGGGAAAAGCCATGAATTCTGTGTGCTGTATTCCCCTAGTGCTGGAGTTTTGTAGTTCTCGTTGATCAGTAATCTTGGTCTTGGCTGGATGTTCTTGCCGTTCTTCTTGGGGAGGGGCCTATTGTGGTGATTCCCAAATTTTTTTCCCTCAGGCTGAATTGCACCACCCTTGCCAGAGGCCAGGCTAAGTAATCTGCTAGGTTTTGCTCTCAGCAGCTTTTGTTCCCTGAACGCTTTCCGTACAGCTTTGGAGCATGGGAATGAAAATGACGGCCTCCCAGTCTCCATCCTGGAGGAGTGGAGAGCTCGGGGCCCCACTCCTCAGTGCACCCTCAGAAAAAAGCAGTCAATCCCTTCTTTCTCCCTGGTCTCCAGCTGCACTCTGTGCTCACCCAGCCTGTGACCAAGCATTTCTATCTCTGGCACACAGCCTGTTTGGAGTCTCCAAACCCAGCAGATTTCTGTAGTGTGCTCCCATGCTGTTACAGGAGGAAGGCCGGGAGTCTCCCCAGATCTACTACTTGTGGGGTCCCTGCTCCAAGAGCAAATGCCCGATGTGCCTCTGATCCCAGTTTATGGCAACCACAAGCTGACAGCCCACTCCTCAGCTCTGTCTCTGTAGCCAGCTTCCCCACCACAATACCTGGGAGCTCTCCTGCACTTAGACACCCCTAATCTTTCTGTGACCCCAAGGTTCCTGAGACCACACTGTGCCAGCAAGGGTTCCACCCCCCGCTTAGGCACTGGAGCGACCTCCTTCCATGGAGTAGACTTCTAGAAGTTCTGATTTCGTGTTCTGCTGCTCCATCACTTACTGGGAGCCGGCTGACAGAGGCTCCTTCCCCCCACAGTCTGTCTTCTTGTATATTGCCTCAGATTCACTTCTCCTCACATCCTACCTTCCAGAAAGTGGTTGCTTTTCTATTCAGAGAATTGCTGCTATTCTTCTCTTTGATCTCCTATTGAGTTTTTAGGTGTTCAGAATGATTTGATAACTAACTAGCTGAATTCCTGGGGCCAGATTAAGTTTAGGTCTCCTACTCCTTTGCCTTCTTTCTCCTTTCCTTGTTGACCTTTCTAACGTCTATTCTACTGGCAACAGCTTTTGATTCATGATTCTTGGAATAGCACAGATATGATTTTCAGCTGTGTGCCTGACTTAAGATGTTGAACCCCATTACCTACACCAAGCCCAGCAGCATACTTTGCTCCCCGCTCCTGAAGTTCTTCTGATTGTTTCAGAAATAGGAATATAACCCAGGCTTCAACTCATCCACTTATGGTAAACCTCAGGGCATTTATTCTTCTGGGATGGTGAAGACATGAGGTCATTTATGGCCAGGAGGGGGACATCCGAAGGTAAAATGGATACTGCAAAGGATAGAACAGAGGGACAGAAAGAACCTTGGTGACATTGTTGAATTGCTACATCAAGCCCTATTGGATACTAAATCTGCCTCTATACATTTCAGCTACATGGCTGGTTTGAGGTAGATTTTTCTGCCATTTGCAACACAAATGTTTCAGACAGGGATTTCGTCTTCTCTATTGTTGCGTCTCCACTGTTTTCTCTAGAAAAACACCTGACATGTCGTCAGAACTCCATATTTGTTCAGAGATCCCTTGATGGATGAGTAAAAAGGGAAGTTAAAGAGGAACTGACCCCTTCTTGATGCTTTTAAAAATTAAAATATTTATTTAGATTTAATTTGTATGAAGTATATCACACTTGCAGAAGTTCGTGTGAAACATGAGCATATTTTAAAGAATAATATCCTGGAGAACACCCATACAACTTTCACCCCAGTTAAAATGGAATGATAAAAATATATTAAATCTGTCTAAAATTATGGAGAAAAAAACACAGGACAGGTGTATTAAAAAAAAAAAAGGAAGAGGTGAGACCACTGGAAAGCACAAAATAATATAGTAGATAGGAAATCCAAGAAGATCATTAATTATCTCAAATGTAAGTGGGCTAAAAGCTCTAGCTAATAAGAAAGATGTTCAGGTTAGATTAGTAAAACAGTCAACCAAATGTTGTTCATTAGGAGCTGCATCAGAAAGATGGAGACAGAAATGTTGAAAGTAAGATATGGAAAGACATGCCGTGAACGTGCTAAAACAAAGAAATATGGTGTGGCCAGCTTAATATCTGTTAAAATAGACTTTGAGGCACAAAGTATTTCTAAAGATGGAGAGGGTCACGTTGTAATGGCAATAAGCTTAATTCACAAGAATGAAATGACAGTTGTAGATTTGGCTCTCCTAACCAAACACCAGAATAGTGCTGATGTTTCAGAAGCTCCCTCTGCTTCAGTCACATTCCTTGTTCACAGAGGGAGCCACCATGCTGACTTTGTGCTAATTATTCCCTTGCTTATGTTTCTAGTAGTACTCCTTGGGTATGCATCTCCAAAGTTTAGTGTGCCTCCTTTAAAAAAAAAAAACCTTTATGTAAATGGAATGATACGGTATGCATTTATGAATGGCATGGTTCCCTCTTTCGATTTGTGAGATTGATCCACGTTGCTGCTCATATGGGGAGCTTGTTCCCTTTCCTGGCTGTGCGACATTCCATTTTAAAAATATTCACAATGCCTTCACCTGCATTATTATTATCAGAAGCATCACTGTCGACGTCATCATGAACAACATTTGTGCTACTTCCAATTTTGAGCTACCACAGACCACAGTGCTAAGAACATTCCTGTGCTCATCTCCTGGGACATATGAGACCCACAGGTCTCCAGGGTATATACCCTGGTGTGGAATCACTGGGACCCAGACTGTGTCCAAGTAGGTGACTGTTTTGTTTTTATGCTGATGTACCGATTTACATTTCCATCAGCAGTGTGGGAGAGTTCCCCCTGCTCTAGGACTCACTGGCATTTGGTATTGTCAGACTACTCCCTTCTTGCCAACCTCACACATATGTAGCAGAGTCTCACTGTGGCTTTCATTATCCTTCAGTTGAAATTAATTTCTCATTTCCATTATAACTTACTATTTCACCCACTTAATGTGTTTCTGCATTTACAAATGTATTTTCCAGTGATCTTTTGGTTATTGATTTCGAGCTTGATTGCCTTGCCATGAGATAAAGTGAATTGTGTGGTTTTGAAGATTGAAAATGTGTCGAAGGTATAATTTATATAAATGTTCTATGTATGCTTGAGAAAAATGTGTATTTTGCAGTTTTGGGGGTGTTACAATCTCTATCCGTCTCTCGGGATGATTTGTTACGTGTATTATTTAAATCTTCTATATTCCTTTGTTTTTTGGTCTGCTTGTTCTGTGTCTTACTGAGAGAGATGTGTTTAAAATCTTACACTATTGTGGATTTTTTTCTATTTCTTTTTATAGGTCATTTATATTTTTGAGACATGAGGAGATCCAAATCTACAACTGTCATTTGATTCTTGTGAATTAAGCTTACTGTCATTACAAAGTCACCTTCTCCATCTTTAAAAATACTTTGTGTCTCAATGTCTATTTTAACAGATATTAAGCTAGCTACACCATATTTCTTTGTTTTAGCACGTTCGTGGCATAGTTTTCCATATTTTACTTTCAACTTTCCTGTCTCTATTTTTCTGATGTGGATCTTATAAACAACATTTAGTTGATCATTTTACTACTCTAACCTGAACATCTTTCTTATTAGCTAGAGCTTTTAGCCCACTTACATTTGAGATAATTAATGGTATTTTTGGATTTCTATTTGCCACATTGTTTTGTGCTTTCCAGTGGTCTCAGATCTTCTGTTTCTTTTATTACACACCTGTGCTCTTTCTTTCTCCATTATTTTAGATGGATTTAATATATTTTATCATTCCATTTTCTCTTCTACTAATTCAGAAGTTATAGGCTCTAATTGATGCTTTTAATGGTTATTTTTGAAGTGGCTATGTGCAGGCTTAACCTACCAAAAATATTTTGATCATTTTCTTATTCTCGTGGACAATTGCTAGACCTTCTAATGTTAACTGCATTTCTTCTTCTGGTATAGAGTGATCAAGAGATATTTGCTGTATGTATTTTTTAGTTCTGTCCTGTTCTTTTCACTCCACGAGGCATTGTAATTGTATAAGCAGTATTAGACTCCCCACCTTGAATGGGTCTGAGCTTAATCTTCTGTCACCCACACCTCAGGCGGCCAGGAAAAGTCACATTGAGATTCTCCAAGTTCAGTAAATGTCCTTAGTTCAGAATTACAAAGGGTGCTCTCTCCACTCCTTCTCTGTGTTCCAACCTTCATTCACATTTGGGGCTGGTAATGGCAAACTATTTTTCCAGCTCCTTGATGCTTTTAAGATGTTTAGAATATTTAATTTAACATTTTTAGTTTAGTATATGTACATGTGTTTTTTAAGGCACGGGGATCAGTCAAGATATTCTGCTCTGCTAGATCACCAGAAATAAACTTGGCCTTGTCTTTACCTATGCAATTTCATTTCAGTCTTGTTCTTGAATTTTTGGGTACATCTGCTTCAACCACCTTTTAGTTGTTTCTTTCTCAACTATGAGTATATCTCAGGAAACTATCTTTTTCCTTCCTTCCTTCCTTCCTTCCTTCCTTCCTTCCTTCCTTCCTTCCTTCCTTCCTTTTCTTCTTCTTCTTCTTCTTCTTCTTCTTCTTCTTCTTCTTTTTGGTCTCCCTCTATACTCATTTGTGTGTCAAAAAGAAGAAAAAAAAAACCTCATCAGGTCTAAAATGCATGAGTAACGATGGTGATGTACTTGAATCAAAGAAATTTATAAATTATGATATGAGATTATATAAATAACTAGAGCCTCAAGCTGCTAACGTCCTTAAAACTGTCCCAAGACCCTTTCAGAACATCAACAGAAGCACCTGCCTACTTTTCTTATCTTCTTTTAATTAAACCTGAAAAATTAAAATTTTTCTTAGGTGCCACCAGCATTCAAGAGAAGTAAAAATGTCTCCTTTCCATTTATTGCAACAGTATAGTTTTACACAACTTTTTCAACTGAAAACTCATAGTGTTTGTGTTATATTTTGGTTAACTCCGGTAGGATATTTTGAAATCATTGGTGACTCCCCACAACCACTATGAATAATATTTTGGTGTGCCCAACACCTGACTGACAAATGAATCTCAGGCTTGTAATCTGTTTTTATGATAGGATCCACTTATAATTTGGTTTTAAAAAAATTGTTAAAATAATACAATAACCACAGTAAAGGACATTTTAAAATAAAATATTTTCAACCTCTACCCACTAAGTATAATTATTTTCATTTCCCCTCATTCCCTTTCAAACTTTATCTGTATACTTCCATAATTTGTGGTGATAATCATGGTAAATCCACAATGCCACATTCTGATGTTTTATAAATACTCTTTCCTGTTGCTACACAATTTCTTGTCCATCATTTTCAGTGGCTGCCTACTCTTCTACCGAGCTGATATATTATAATTTGCTTAATAATTTCCCTATTGTTGGACTTTGAAGCCATTTCAGTAGTCTTCCTATTATACTTTGATAAATGTGTTTGCACATATATCACCAAACTGGGGAGAGCTATGTTATGAAGACATGAATCATCCAATAAGATAATGGAGGGGGAGCAGCTTGCAAATCCTTTTCCGGCAGGCAAGAAGAGTGCCTGCTACTCCCTTATGCTGGCCCACTGAGTCAGTGTAGGAGCCAGCAAGCCTCTCAAGTGTTTTTTGCTTTCAATCAGCCAGTCGCTTTCAGGTTTCAAGTGTGTGCTTCAGTAATCTCACCTTGCTATTTACAAATTGCACAGATGCTCGGGAACATGGGACATCGAATTTGCAAGGACTGGCTCTAAGGCCCTTGAGCCTAAGCTTCTCATTTTCTGGATGAGGATACAGATGTCATCATTGACGTCATGCTGCTATTAGCGGAAATTGGATTCCGGGGAGGTGGTGGGAACTCAGACTTTCTTACTCTCTGATCCATTTCCATTAGATCAATGGTCTCCAACCTTTAGAACCACAAAGAGGTTGAGAATTGGTTGGAAACACCAAGGAGCATTTGGAAAATGGGCTGAAAGCAATTTCTAGGTGCGTTCTGTAGTGGTTGTTACCAGGTGAAGATGAGTCGTTTTTGTTTAGAGTCTCTCAAGTGTGTATGCTCTGACAAAGGCTAGCACTAAAAGGAACATACATGTGAAGAGGCCACTTAGCATCTCTCTCCTCGCTGCAGTGAGACAGCCATTACTTTTCATTAAGTAAGTAATATTCTGAGCAATCCACTTACTCATCATTAAGGGCCATTAGTAGCTACTCTTTGTCACACATAAACCCTAATGGAGCTCTATCAGGGGTTTTATTAAAGAGTTGCTAATTTTCAAAAGGGAAGATTAGTAATGCTGGGAGCAGAATTTAGATTTCCCTCTGAAGCTCTTCTAATAGACTCCCCTTTAGCCTCTGCCCTGGACGACAAAAGAGCCACCCAGTAATTATGGTGAGGCTTTAGCAGGAAGACCCACGGACCTGGGGCTCCTCCCCTGTGGCTGCAGTTCGGTGTTTGGTCACAGGGGAGCACAATGATCTCTCAGTGAAAAGCTCGCAAAACACTTGCCAGCTTCTCTGGTCTTTCTACACCTCGGTCTGTCTGACTTGAGGGCTAGGTCACGCGGTGAGCCCAGAAGGCCACAGAAGCATCTTCCCATAATTCAGACAGCCACCAGCTCTCGTCTTTCTCAATATTTCAACTGGAGAGGTTTTCTGAGGCTAATTCCAAAAAGCAACTATAGAATGTTTGGATTTGGGTTGAGTCGGCCGTGACTCATTGGTTTTATCCCCTAATGGCAAATCTGCATCGTGGGGCTAGAGGGGTCCTAGTAAACAGGCAAGGCAGAGAAGTGTGGGGGGCTTACCCACTACCCACATGACTTCTAGGTACGATTTGTGAGAACTCCCTCCCGCCCCCCTCCACTTTGTCCTCACTCCTCTTCTCTTCTCTCCATTCTACTGGTTTAATTAGTGTCCTCTTTCAAAATGGAAAGCCCCCTAGAGTTTACAAAGCTTGGTGTACATTGCTTGAGTACCTCATTCTGAAAGTTCTAGCATGGGCATTGGTGCTAATACTTGGCTAGAAATTCAGAGATAGGTAGGACCAAGTAATAAGAAACCAGAGAAAATTGGGCTGAAAAGCTTAAATATTATTCCCATTAATAAACCCATAGAAAAATCATACCTGGTTTCTTTGGCCATCTGGCCATTCATTAAAATAATTTTTTGTTTTGACATGATAAAAAGCAGAACAGTGGGTGACTTTGGATACATCTTGTTTCCTTTGCTGGCTTCAGGATTATGAGATGCTGCTGAAAATGTCCGTTGTATATTCTCAACACATGCAGACATTAAATTCATCAGGAGGCCGGGCACTCTGTGTTCCAGAAGACAATTCCACTTGCAAAGGCTTTTTCATTAACGGGGGTTTTGTATCAGCTTTCCTAGCGGCCCGGCTAGAGTTCCCATGTCTGGGCAGGTGCGTCCTATTGTGTATTACAGAACAACAAAGGGAACGACAAGGGCACCAAATCATCCCCCAGGGGGTGCTGGTCTGTTGCTCCTCCTGCTGAAATCTTTCTTGTAAGCAAACTGTAGCTCTGACTGCTTGGTTCATTCAGTCGTACATTCAGCACATACTCGCTGAACACTGGCTCTGTGCCATGTGCTGTGGTAGGCCCCGGGTATACAGTGTTGAACAAGGAGAGCTCACCATCTAAGACAGAAAGTAGTTACTCATGAAACAATAAAGGTAAAGTGAGATGGATATTTTCATGCCACAAGTCTTGGAAAAATTTCCCAAATGGATTGACCGTCCTTTCTACCCAGAAGTGTTTCTTTCTCTTCCTTTAAGGGCCTGCTTCTCTGATGAAAATGGGTTCCCCCACCCCATGAATTCCTCTAGAGTGGATGTCACTGGCAACACTGTCCACCAATTTGATGTAGCAAGGAGAGCCACCAAAGCCAAGAGCTAGTGGGTTCATAGAACCAAGTCTGGACTATTGGCACACCATTAACTGGACTGCCATATGGGGTCAGACTGGGGCAATCATCCTCCTAGTCCCACATTTTATTTGCTCGGCCCCACCAGCAGACACATCAAAGCCTGATATCTGGGGGCAATACTAATGTAGAGTGGGGAGAGAGAGGGACAAGAAGATAGTGGGGAATTAGACCTAAGGATCATGGAGTTTCAGAGCTGGTACGATCCTCTATGCACTATACACATAGTGTGGTCCATGGACGAGCAGCATCAACACCACCTGAGAGCTTGTGGGAAATGCAGAACCTCAGGATCCACCCCAGACCTACTGAATTTGGATCTGCCTTTTAACAAGATGCCCAGGGGACTTGTAAGCCTATCGCATTTTGAGAAACAGCACTCTAGATAGATAAGTTTTGGCCATTCCCCCTGGCACCCACACATTAGATGACAGTTCTGTGTGGAACTTGTGTCCTTCAGTGTCATGAACAACTTCCATACTCTGAGTGACAAAAATGAGAGAGTGTTGCAATATACTAGTGCATATCATGGTTTAGAACTAATCTAGCTTGGGGTGCCTAGGTGGCTCAGTCGGTTAAGTGTCCGACTCTTGAACTCAGCTCAGGTCATGATCCCCGGTTGTGAGACTGAGCCCCACATCAGGCTCCCCACACAGCAGGGAGTCTGCTTGAGGTCCTGTCTGTCTCTCTTAATAAATACATAAATCTTTAAAAAGAGAACTGACCTAGATTGACCCCTTCATTTGATAAATATGAGTGAATTGCCTGAGTCCCATGCTGTGAGCTCATGGCAGAGCTGGGACCAAGACCTCAGGTCATCAGCTGTCCTTTGGGTGAATCTTGAATCAGGGGTTTCCTGCTCTCCCCTTGTGACCCAGCTCATGAGCTCTGTGCTGTTTCTGTCATTTGTATCTCAGGTTTGAGGTGCCATTTGTTGATATCCACAGGCAGCTGATGTGGCTGCATACCCACCTATCGCTGAGCAGCTTGGTAACCTTCTCTCTGTTGGTTACAGTAAAGCATTTGCCTGCCTGGAAAACCCTTTCATCTAGAAAGATCCTCCTTTTCTGGCCTTGAGCTCCCGGTTACCCTGTATGGAACTCTTGGGCCTTGGGCCTTACCTTGACTTCCGTGAAGAGTACATATTGCCCAGTAGCTTGCTTTGAACTATCCATGTGAACACATATCTCCATGTAAACATCCCCCATAAAGCTGATTCCACAGTGGGGCACCCATATTTAGACTTTTCCGGAGTCTAGAAACTACTTGAGCTCTGGACTCTTGAGTCTAGATTTTTCTGTTTAGTTCTGTCTGAACTCCTTCTCACATTACTAAGGTTGGATCCTGACCATCCTCTCTTTTTTTTTTTCTTTCAAAGAATATACAAATCACAGTGATAAGGAGAAGAAAGTCTGGAAAGCAAAGATAAATCTTTAACAAAGGGGGGTAGTTATAGAGGACAGCTTTCCTTTCCAAAGAGGAAACTAAGAGAGCCTCTTCTCTGTGTTAAGGGCATAACTCAGTATCATCTAGATTGATTTAATGTTAAAAAACTTCAGATTCCCCAGAGGTCAACATTTTTAAAAGTGTACATGGTAGGTGGATAGTATCTTAATTCTAAGGCAGTTTATTTTCTCTCAAATCTCAGTATTTTTGCTATCAATGAGGAATGTGTCCCTGAACAAACTCTAACAAACATGGCAAAGTCCCCAGGTAGCCTCATGTGCCCTTGGGTACCAAGGCCTGCTCCAGATGACGTGAGAAATAAGTAAAGCTGATCTAGAACATCCTTCTTCCATAATTACTTCTTTTGAGACTCTTGCCCCTTTGAGTAATGGTCCCCTTTTACTTGGTTCTCAACACCTTTTCCCTGCCTGTTTTCTCCCCTAGAAAACAAGAGGCCACCTGCTAAAAATATCCAGTGCTGGGGCACCTGGATGGCTCCGTCAGTTGGGCATCCGACTCTTGGTATCAACTTAGGTCGTGGTCTCAGGGTTGTGGGATCTGGCTCTGCGCTTAGTGGGGATTCTGCTTGGGATTCTCTCTCCCTCTCCCTCTGCCCCTCCTTCTCATGCTCTAAAATAAATAGGTGAACCTTAAAAAAAAGAAAATCCAAAGCCATGTAACCTATGCTAGCGTATCTTCACATCAAAGGACCCATGGAGAGGACGAAGCTTCGCCCAAAGGAATGATTGCTCAAGCTGGAACCTGAGGCTTCAAAGTGGAAGAGAATGACACCTGCCCCACCTTTCTTCATAAGGGGATTAGTAAGGAAAAATTAGGTCACAGATGTTAAAGTGCTTTTGACACAAATCAAATCAAGCCTTTGATTTTTCCCAATCTAATATAGCCCTGCCTTAGGGTCAATTTCTGCCTTAAACTGTTTCTCAAAATGGGAATACTGTACTCACGTACTTCTTTGTAAGGCTGCCAGGCACAAAGGAAACAACTGTGTTTCTTCTAATGTAATTGGATCAAAAATATTTGAGACAACTGCCTTAATAGGACCAATGGTGTTGCAGAAAGAGCAACTAGTTGTTTTTGGCTTGCATTTCGGATAGGTCCTGAGCTAAGCAACACTCAAGCAGGTGAAAATTTGGCACTATAGGATCACTCACCAGAGAAATTAATACTCTTGCGTTTGATGACCAGAGGACGGAAAGAGTTCTACTTTGTTTTAAGAATAGACCTCGTGCTGTTTACTTGGTTTCTATTCTTAAAGTTAACCCAAGTCCTTCGGTGTCTCTGTGGTACTGTTTCTGGAGGTGTGGTCTTTGGGCCTACTGCATGAGAATCATGTGCTTATTACAAATACAGATTCCTTGCCGAAGCATCTCGCCAAAGCTACTGATTCAGGATCTCGTGGGGTAGGACCGAGAAAGCCGTATATCAAACAAAAAGATGACTCTCTAGCATTCTAACCTACGTGACTCATGATCACCAGTGGATCGAATTCCCGTGTTACTACAGGGCAGTGGTTCTCAGCCCCTGGCACACTAGAATCACCTGGGGGACTAATAAAAAACAGTTATGGCCAGTCCCACCTCAGCTCAATTAAACGAGATTTTCTGGGGATGAGGCCCAGGCATTTGCATTTTTTACAGCTTCTTCTGGTGATTTTAGGTGTTCCGGCAGGGCTGGGAACCACTGATGTAGGGCTCGCTCCCCTACTTCCCCTTGGGATTCAAGGGACCTACTCAAGGGCACTCACAGCACAGGTACACAGATTCCTAGCCCTTCTGAAGCTTCTTTTCTGCTGATACATTAAGGGCCAGAAGATTCTAAAGAGCACCTATGATGTGATATATACTGAGTTCAGCAGTTGATCAAATGGAAATAGACTGGTCTCAAGGAGCCCGTAGTCCAGTGGAAGAGACAGACCCAATTACAGAAGGTGAACATTAATCTCTCTAGTTTATTCTGCTGGTCCTTATTTTAAGGACCTGGCTGTGGGGCACTGGACCAGCTGAGTCAGTGGAGCATGTGACTCTTGGTCTCAGGGTTGTGAGTTCAAGACCCATGCTGGGTGCAGAGATTACTAAAAATAAAATCTTTGGGGAACAAAAAAAAAAGACCTTGCTCTCTACACACCAGAAGATTACTCGCTTACAAGGATCCCTTGCTTTATCCTCCCCCTACCTCCTTGTTCAAAGCATCTTTTAAAAGACCTCACTTTTGAGAATTCCTAAATGGCATCGTTGTTATTAAGAGTTTCTACCCAGATCCTGAAGATGCTTTCATGTATGAGTTCCAGACTGTGAAGTGTCACCCCTCCGGCACGTGCCTGTGTCAGCCTGTGAATGTCGTAGCATAATGGTGGTAGGAGGTCAAGTCCTGACTCAAGGAGTTAAGGAGCGAGCTGCTCTTCCCTCTACTAAAAACATGCCTTTACCTCTGAATCCAGAAAGAAAGTCTCTTTCTTAAACTAATCTTCGTGGATTCGATCTGGAGATAACAGTGCTTTTAGGCAGCTCTTCTAGTTCAGGCTCATGTATGAAATAATGTATAATCTGCCCCCTCCTATAAAAGGGCTTAACTAAAGTTAGGATTTTGCTCCTAATTATCTAATGCAGAACACAGGTCATGGCCGTTGGACAGCTCCAAGTATCAAAATGTGATCCCTTTAAACTGGCAGCCTAGCTTTTAAAATGTTAGCTTTCGCTTCTTTCCCTTCCTATCGTAATTTACTTTTTTTTTTTATGATTTAGCAGCTGATCAATGATTTGAGAACTGTTAAGTCGTGTCCTACGTAACACCAACAGGGATTCTTTTCATCAAAAGGGAGAAGAAATTTTTTGGTGACCATGACCTTGCTTGACATTTAAAGCTAGAAGGCACAGATGTACCTTTCCATCTTCATTTACTGTATTCCGACGTTCTCCAGCCTACAGTAACCGGGCAGATCTTTCTGAAACCTAGCTTTGGGAGAGAAAACAATTTTTGAGCCCCAATTTGGGAATGGTAAGTGCTTGCCTGAACCAGATAATTCAGTCTCCCAATTTCTCATTTAACATTAAAGCACATGCCTTTTATTTATACCGGTTTAGGGAATGGTTACAGTGGTAATTAGTAACAATTTGAAATTCTTCAACTACTAAAAGGAGGAAAAATGGCATTAATACTTGACTCAGAAGTAATGGTAGGCTGTGGCAACAGATCTAGGCAGAATTACAAACTGGGCAGGAAGGCACTTGGGGTGAGCTAACACTCAGGAATATGCAGGAAATTAATTAACTTAGCTAAAGACAAATCGTAAGGAACTAATTCTGAAAGCACTTTGAACAGAAGGCAAAGCGATTGTTTTTATAGCCTACAAGCATAATGACAATGATTAGCCTTTCTGCCTTCATTTGCTCGATTAGTTATGTTATCATACACGGTTAGCAGCTGTGGTAGAGAAGGGAGCTGTTCAGAAACAAAACAAACATTCTAAATCCCGAGACAGTCGATTGTAAACATGAAATGTGCCAATGGGGTTTTCTCACCGCTTTATTGAGATAGAATACAGTTCACACTACATACATACAATATAGTTTGCCATTGAAGTGTACAATTTGGTTTGGGGTATATTCACTGAGTTGTACAATCATCACCACTATCTAATTATAGAACATTTTGTATCATTCCAATAAAAAGCCCCATACCTATTAAGCAGTAACTTCCCTACCTCCTCTCCCATCAGCCCCTGACAGCCACTAATCTACTTTTTGACTCTATAGATTTACCTACTCTGCATATTTCAGACATATGGAATCACAACATGTGACCTTTTGTGTCTAGCTTCTTTCACTTAGCATTATCAAGGTTCATCCATGTTGTATCAGCACTTTATTCCTTTTAATGGATGACTACTAGCCCAATGTATGGATATACCACATTTTGTTCATTCATTAGTTGATGGGCATTTGGGTTGTTACTACTTTTTGGCTCTCGTGAATAGTGGTGCCATGAACATCTGTGTACAAGTTTTTGCATGGATGTATGTCTTCATTTTTTCTTGGGTATATACTCAGAATTGTAATTGCTGGCTCATTTGGTAACTCTATGTTTAACATTTTGGCCAATGAGTTCTTAAGCCATAGTTTTTAGCATTCTTTTCTAAGTTTATTTGAATTTAAAGAGATTGTAGATGAATATGCTACAAAGGCTAATTTTTTTCTTGATACCATTTGTGAAGTTTAATTTAAAACTCAAAGCAAGTTCAAACAAAAACATGAATCCTCCAATTTGCCTCCAAATTAAATGATTGCTCCTATCTGGTACATTTTAATATCCTATGCAGATACATTTTCTGGAGGACAAGACCATTGTTTGCATGATAAAGCATGAGCTAATTTGATGATTTCCTGGATGTTCTTCCCTTAACATGAATTTGCCTGGGGAAGAGGGAAGAAGAAACTAGCTTCTCCCATTTGACAACTAAGTAATGGGCTATGTTCCCTGTTGTTACGGTAGTAGGTATGACAATATTAGAGCTTGGGGGCCCTGCTAAAGAGTAGTCAAGTCAGATTCAAATGGAATGAAGTCAAAGCAATAGTGATAAAGGAGAGGCTGAAAATAATCGCTGGGAAAAATGGGGCCAGATTTCAGGCTCGTTGCTCTTTTATACTAATTTTGGCGGCTGGTATTCAGGCGATAGCTCTAGCATATTTATGTAAAGCATTTGTATGTGCCTGGCGGTGCACTAAGTGCTTTATGTCCATCATTTCATTGAACCCATTTTACAGCTGGAGAAACGAAAACCCAGAGGTTAAGTAACAAACTCAAGGTAACACTTATAATAAGGAAAATTCAAAACCCAGGTCTGCCTGAATCTTGAGCCCACACTCAACCACCTAAGTTCTACTGTAATAAGAGCCTAACTCCATGGCTATGAAGTCTTCTAGCCCCACCCAAGAGTCTTAGGGGTTTGTTTTTTTTTTCTTCCACACAATTGCCAATCTACACAATTTCTTCCACTCTTCCACACAATTTCTTTCACTCCAATTGCCAAGGGGTAATGGAGGCTGGCATCTCAAAATGGCCCTTCTGTTTACCAGATGTACCATATAGATAGCCTGGGAAGGAATAGGAATCTGGTTCTCGGGCGATAGCTAAAGTAGACACATGTTCTGGATGTTTTGAGAAGGGAAAAAGGGGAATGAGGACAAGAGGGCCTTCCAATACATTCCCTGCACACATCTCCATTCTCACCTTCAGCAACTCTTTCCCTCATACACTATGCTTTGGCAATACCCAAATGGTCATAGTATCTCTCACATACCATGCTTTTTCTCACCTTTCTCACCTCTGGGCCTTTGCTCAGTTTGCATCACTGTGTAGAATGCCCTTCTACTCCCCTTCACCTGAAAGAGTTCCCAATCAACCATTAAGGTTCATCATCTACTTCAAGAAGCCTTCCTCAAGCCCTTCATAATAGCCGAGGCTATTGGCACATTTTCCCTACTATATTTTAATTAGCTGATTCTAGGCTTCCTTGTCTTAATGGTGATGCCCTTAACAAGAGGCATTCCATCTAGCTTGTTTCTGTAGTCCCAATACCTTGCACAATGATTGCCACACATAGAAGGTATCCAGTCAGTGTTTGCTGAATGAATCAATGAACTCATATTTGTGGAGCACCAATTATAGGCCAGGCCCCTTAACAGATATCAATTCATTTAGTCCTCAAAACAGACTTGTAAGTTATGTAGCAATAGGTCACTGCTGATAGGTGAAGGAAGTACAGATTACTTAGCTAGGAAGTGGCAGTGCTGCAATTCAAACCTAGCCCTCAATGACTCCAAAGTCTGGCTCTGTCCATGTACCCTTACTGTCTCCTACCATAGAAAACTGACTCTGGATTTCAAAGACCTGTTCTCTGTGGCCGTATGTCAATTTCCAACATACCTACATACAAGTTATTTCTCTTATCTGTTCTCTCACAATTAGACGTAGCTCACAATACCTCTGTCATATAGCATATCCTGATTCTTATTTGATATTTTTGTGACTATGGTCACAGTTGTTTAGCTAGGAGTCAAGACCTGATTCTTTATGAAGTTCTATCACTAAGGGTCCTAGACTGAGCGTGATGGCCTCACTGTGTATGTCAAAGACAAGCAGAGATGCCTTTCTACTTCTTATCAGCATGGAAAACAAAGCTTAGGGACATGGCCAAAGAGCAGTAGAAATCCAAGGGTGATTTACCCTTTACTTTCAATACTTTTATAAGATTAGTTTTAGTTAAAGAATTTAATATTCCCTAATTCACCCAGAATCCAACTGCAACATCCAGTTGGTGAGCAAGGGCTATTGGAAAGGCTCAGAGGCTTTTAGAAGTCCTTGTTAATGCTTAGATAAAATATCTAAACGTCTCTTATACTCCTTTTCTGATGCCACTGAACATCATCTGATTCTATCAAGCAGTAATGGAACTGGTTTGTGATCTCTGAATCATCACCGGATACCATCAGCTTGGTTCTAAATAGGCTACGTTGATATAGAACATTGCAGTCACCTAGCACAACCTCAGTCTTTTTCCCTGTTGAAACAAGCAGTCATCTTAGGCCACATCCATTGTTATAAACCACAGAACTCTGTTCCTTTAAGTTACTAAAAGCCACTCTTCCATTTTCCTCCTTCAGACTGTGTTCAAGGTAGAAATATAATTGGCAGAGCCAGAATTTAATGCCTTTTCTGGCCCACAGGGCCCATGTTCTGTCCACTACCTCAAGCCGCCTTCCAAGTTCAAGTCTGTTGTCCGCCCAAACCAATGGAAATGTTCCCCACATTTTAACAGTTCAGTGTCTAAAACACCTCTTCTGTGTGGTCCCTTCATTTCAAGTATTTTTACTTTCCATGCTTTTTTTTTTTTTTTTTTTAGCAGGAAGAGTTGGTTATATCATTCGGAATAAAATCATCCTGCTAACCACAGCAATAAGATATTTACATTAATCACTTTGTTTTCTTGAGGACTCCTATAGGATAATTGCATAGGATTCTACATGTAGCTTCTCACTAATTACACAGAAGCCCTTCCTGTTCAACTGTCAATGTATCTTTAGCTGAGGATAGGAATGCTAACACCTTATTCCCTTCTTCAAGCATCTATGACGGTTCTGTGCTATCGTTCTTGATCTGGTCTTATCCAGCCTTGGCTGTATTTTCTTGCACTGGAGCAGAGAGTTCATTTTCTTTTGATTTTTAATCTGTATTTAATTCTTCACTCACTACCTACAATAACATTCATCTATTTTCAAATAAAGAGCTTGGAGCTACAGGTACAGGGCGGAGATGGCTGTCAAGGAAAAGGGAGGAGGAATTTCAACATTTTGAACTCCCAAAGGATGGAGAAAATGATGTGATGCTTGTAAACATCACATAACTGTCAACAATATATGAAACCAGCTATAGAACTTGTGATACATTAATTTGATCAACAAATATTTATCAAGAATCTGCTATCTGTCAAGCTCTATTTTGGAGGCTGGAAATACATCAGGGAGCAAACAATGACAGTGATCCCTGCTCCCCTGGAGCTTATTTTCTAGCAGGGAAGGAGAGACAATGAGCAATACACATAAAATCAACTCAATTATATAGTATGTTAAAAGATTATAAATGATGAGCATTAAGGAGGACACTTGATATAATGAGCACTGGGTGTTATATGCAATGGATGAAATCACTAAATTCTACCTCTAAAACTAATAATACACTATATGTTAATAAATTTATTTTAAAGAAAATAAAATTTAAAAAAGAAGATTATAAATGATTTAAACAGAATATTGGGCAGGATTTACAGGGATTGGTAGCGCAGGGGTGTGTTGGGTGGATTGCTCTACAGAACAGGATGGTAGGGGTAGACCTTACTGAGAAAGTGACGCTTGGACAAAAGACCCACGAGAAAGATGGAAGTTAGCCATCCAGATATCTGGGGAAAGAAGATTCCAGGCAGAAGGACGAGCCGGGAACAGTGCAAAACATCAAATTTCCATTAAGATAGAAAACCCAAAGCATACTACTGCATTAAAGCAGTCAGTGCCTTTGTCCTTATTTACATATATTGAGTTGCTTTATGCCCATGTTTGTAATTACAAAAATGTCAACTATCTAGAAGGCTAGCTCCCTTCTGGATGATATTATCTCAAAATGACCTCTAGGCAGAAAGAAATATGTCCTTTAAGCGGAAGTGCCCATAACCAAAGGCGATGACAACTCAAACTCCTTTTGGAGCTGATGAGGGAACTAGTTTAAACTGGATTATTCAGACCTTTAGAATCTTTCCTGTGTTGCAAAGAAACTTCTTATATGAGCAGATACTTGATCATACTTTTATTTATTTATTTTTTCTCACACTCTGAAACAGGTATGGCAAGCCTCGAGATGGCTGTTAGGAATTCTGCTAGGAATTCAGAAATCGCCTTTTCCCAGTTTTCCCCGGGCTCACCTATTTGCCTCTGCAATCTCCAGCCCTATTCTTTCAGCTTTAGGTCAGAGACTGCTACTCGTCTTCCGTGGACTTCTGGGAGTGAACTCTGCCTTTCTCTCCCCTCCCCTGCCTCCTGCCCTGGGTTCTTATACTACCCTCCTGGATGTCACCTTCTGTCAACACCTCATCTCTGCTGCACACCCCCCACCCCATCCTGTCTGCCTGCCTTCTCCAAGTACCTCCCTAAGCCGGCAGCCTCACCTGTTCCCTCCCACTGCAAAGGAGCCTTTCTGCTAGCATCGCCCTCTGACATTGGGTTCCTGCTCCCTAGGCTCCCAGTTCCCTTTCTGTCCCAACATTTTACTCTACTCTCCTCTCCTTCACTGGCTTGTGCTAACTGAAACCACTGGTGTGTGTGTGTGTGTGTGTGTGTGTGTGTGTGTGTGTGTGTGTTCACAGTGGGAGGGAAGGTTGAGGTTTAGGATTACCTCTGATTCTCTTCTGAATTCAGGTTTTATGCTATTTGGTTTTTTAAATCCATTTTAATTTTTATTTTTGTTTAAGATTCTGTCCATTTATTTGACAGAGAGAGAGAGAGAGAGATCACAGGTAGGCAGAGAGGCAGGCAGAGAGAGAGGGGGAAGCAGGCTCCCCACCAAGCAGAGAGCCCGATGTGGGGCTCGACCCCAGGACCCTGAGATCATGACCTGAGCTGAAGGCAGAGACCCCAACCCACTGAGCCACCCAGGTGCCCCTATGCTATTTGTTTTTTATTGGCATATAGTTTATATACCATAAACTTCACCTGTTTTCAAGTATACAATGCAGTTTTTAGTACAGTGATCTATTTTCAGAATATTTTCATTGTCCCCAAAGGAAATCCCATTAAGCAGCTATTCATCGCCCCTCTCCCAACTCAGGCAACCACTAAGCTTCTTTAGATTACTTTTAGAGCTCTGTAGATTTGTCTGCTCGGGGCCTTTCAAATTATTGCAGTCGTCTAATAGGTTGCCTTTTGTGACTGCTTTCTTTCACTTGCATGTTTTTAAGATTCCTCCATATTACATCGTATATCAGTACCTCGTTCCTTTTTAATGGGGAGTAATATTCCATTGCCCAGCTAGACCACAGTCTGTCATACATTCATCGGTTGATGGACATTTGGATTGTTTCTACTTGACAAGTTTGCGTAACGCTGCCATAAATATTCCTGTGCAAGCACTTGTTTGAATACCTGGCTTCAATTCTTTGGGAGTACATACTAGAAAGTGGAATTGCAGGGTTATATGGTACTTCTATGTTTAACTTGTTGAGGAACAGCCAAACTGTTTTCCAAAACAGTTGCAAAATTCTACATTCCCACCAGTAATGTATGATGGTTCCGATGTCTCCTCATCCTTAACAACACTTGCTATTGTCTGTCTTTTTGATTCTAGTCGCTCTGGTGGGAGTGAACTGGTATCTCATTGTGGTTTTGAGTTGCATTTCCTCAATGACTAATCACGTTGAGCTGATTTGCGTGTGCTTAGCGGGCCTGTTTTTCGTCTTTGGAGAAATGCCTATCCAAATCCTTTTCTCACTTTTAAATTGGGTTATTTACAACTTTATTGTTTATTGTTGAGACATAAGTTCTTTATGTCTTCTGGATACAGGTCCCTTATCAGCTGGATGACTTGCATATATTTTCTGCCATTCTGTGGGCAGTCTTGTCACTGTCTTGATGGTGTTCATTCTTGGAAACACAAAAGCTTTTCATCTTGATTTATTTTTATTTATCATCTTTTTTTTTTCCTAAAGATTATTTATTTGACAGAGAGAGAGAAAGATCACAAGTAAGCAGAGAGGCAGGCAGAGAGAGAGAAGCAGGCTCCCCGCTGAGCAGAGAGCCCAATGCAGGGCTCCATCCCAGGACCCCGAGATCATGACCTGAGCCGAAGGCAGAGGCTTAAACCCACTGAGCCACCCAGGTGCCCCGATTTATCATATTGATCCATTTATCTATTTTTTCCTTTTGTGGTTTGTGTGTTGGGGTTCATGTGGAAGAAAAAATGGCCAATTCAAGGTCTTGAACATTTGCTGTATATTTTGCTTTAGGAGTTTTAGAATTTTAGCTCTTACATTTAGATCTTTGATCCATTTTGAGTTAATTTCTTAAGACAGTGGTAGGTAAGGCTGCAACTTCATTCTGGTGCATGTGGATAGCCAATTGTCCCAGAACCACTTTTTTGAAAAGACTATTCTTTCCCCTTTGCCATCTTTTCTTACTCTTACCCCATAAATATCAACATTTCCCAAAGTTCTGTCCTATGGCTTTCCATGTATCTCTTGTTCCACTCACTTCCTCAAAGTATATATCCTTTCCCCCATCTTAATTGTCCCCTAGTTGTGGACTGTTTATAATTATCCCTCCTTACACCTGCCCTCCTTTCTGTGCTTAAACCTATGCAACCAGCTATGTACTGGATATTTCCATTTAGATTCTCATTTACTGCCTAAAACATACATGTTGAAAACGCAAGATAGCTTCTCTCCTTCAGAATGTGCTTCCCTCATAAACTTTCCATTTTTATTTATGGCCCCACCACACTGTCAGTTACAGAGACATAAAACCATTCTTTGCTCTGTCCTTCCTGACCACTCAGCCACGAAGCCATGCTGAGTTCAACTCTTCCATTAAATTAACAGACATCTTTGATTTTAGTTACCACCAGTACTATTTTCATTCAAATCTTTGTTGTAATATGCCAGGATTAATCAAGTGGTCTCCTACTTACTTTCTTTCTTGTAATTTCTCCCATATCCTTGTCGTGACTACGCAGAGTTACCAGATTTTCGCTTAAGCTCCTTTGACCATGTCACTTCCCTGCTCACAAAGCTTCAAGGACCTTCTGTTGGACAAAGTACCAACCCTCTGCGATGCAGTCATGTCCCTGTCCTTTCTGGCCCCAACCTACAACACTTTGTTCACACCTCTATTAGAGCCCTAATTACACTGTTGGGTAATTATCCATTCATGGGCTTGTCAACCACACTGAACTCTGAGTTCCAGAGGCCAAAGATGCCTGTATTCACCCTTGTTGCTCTAGGCCTAGTTCGTATTGGATGTTCAATACACCCAGGCTAACTTGAATGAGATCGTTGTGATTTTGGATCACAAAGGTCCACGAGAGTGGGGTGGGCGGTGAGGGTTTGGGTATGGCGCTTGTCCTATATATGAAGGAGCCTCCACTTTCCCACCCTTCTCCTTCTCTTGCTTTCTCAAATGGAAATCAAACCTTCAGATTTCAGGATTCCAGTTGGTTGTCGTGTAGTTGGTTGTTGTCGCCTGCCTTGCTCTGGCATGCCCAGTCACACTCCACTTGACCCCGTACGTGTTCTCTCACCAAACAGGACTGCCAAAGAGTGGTCAGGGTATCCTGACCAGCGGTCTGCAGGTGCGCTGATTGCCCACGGCCATAAAGGGCTCTCAGGAAGATACATTCATATTCTACCTTTTATCAAATATTAGCCAGTGTGATCATCTGCAAGTCCAAAAATACTACTGCAGGCGGGATTTCCTTGGGGCTTCTAGCTAATTTTTAAGGGTTCAGTCATGACAGGCCAAATTTGTAAATGTTTGTAGAAAAGTGGGAGAGAGAAAGCTTCAATTACTTTATAACCAGCAAGCAGTATTTATAGTAATTAGTTTAAACATCCATTTTACCACAAATCCACCTAAAAGTGGTAATAAAAAGATGGCATCAGGGTGCCTAGGTGGCTCAATTGGTTAAGTATCTGATTCGGCTTGGGTCATGATCCTAGGGTCCTGGGATGGAGCCCCATGTCAGGCTCCCTGGTCGACAGGGAGTCTGTTTCTCCCACTCCCTCTGCTCATTCATATTCTCTCTCTCTCTCTCTCTCTCTCTCATATAGATAAATAAAATCTTAAAAAAGATGACATCAATAGTACTCTCTCGTGTGTTTTAACAGTAGCTGTGAATATAACTAGAAGTGGACCCCAATGTGAGAAAAATTTAAGGTGATAAAATCTGGATTTATGAAATGGATCAATTGGAGTCAGTAGTTATTTGTATTAAAGAAACATTCTTCACTTACACTAGAGGGTTGCTGGCCTCATGTTTGTTTATGTTTTGCAGGTATATTTGCCTCTATCCTTTAGATAACCTGCCATTGTTTGAAGTATTAGTTAAGTTTGATAAAGGATAAAATCTCTGATTCTTGTGAGTCTTCATTGACATCTGAAAATGTGTGAGCCTAAGGTCATATTAAAGATTTTTCTGTTAGAAAGCAACGTTCCAATGAACAATCTTAAAAAAACAACCCCAAATCCCCTCTTTGTGTATTTCTTGGCTCCGTGAATGGTGCCGCCATCTACCCGGTTGCCCCTCCCAGAAACCGAAGAGTCTTTAGTGGGTCCCTACCTCTCCTCCTTTCTCCAGCCCACGTCTCTGTCAATCGCCAAATGCTATTTGCTATTGGTTCTGACACCTAATACCCTTCTCGACTCATCTCCCTCTTCCACTGCATCCTCTCTTACCTGAACCACTGAAGTGTCCTGGTAATTGGTCTTCCTGCACCTGCTCTTGCCGTCTTTTTCACTCCCCACCCATTTCTTTGACACACAGACTGATCTCATAATTTCATTTCCCTGCTTACAACCCATGAAGAGTGTTTTATTGCCCTAAAACAAAAGCCCATCCCTATGGCCTGGAATGCCTTTCCTGACCCCCAGGGCTTCCGTGTGTGTGTGTGTGTGTGTGTGTGTGTGTGTGTGTGTGTTTTAGCACCCTGTGATGAGTTACCTTCTCAGAACACTTTTTCAGTTTGGACTGAAATTTGCCGGCTTACCTGTCTCTGTCCTTGACTATGCTGAAGACTTTCAGAGGGCAGGAACTATATTTTTCTTTATCTCCAGGGTCCAGCTCAGTCCCACTAAAAGTTTGTTGAGTAAAGTAACTCCTACAATTTTCTGTACTTATGTGTTTCTGTTTGTGATACTGGTTTGGATGGAATAGTCTTTAGGTACCCATTAGTGGCAAAGTCTGAAGAGGCAAAGGGTTGATGCTTCTAAAGTGTTCAGAGTTGCTAGTGATTGGTGATTGAGCAAGCAAACAGAAGGAGAATGCTTTGCTTTCGAGAGCTAAGGGACTAACTAGTGGGTCCCTATGCCAGTTCAGAGGTTTTAATCAATGTGGGGAGTTGTACATTTGGTGTTGTATGGAATCTTTTGAGTTCTGTATGAACACAGTATATCAATACTTTCATGTTGAATTAGCAGAACTGAGCAGTGAAAATCTCCCCTGGTCCTCTTCTTTCCAACTAAAGTTTTTCAGCAACATGTCGGACCAAAAAAGTAAGAAATCATATTGTAAAAAACAAAAATAGAACATTTATAAACAAGTCCATATCAGACATGTAGGAATTTTCCATTCCTCACTTCGAAAAACACAACATCCAGTTGCATAGCATAAGTTGTAGAAAGTTGAAACTTTCCCCCTAAAGCTGTATTATGACCATGCCAATGAAATCTGATGGTGGGGATATGCCAATGTGAGGAAATGACAAGTGACAAATGATGTCAGCTGCAGTGATGAAGGCTGCATTAGCTTGTCACTAAATAAAAAGCTTCAGGTAGAGTGTATGTGGGTGTATTTTCATACACAAAACTAAATGAAAATTAAATCAATTATCAGAATAATTTAAGCCCCAATTCCCCAAGGTTTGCTTCAATTAGATAATTGATGCAATTAGGTGAAAGGTTTGGGGTAGATTTTTCTGGTCTGAATTATCTCAAATTACTTTAATTCTCCACTTCACTTTGATTATGTAGACCCAGCTCATGCTTGAGTGTGAGTGAATTTAAGCAACCGTTATGCTGCTGGTTCAGATAATTCCTTACATCTTGCTTTTCCTCCCATAAAATGTGCCCTGAACATGATGTTTGTAAGTTAATTTCAATGATAAAACCACCACTTTATAGAATAAAATATAGAACTGCCTGTTTAATACATAATGGGAAACAATTACTGGAAAGGAAGAGCTTAATGAAACCTTCTGTTCAGGAGTTTCTGCCTCTAATAATAATTTCCTCTTTTTGTTGGAGAGGCTGGACCTGGGGACAAAGTTGAGTTAAGACAAATCATATAAACTTTATGTAAACCTGGCCTTGACCGAAATAATTATATCGATAAGAACTTATTGCGCTGTGGTGAAAACACCTTGATAATCTTCAGGTCAGATCTTTCCAATTGCAACCAACTGTACACAGATGTCAACCAGGAAGTCAGTGTAAAAGGACTGAGAAGTGATGTGCAATACTGGAGTGAGAGTGGCCTTGGATCAGATTCTATAGACTTGGATATAAGTTATTGCCTGCTGTTTGATTATTGTTTTTTCTTCAGTTCTTACAATATTATATTCGTTTATTGATATAAGGAGAGGGATAGAGGAAAGAAGGAAAGAGGGATTGTAGTATCCCACGCATGAGGATATGGTAATTCAAGGAAGGTTGGAGAATCTGGGGCCATTTAGTGTGGGAGCAAAAGTCCAGGAAAACTCACCATGACTTGAACCTTCAAATAACAAAATATGGACTAAACTATATTGAGCATAGATTTTACAAGGAATCAGGGGGATAGGGGCACCTGGCTGGCTCAGTCAGTTGGGCGTCCGACTTTTGATTTCGGCTCAGGTTATGATCCGGGATTGTGAGATGGAGCCCCGAGTTGGGCTTTGTGCTCAGTGTGGAGCCTTCTTGAGACACTCTATCTCCCTCTCCCTCTGCCCCTCCCCATCCTGCTTGCACACTCACTCTCTCTAAAAAATAAAATAAAATAAAATAAAATAAAATAAAATAAAATAAAATAAAATAAAATAAAAAAGAAATCAGGAGGATATGTGATACATTTTAAAAGATGTATTTTAGCCCAAATAGCTAAAAATTATTTGGTATCAAAAGAGATATGCTTCAGGTATTTGTAAAATTTATTTATTTATTTAATTTGTAAATTAAATAAATTTTGTTTGTTTTTTAATTTACAATAAACTTTATTTATTTATGAATTTTATTTAATTAAATTTTATTTACTTAATAAAATAAAGTTTATTTATTTATTTAAATTTTATTTACTTACTAATTCCTCAATGGTAGCATTTAAATGATGCCACCAAATCTCAAGTAGACCTTTAGAGCTGTCTGCCTTCAATTTTGCCTCAGTAGACTAAGCAAAATGTAAAATGCATATGTCCCTTGACACCTCAAATCCCAGTCCAGGAATTATACCAGGAGATTTTCACCCAAAGGAAAAAAGGCACACGAATTTCACCAATCTTTTCTTTCAATATACTGAAAAATTAGATACAATACCACTGTTCAATCATAGGGAATTGGTTATGAAAATTATAATAAATTATAATCGAGTGATATTAAGGGCCCATTAGACGTGAGGTTGTAGAAGAATATTCAGTGAAACTTGAGAAGATATTTATGATATATTTTAAATGAAATTTCCAAAACATATTGCAGAACAATGTGGAAAGTATGATTTCACTTTTGCCTCCACATATTTGTATGTGTTTGGATCTAGAAAGGTGTTTAGAAACAGGCCTCCACTGTGTTTAATATATGGTGGTCTCAGTTGTTGGATGGAAGTGGTAGATGCATGCGTGTCCATGGTGTTTTCAAACTTGCTGTATGTTTGAAAAATCTAACAATAAAAAGTTAGAAGGAAAAAAGTTGAGTAGGATGGCTAAGATTTGGTGTGGTGTGTGTGTCCCATCACAGGGGTTGCTGATTTGTAAGGAGACTAATCACATCCCAACTGCATTTAAGTATCAAGTATTATTATAAAAGTCTCAGTGTCACTCCAGTCTGTCCATTGGGGGAAATTTCACAATTTCATGCCAGCTCGCTCATTCCCCAATGAGCACATCGTTCCATGGGGTTGTAGACTACATGCTACGTGAAGGTCCAGACTTTAAAACATCTCCTCCTCAGCTCTACACAGTATCACAGGACTCAGAGGAGTTAGAGAAGTGGCTTTGCCAAAATAATCATGGCCTTCAGTTTTTTAGATACCTAACAGCAGGCTTCAGCGAGTCTGCTAACTGGCTATTTATGGAAAATGAAATGACCATGATGACATCTATGACAATGGAACCCAAATAATGCACTCCATTTCCAAACACAAGTGTTTCAAAATAAAAAACAAACTCAAGTTGCTGATAAGCCAGGAAAAAAAAGTCCTTACTTTTCTTTCTAAGTCTTAGGTACTGGTGGGATTGTCTTTTCATTCATGAAACTGGATAGTATCTTCTTTTATGAATTGCTATTTACATTGTTTCCCTACTTTCTATTGGGATATTCATTTGTCATTTATGTGTTAGAGCTCTTCGCTACCCTTTGTTATATGTGATGATAATTTTCCCCAAGTTTGACATTTAGCTTGACTATGGTGTTTTTACTATATATAAATATTTTTCGTTTTTTTTTTTTAAAGATTTTATTTATTTATTTGAGATAGATAGAGAAAGCATGAGAGGGGAGAAGAAGGTCAGAGGGAGAAGCGGACTCCCCACAGAGCCGGGAGTCCGATATGGGACTCGATCCCGGGTCTCCGGGATCATGACCTGAGCCGAAGGTAGTTGCTTAACCAACTGAGCCACCCAGGCGCCCCATATTTTTCGTTTTTATGTATTCACATTTTTCAACCTTTTATAGCTTCTGCCTTTTATGTCATGTTTGGAAAAGCATCATCCACTACAAGATTATATATAAAAATACCTATAAATTCTTCAGGTACTTTCAGTGTTTCTTTTTACATTTAAATCTTTAAATTATGTGGCATTTATTTTGCCCTGAGGCATCAGGTAGAATTTAACTTAATTGCCCCCCCAATGACTAGCTATTCATTCTCGTATTATTTATTGAAAAATTCTTCCTTTTCTTTCACCTTCAACTTACACTTTCTCTGTATGCCAGTGAAAATAAAAAGGTTACTTATTTAATTTTTTTTTAAAAAAAGATACCAGCATTCTGATGTATATGGACTATAACTTAGCTCTTATGTATAGGTTCAATGGTAATTTCTGTCCCAAACAAAAATTAACTTTTTTTCCCCCAAATATGTTTATTTTATTTTTTCAGTGTTACAAGATTGATTGTTCATGCACCACACCCAGTGATCCATGCAATACGTACCCTTCTCCATACCCACCACCAGGCTCGCCCAACCCCCACCCCCACCCCTCCAAAACCCTCAGTTTGTTGCTCAGAGTCCACAGCCTCTCCTGGTTCACTTTGTAATTGGCATGTCTAATATTTGGCTCCTCTTCTAACATTGGTATATATATAGATCAAAGTCTAACATTTTATTTATTTTTTATTTTTTTAAAGATTTTATTTATTTATTTATTTGACAGAGATCACAAGTAGGCAGAGAGGCAGGCAGAGGGAGAGGGGGAAGCAGGCTCCCAGCTGAGCAGAGAGCCTGATGCAGGGCTCGATCCCAGGACCCTGAGATCATGACCTGAGCCAAAGGCAGAGGCTTTAACACACTGAGCCACCCAGGCACCCCAAAGTCTAGCATTTTATGCAGAATAATTTCACATTTACATTAGATCATATCCCTATTAAAATTATTTTGGCAAGTCACTTTAATGTTATTGAAAATTCTGTTTGTACGCAGACATGTGAATATTATAGTACATTCAGGATCTGTGTGCAATAGTTTTTTGAGATTTTTTTCAATACTTTTTCAAGATTTTACATCAGCCCACAGGCTACCATACCATCAACTACAGAATAGGACCTTTAGTTGAATTAACAATATATAAATCATTGCCTCATTTTTGATGTGCCCAAATGCCATGAAACCTCATCCTGGGAAAATAGCCAGCAATGTGGCTTTATCATAATAGAAATATAGTCAGAAGAAAGTTATAAATCATTTGGCTGAACTGTCTTTCAGGTTTACTTTTTTTTCTTTACTTAGTAATCAAGAAAGTAAGACTAAAAACTCAATGTGCAGTGACCAATTAGAAGAGTGTAGATCATGTACATCATGCTGTATGATTCCGAAAACTCACCTGCGCCTGAGAAGTAGTAACCAAACTGGTCAGCTCCTGTTTAAAAAACAAAACAATGCAAAGACGTTTTCCCTCTTTCCTCAAGTTCCTTATTGACATTTTTGAGCTTGTTTCTTGGCAAATATGCCATAACAGTGCTACTGGCTTTTTATTTCCATGGAATGATAGTATTTCTGTGGAATACTACTGAGTATAAGACTTATAACAAGAGTTATATATAACAAGAGTTATAAAACTCTTGTCCTTTACTGACTTTGAATATTGTGTCAGGATGTGGCCCATTCACAGAGCCTACATAGAAGCATGAGCCCTGGGGCGCCTGGGTACCTCAGCCAGTTAAGCGCTCGACTCTTCATTTCGGCTCAGGTCATGATCTCAGGGTTGTGGGATCGAGCCCCACATTGGGCTCTGTGCTCAGCTCGAAGTCTGCTTGTCTCTCTCCCTCCCCTGCTTGCGCGCTTTCTCTCTAAATAAATAAATAAAACCTTTTTTAAAAAAAGAATGAGCACTGAGCTGGGAAGATGCTTTACTTCTTTCTAGATTATTCTGGGTCCTTGGGTAACTCAGCGTCATCTTTGGGCCTCACTGTTTTTCCTCCTCAAAATGAAGAAGCTGCTTATGTGAGTTTAAGATTTCTCTCAATTTCAAAAGTCTCTACTTTAAGTTCACTGACACAGTTGCAGAAGTGTATTTCTTGGCAGAAACCGCCTACAGGTAGAAGCGGGCAGGTTTTGCCACGCATGTGGGGTGGAGCGAGCACTCACAGACAGGGATCATGTACTAGCACGCCCAAACGTGACTTCACGGGCTGTACACAACTCTCCCTATCGATGAAGGAATGGTTGTTTGATTGTTACGGAATTTGACAGCCCCGCGCAAAGCTAGCCAAGGAAATTCCCAAAAGGCTTGGCACTCCTTTTGCTTTAAAGTGCACAAAGTACAGGCTGCACCCTATGGCACCAGGCATATGTCCAACTGACTTATGAAAAGCCATAAAGTGATTTTTAGACAGAGTCTTGACCATGATAGTAAATTGACAAAACCAGCGCTTCAAAAAAATCTGAAATGTTTTTAGATCTAATTGCAAAATATAAACATTTTTTGACAGATGAACTGTGCATTAATAGAAGAGTCTGAAAATCTTTAGTTTTTATTAAAATGAACAAAAATTAAAGGAGAAGATTGACTCACTTGATTATTTACTTTCTCTGGAAAAAGTATTGGGGGTGGGAGGCTTGAGGAATGACCTGGGACCCAACAGGGTTAAGAACGCGAGATTGAATGTCTCTGCCTCCACAACATTTTCGATTTCTCCATATTGTACCTCCTGCTTCCTTCATGATGAAATGTCCATAATTAATTCACAAAGCAAAGAACAACTCTAGGAGATTATAAATAATATTAGATTATTAGTTTTATAAATTGAAGACTTACATATTAAGCTCTAATTAGAACCTTCCTGAAAAATCAAAGTACCAGTTTTGTGACTCCAGAATACATAACCTTCAACAAGAGTCCCTCAGAAAGAACTGTGGGCTGTAGAATTGGAATCGGATGCTATTTTCACATCTGCTCCTGTCCAGCACATTGAGAACATTGCCTATTTTGTGAGGCCAAACATGGGACATTGAAGTTTCTAGCAAAGTCCGGTGTCTCTGGGTTTGCAGAGGAAAGAGAAAACTATCACCATTTGCCAGCGAAATCAGGCCGAAATGTACCTATCTCTAACTATGCACAAATGGAAAGCAAAATGGATTCAAATTAGAGATTTTATGAACCTCAGGAAACTGCCTTGCTTCTTGATTTCTTAGTATTCACGAATCCAGTTAGTGACAGAGTGGGCTGGCACACTTAGTGGTTTTTTCTGCTAAATCAGCTTTATCCTGTTTAGCCTTTACAACAGCTCTACTAGGTATGTAGTATTGTTACTTTTTTTATTGTGTTATGTTAGTCACCATACGGTACATCATTAGTTTTTGATGTAGTGTTGCAAGATTCATTGTTTGTGTGTAACACCCAGTGCTCCATGCCATATGTGCCCTCCTTAGTACCCACCACTGGGCTAACCCATCCCCCCACCACTCTCCCCTCTAAAACCCTCAGTTTGTTTCTCAGAGTCCACAGTCTCTCATGATTCTTCTCCCTCTCTGATTCCCCCCACTTCATTTTTCCCATCCTTTTCTTAATATCCTCCATGCTACTCCTTATGTTCCACCATGAAACCATATGATAACTGACTTTCTCTGTTTGACTTATTTAACTCAGCATAATCCCCTCCAGTCCCATCCATGTCAGTGCAAAATTTGGGTATTCATCCTTTCTGATGGCTGAGTAATATTCCGTTGTGTATGGACCACATCTTCTTTATCCTTTTGTCTGTTGAAGGGCATCTTGACTCTTTCCACAATTTGGCTATTGTAGACATTGTTGCTATGAACATTGGGATACATATGGCCCTTCTTTTCACTACATCTCTATCTTTGGGGTAAATACCCAGTAGTGCAATTGCTGGGTCATAGGGTACTGTTTTCCAAAGTGGCTGCACCAATTTGCATTCCCACCAGTAGTGTAAGAGGGCTCCCCTTTCTCCACGACCTCATCCACATTTGTTGTTTCTTGCCTTGTTGGTTTTGGCCATTCTAACTGGTATAAGGTGGTATCTCAATATGGTTTTGATTTGAATTTCCCTGATGGCTAATGATGATGAACACTTTTTCATGTGTCTGTTAGCCATTTGTATGTCTGCTTTGGAGAAGTGTCGTCTCATGTCTTTGTCCCATTTTTTGGACCAGTATTATTCCTGTTTTACAGATTACAAAAAAAAAACCCCTGAAGCTCAGCTAGGTTACACTGCTTGCCCAGAATGAATGAACTAGGAAGTAAGATGGCCAGACTTTATAACCCAGGTCTGTTGAACTCCTGCCCCTTGCTTCAGGATTTGACACATAGCTATGGTATAATCTTTTAAAATATGCCTGTTTGTTTTATTTTGTTTTCACAGTCCAAAAACACTTATTGAATCCATACATATATTTATGCAATGGTCTAGACACTGGGGCTGTAGCCCTAAAAAAGGACACTGTCCTCGTCCTCAGGAAGCTCTCAGGAAGCTCATGCTTTACTCCAGTAGCTTTCAGAATCTCTTCATGGTTTTCCAGTAAGAAATATATTTTACATCACAAGCCATTACACACATATATTAGCTATGCCTTTCATAAAGACTCGTAGAGTCTCTTCTCTGATGGGAAGACAATGGATGTATCCATGAAACTGTATACCATACTCAGAAGTCTGGGCTCACAGGAGGGAAGAGCTGGCTCAGATGCTGAGGAATATTCTTCCTCATCTTAAACAAAGTTCTATGAGACAACAGCATCTTACCCCTTGCACTTGGCCACCTGTGTGTGATTTTTCCCATGGTGAGTGCACAATTAATATCTCACCAATGAATAAAGTGCACTTTAAAAGGCTTTTCAGCCTGATAAGACCTAGAACTTTCAACCAGGAATAATGATAATGATAATAGTTGACATTTCTTGAGTGCTTGCTATGAGCCAGGCACTATTCTAACCGTATTTTTCTGCATTGTTACATTTGATCTTCACAATCAGCACATAGAACCAGTACTATTATTATCCTCAGTTTACAGATGAGACAGCTGAGACTCGAGCATTTTAAGCAGCTTCTTGGATCTCTAAGGACACAGAACGACACAGCGGGATTCCAATCTAGGTCTTACTTCAAAGACTTTGCTCTCACTATAACTACCTTCCAGGGAAGCCAGGAAATTCAGAATCCATCCAGAACATTATCTTCAAAGAATACAGGGCAGCAGGCATTGGCAGGATTCATTCATTTAATGAAGGAGCTAATTGTTAAATAACTTGCTACTGATGTCTTAGTTTACAAATAACTCTAAGTAACCCTAGTAAATATCCTTACCCTCTCCTTGACTTCGAGAATTACAAAACCATACTCCACATCTGCAAGTCTTTCACTGTACCCTTGCCTGGTAATGAAGCATGTTAGCCAAGTCCTGAGATACTCTGCATGGCACAAATTCACATCTCTTGCTGCCTTCTACACAAAACAAGACACAACAAGAAAATACGATGGGTCTCTTTAACAGCCAACTTAAATGCGAGTGCCTTAGCCTAGAATTCAAGGGCCTCCATGATCTGACCTGATTTCCCTTCAAGTCTTCTGTCCCCTGCTACTTTTCTCCTGACCCCAGGATCCTGTAATTCCCTGTACTAGCCCATACAGTCGCTCCTTGCTGATAATGTTTCCTTAGCTTAGAATCCCCCCCCATCCCATTCCTCCCCCCGTTTCCGGTCTACGCATCTCCAGGCTCATCTCAAGGGACAGCTACTTGATGATGCCTGTCCTGGCAATCCTAGCTAGACATGATCACTCTCTCTCCTTCTTCAGAACACACAAATTACTGTGTACCTTTTTTAGTAGAATTTGCCTTTTTTTCCCTTGCATTGTGGTTATTTTTCGGTCTTAAACCCCTATTCAATCTTACATTTCTTATTTACACCTTTGTTTTTCCCCCAAACACAAATAACAGAAGGTGTTTGGCAAGCACACATCCAGTTGAAATCGAGGGTTCTGAGAACCTGACGCCATTGTACTGTTTATGGTATATGACCTACTACTGTACAATCTTGCATGCGTGGGTCATCTTGGGCGAGTCCAATGATGTCAATTCTATGTTATAGTCGATTCTAATGATGTCTCTGTCTTGCTTAAAATCCATCGTAGACTATGCTTATTTTGTAAACAGGCATTTTCCAGTGTTGTTGTTGGAAGCCTGGGCATCCCTGATATCCTTTCATGGGACTGACTAGGTCGAAACTATATTCATAGTAATACTAAGGCACTATTAGCCTTTTTCACTTGTTGACATTTTCCCTGACAGTGCCAAAGCAACAGAAGTGGAAATCAAGGCAGTGGCATCAAACTGTGCTACTTAGGAATTGTATTCTTTATCACCACACACTCGCGGTTAAAAAACGGAGCCCTTTTCACATAAGAGTGCCTTTGATAAATCAATAAATATTATTATTTCTATTAAATATTGGCACTGTGTTGCCAATCATGTGTGGGTCAATGACCCATTCAAAGTGCAAGGTAGGCTGATATTTTTTAAGTAAATATAAAAATTTCATTGACATGGTTTCAGATTTCATCTCGCAGCTAACTTTTTAGAAACTGCCACTCACTGAATTTTGGTGTAGTATCAAAGAAGAATATCTACAATGACCTGAGGTGGCTCTTAAAATACGTCTCTCTTTTCCAACTATATATCTTTGTGAAGCGAGTTTTCTTCATATATTTCCACCAAGACAACAGAGCATAAAACACTGAAGTCAGAAGGAGAAAAGAGAAACCAGCTCTCTTCTCCTTAGCCAGACATTAAAGACAGGTGTAAAACAATGCCACTGTTCTCACTATTTTTGTGTTGTTTTAGAAAATACAGCAATTTAAATGTGATTATATACTGGGTTACTGTTGTTATAAAATGAATTAGTAAGTAAATATATTTAAAAGATTTTTTATTTATTTGAGAGACAGAAAGAGCACCAGCTTGGGGAGGGGCAAAGGGAGAGAGATAAGCAGACTCTCCCAACATGGGGCGTGATCCCAGGACTCCAAGATCGATCATGACTTGAGCCGAAATCAGATGCTTAACTTACTGAGCCACCCAGGGACCCCAGTAAGTAAATATTTTTTAACATTTTCCAGCTCTCAATTCTAATAAAATAAATACCTGTAGATATAAAAACAAAAGCTCTGGTGGTTGTGGTGGGGGTTCTCAATAATTTTTCAGAGCATAAAGGGACTTTGAGGCTGCAAAATTGAGAATCACCAGTTTTGGAAAACAGACCAAACTTTTTACCATGGCCCACAAAGCCCTCCACTACTTGGCTTCTGCCTCTCTCCCCAACCTCATGTCCCAGTCATCTGCCTCTCCCTATGATCCACTCACTTCGGTTTGCTTTCAGTCCTAACCTTTACATCCTTCTTCCTGCCCAGGACTGTGCATGCTACCCAACCAGCCTCTAACAATCCTGTCTCCCCTATTTCTCCATCCTTCCCCCAACTGATGCTGAGTCAGCCTTCAGATTTCCAATCTGTGTTAGTTTTCTGTTGCTGTGTAATGCGTTGCCACAAACTTAGTGGCTTAAAGCCACACTTATCTACTATCTCACACTTACATAAATCAAAAGTCCAGATGGGCTGAACTCATTTCCCTGCTCCAAGATTCACAAGACATAAACCAAAGAATCAGCAGATCTATGCTCCTTTCTGAAGGTTCCAGGAAGAAACCATTTCCAGACTCATTCAAGTTGTTGACAGAATTCATTTCTAAGTGTTCACAAGGAGTTAGGTCTTCATTTCCTTGCTGGCTGCTGGCCAGAAGTCATTCTCAGCTAACAGAGGCCACCCTCCATCTTTAAATCAGCTATGCCCATGATAGCCATTTCATTCAAGAGCCCACTGAGCAATGACTGGATGGCTGGGGAGAGAAGCTCACTGGTATCAACTTGGTTTTTCAAATCCTCTGCTGAAGTCAGCCTTTGGTGAGCATTGACATGGGACATCATTATCTTCACATTTTGCTCATCCAGGGATCTCTATCCACATACCTCTTCCCCAGATTTCTTTGTCGCCCATTTTCCAATCATGCTCCTTTCAAATCCTTGACCATTGAGCCAAACCCTTGGCTACAGCCATGAAGACGTATGTAATTGCACATCAGACCTTTTCTCTTACTAAGCAAAGTGAACAAACGAGTACACTGCTCAGTTCTGCCCACTGGGAGGGTTTCTCTTTACACTGTCCTTCAGGGATGTCCAAGAGAGAGGCTGTACTGCTACAGCTGCCTGCTTTTGGGCGCCTGCCTATCATGAAGAACCATCTGTAAACAAGGGGCGGCTGGGTGGCTTTGTCGGTTAAGTGTCTGCCTTCAGCTCAGGTCATGATCCCAGAGTTCTGGGATTGAGTCCCGCATCGGGCTCCTTGCTCAGTGAGGAGCTTGCTTCTCCCTTCTGCCTGACACTCCCCCTGCTCGTGCTCTCTCTCTCTCTCTCTGACAAATAAATACATAAAACCTTAAAAAAAAAAAAGAACCCAAGTCTTCTCTTCCTCTGTCAACTAGTTGTAGAGGACTCCCCAGGAGACCATAGGTGCAGGCTGAGAGAGGGAAAGTAGTGTAACAGGAGTGGGGTCCATGGGCATTTGGGCCACTTCTTCATGCAACCTACTTGTGCCTTCAAGGGCCTGCTCAGGCCCAATCACATACACACCACTTCCATTTGAGGACAGAGTAATGCTGTGTGCAATCAACTGTATGACTTGGTGAGCCAGGCAACACGCAGTTCGTGATGGGCATGTCCATGCTGCAGGGGACACCATTGGGGTTTCCTCAGGTAATGCAAGTGGAGGTGGAAAGGCACATATCACTGGGGAAGGGGAGGCCACTGCCTCTGAGGAATGGGGGGATATAGTCCAGAGGTTAGAAAAAAAAAAAAGACTCACCAGAGCTTAGGGGCTCAATATCTCCAGCTTCATCAAGGTCTTTCCACACGTTCTCATTCCAGCTTTTAGGAGGCCACGCTTTCCCAATCCCTGCCCTCGCTTTAACAGTAGACACCGCAAGAGACTGAGAGTTCAACTTGTGCTGTCATTCAGCCAATTGTGTGATGAAGTTCTGTGTTTGATTGTTGGTAATTTGAGCCCTGCAGCTATGGGGAATGAAGGGCTCCTTCGGGGCACATGCTGAAGATTGGAGGTCATCTATGAGGCACTTGAGTTGGAAATTCAAATCCTTGAGTTCATCCTTCTCTTTCACCACTTTGTCCAGGGACCTTAGGAGCAACCAAACAATGTTATTATACTTTCCTGTTCTCAAAAATTGTTCAGAAGTATTATATACACAGTCACCTAGTTCTGTGCTTCTTCTAAGTGGTTGATAAGGAGTATCCAGTGGTAATGTTTGGCGTGTCTCTCTCTCTCCAGGTAATACCATGGGTTGTGTTCTGCCACTGGAGGTAGAGAGTCATTAACATCTTTAAATCTAATCAGATTAGAGAATGAATTCCAGAAACCACAGAACCAGTTCAGAAAACTCATCCTTAATATTTTATTCCTCTAAAACCACTCTCAGTACCAAAACCCATCTAAGATCAGATT
This sequence comes from Nasua narica, assembly GCA_028533885.1. Taxonomy (NCBI): domain Eukaryota; kingdom Metazoa; phylum Chordata; class Mammalia; order Carnivora; family Procyonidae; genus Nasua; species Nasua narica. The sequence goes on along the minus strand of CM052801.1, from coordinate 86,527,897 downwards.
GGCAATATATTATGTGGTAGTTTCTTCACAAACACTAATTTTGAAAACTATTATTATTATCATTTTCCTTTTCATATAATATGTTACCAACTTTGCTCTTATTCATTCTCTCTCTCTTTCTCCTTCCCTCCTTCCTTCCCTCCCTCCCTCTCCTTTTTTCTCTGTCTCCTTCCCTGTATCTCAATAAAAAATATTAGGACAATGGGTACTTGATTTTCCATTCAAATTCAATTATTTCTTATTTTTCTTTTTTTCCAAAAATAAGAATGCCACCATGTACATCAAATATCTTCTTATTGGACTCATCTTCCTCTGCATCAGATGTTCTTCTTAAGAAGAACAGAAAAGAACAATAAAGAAAAGAATTCTGATGTTATTAGTGATAAGTGTGATCTTACCTTTTTTTCCCCTTAAGGTACCTGGTCCAGTAACTTGATGAAATCATTGAGGGTTCTAAGATAATAGCTGTGATTTTGTTTTTCTTTTTTTAAAATTAACATATAATGTGTAATTTGTTTCAGGGGTACAGGTCTGTGGTTCATCAATCTTACACAATTCACAGTGCTCACCATAGCGCATACCCTCCCCAATGTCCATCACCCAGCCACCCCATCTCTCCCACTCCCCTCCACTCCAGCAACTCTCATTTCATTTCCTGAGATTAAAAGTCTCTTATGATTTGTCTCCCTCTCTGGCTTCATCTTGTTTCATTTTTTGCTCCCTTCCCCTATGATCTTCTGTCTTGTTTCTCAAATTCCTCATGTCAGTGAGATCATATGATAATTGTCTTTCTCTGATTGACTTATTTCGCTTAGCTTAATACCCTCTAGTTCCATCTGTGTTGTTTTAAATGGCAAGATTTTGGGTTTCTTTGATGGATATAGCTGTGATATTTTAATTTTAAAAGGAATAATATTGAATAGTATTTACAAACTACTTTCTCCCAATAAAATATCCTGGAAACTAGTACAGCCTTCAAAAAGTCCTGAAAGATTGGAAGAAAAAATATTGTTAAAATGTCCATAATAGCCAAAAGAATCTACAGATTTAATGCAATCCTTATCAAAATACCAACAGCATTTTCCACAGAACTAGAATAAATAATCCTCAAATTTTGTGTGGAACCACAAAAGACCCTGAATAGCCAAAACAATCTTGAAAAAGAAAAACAAAGATGAAGATAACACAATTCCAGATTTCAAGTTATACTACAAAGCTGTAGTAATCAAAACAGTATGATACTGGCACAAAAATATACACACCGTCAATGGAACAGGATAGAAAGCCCAGAAACAAACCCACACTTACATGGTCAATTAATCTTTGACAAAGGAAGCAAGAATATGCAATGGGAAAAAGGGAGTCTCTTCAACAAATATCGTTGGGAAAACTGGATAGCTACAGGCAAAAGAATGAAAATGGACTGCTTTCTTACACATACACAAAAAGAAGTTCAAAATGGATTAACAACCTAAATGTGAGACTTGAAAACATAAAAATCCTAGAAGAGAGCACAGGCATTACTTTCTCTGACATCAGCCATAGCAACATTTTTCTAGATATGTCTCCTGAGGCATGGGAAACAAAGGCAAAAATACACTATTGGGACTACATCAAAATAAAAGGCTTCTGCACAGAAAAGGAAACAATCAACAAAACTAAAAGACAATCTACTGAATGGGAGAAGAAATTTGCAAATGACATATATCTGATGAAGGGTTAGTATCCAAATATATAAATAAATAACTTTACAACCCAACACCAGAAAAACAAAGAACCCAACTAAAAATGGGCAGAAGACATGAACAGACATTTCTCCAAAGCAGATATTCAGATAGGCTCAACATCACTCATCATCAAGGAAATTCAAATCAATACCACAATGAGATACCAGCTCACACTTGTCAGAATGGCTAAAATCAAAAACACAAGAAATAACAAGAGTTGATGAGGATGTGGAGAAAAAGAAACCCTCTGTTGGAATGCAGATTGCTTTGGGTAGTATGGACATTTTAATAATACTTGTTCTTCCAGTCTTCTCGGACTATTGGTGGGAATGCAAACTGGTGCATCCACTGTGGAAAACAGTATGGAGATTCCTCAAAAAAAGCTAAAAATAGATCTATCCTACAAGCCAGTAATTGTACTACTGGGTGTTTACCCAAAGACAATGAAAACACTCATTCAAAGGGATCCATGCATGCCTGTGTTTGTTGCAGCATTATTTACAATAGCCAAATTATGGAAGCAACCAAAGTGTCCATCTATAGATGAGTGGCTAAAGAAGATGTGGTATATAGATACAATGGAATATTATTCAACCATAAAAAAGAATGAAATCTTGCCATTTGCAACAACGTGGACAGATCTAGAGAGTATAATGCTAAGCGAAATAACTCAGTCAGAAAAAGACAAATATCATATGATTTCACTAATTTGTAGAATTTAAGAAACAAAACAAAGAAAAAAGAGACAAACTAAAAAAGAGACTCTTTTTTTTTAAGATTTTATTTATTTTTTTGAGAGAGAAAGAGAGCGTGAGAGAGAACAAGCAGAGGGAGCAGCAGAGGGAGAGGGAGAAGCAGACTCCTTGCTGAGCGGGGAGCCCTACGTGGGGCTCCATCCCAGGGCCCTGGGATCATGACCTGAGCTGAAGGCAGACACGTAACTGAATGAGCCACCCAGGTGCTCCCCAAGAAACATACTCTTAACTATAGAGAACAAATGGATGGTGACAGGAAGGGAGTTGGGTGGGGGGATGGGTGAAATAAATGAAGGAAATTGAGAGTACACTTACCTTGATGAGCACTAAGTAATATATATAATTGTTGAATCTGTACACCTAAAACTGATTTAACACTGTATGTTAACTATACTGGAATTAAAATAAAATTTAAAAAATAATGAGGTATCCAGACACAGAAAAAAAGTCCTGGAAGATCTGTTTAGTTAAAAGAAAAATAAAAGAAACAGAAAAAGGAAAGAGGGAGGGAGAGGGAGGGAAGGACGAAGGAAGAAAGGGAGTAAGGGAGAGAGGGAGGGTGGGAGAACTTGAAGAATACATAACTCATAATACCAAAAACCTCAATACCTTCTACTTCAGTTATCAGAGAAAATGGGGGTACTATTAGATCAGATGCATGATTATCTATTTATTTCAATTTCTTTAGCACAATAATCTGAATTCACCTAGTGCTTGGGTAGGTTCAATTCATTCCTTCCTTCATTCATTCTACAATTATTTACTGTTGATTTCTCTATGCATAACACCATGCAAGATGCTGTGGAAGGTACGGGGAAATTTAATGCAGGGCTAATTCCTGTTAATGTTCTAAAAAAAAAAAACTATTACATGCCCTTGTGGAAACAAGAGACACACAAATTTAATTAAATTTTGTCAGGCTTAGGGTGATTCATGCTCCAGAAGACCTAGTCTCTGAAATCCAGATTATGTGATACTCTTATGAAGCATTAGTTGCTGAGATATAAAAGCAAGCAAGAAAGCAAGCAAGCAAACAAGAAAGAAAACCCTACGTAAATATGTCAGATGAGTGTAAAATAATACTTGTAGAATACATTGTATCCCCGCCCCCCAAAAACCACTACTTTGGATTTGGGGGACCTATTTCTGCCACGCATCAAATATTTGAATTATTTTTGCTGAATGTTGCTCAAACTTTCAAAGAGTGCACTGTATGCATTTATACTTATAAATATACTTATATATACTTATAATGTTACTTACCTTGTGCCACATACTGTCCTTGGTGTTGGGCAGTGAACAATTCTCCTGTTCTTCTAGAGCTTACCTTCTAGCAGAGGGAGATAAATAATAAATCAAAAAGACAAATAAACAAGGAAAATCTCAGATAGAGATGTGACATATCCGAGTTAGGAGAAACTCATAGACAGAGAAATTCAAATGAGAAAAATTGGAAAGTTCCATTTCAGGCTGGGTGAGAAAGGTGTGAACCCCACATATCAGCTATTTTTTTGTTCCATCACCCTAAAAAAAAGAGAGTCGACTAAAAAAGATTTCCTTTTCTCTCTCTGCTCTACCTCTTTCTGTTCTTATTTTATTTATTTGAGAGAGAGAGAGAAAGAGAGAGAAAACAAGCACAAGCAGGGGGAGTAGAAGGTAGAGGGAGAAGCAGGCTTCCCACTGAGTGAGGAGCCCAATGCAGAACTCAATTCCAGGACTCTGAGATCACGACCCGGGCCAAAGCCAGACACTTAACTGACTGAGCCATCCAGGCACTCCTACACCTTTACTGTTAACAGACTCTGTAACCCTCCTAGATTCAAAAGATTCATGGAAATATATGCTATTTTCCCCAGATTTCACCAACCAGATTGTCCTGAGCTTGTATCATTAATATCAAAAATCTTGCCAGTTCTGCCAGATCCCACTTACTTGACCATCTATCCAATCCATTCTTTGACAGATACCTCAAATCCTTCTGAGAATCCCCACAAGTGCTGACAGCTGATGACAAGTTGGTCTTGCTTGTTGTAATCACCATCATCACTACCTTCCCCTAGATACTGGTGGGATGGAAATCTACTACACTGTATGTCGGTGATGCTGAAATAAAATATGGCAGCCTGATACTGAAGATTCATATCACTACTCTTGCAACATGAGAACGTTCTCTCCATTATTAAGTTCAATCAGAGAAGCTACCCAGAGCAAAGTTCCACTCGCCTAGGGCACACAGATTCTGTCAAGGTAGTATCTTCAACCGTCCCTCTTCTCTAAAAGCAGGCACCTTTGGGAGACCTGCTCATCATTAGTGATTCCTTGCTTTTTCATTCTAAGATCTCTCTGGGAATCTCTTTTATTTCTCCCTGCAATATGGCCTCAGTTAGGGTCATTCTGGCCTTTGAGACCACCCAGAAGGTGGACACAGGTTTAATTATTTTCTTTTAGTAGACTCTTCAGCTCCTGTGATTAAAGGTATTGTTGGGTTTTGGCTACCTGGGGTCTTGATTTTCTTATGGAGAATTATCTCTTCCCCTGTGATCTGCTATCCTGGTGTACTCTGCCCAACAGGTGGCACATAACTCAAGTTGAGCCAATTGGACTGTCCTAAGAAGAAATGCCTAAAGGTAGGCAAATGGCTGAAACTCAGTTATTTCAGTGTGCTTACTCTGACAAGATTACCCGGTGGTTCCTGATTCCTACCACTGAAACTGCTTAGTAGTTCCTTTTTTTTGTTTTGAAAGCTTGGTTTTCCACTGATACCATGAGTTACTTTATATCATTCCAGTAAATTCATTTTCCACTTAAATGAATTTCTTTTTTAAGATTTTATTTATTTATTTACTTGAGAGAAAGAGAGCATGAGCCAGGGAAGAGGCAGAAGAGGCAGATTGGAGAGGGAGAGGCAAACTCCCCCTTGAATAGGGAGCCTGATGTGGGGCTCAATCCCAGGATCCTGAGATCATGACTTGAGTCGAATGCAGATGCTTAACCAGCTGAGCCACCCAGGCGCCCCCTTAAATGAACTTCTAATCTAAATAAATACGGGGCATAAAGGCATCTCCTAGTTGCACCCTGCAGAAGGATTAGAGTCCCAGTGCCTTCCTAGTCAAAACATCTTTTCACTAAATGTTAGAGGCAGAGTGTCCCTTAAAGGTCTTGTAATCCATACTCCTCATTTCATAGATAAACTAAGGCCTAGATAAACTAAGGCCTAGAGAAAGGGAGAAACTTAACAAAGATTGGTCATCTCATTTACAAACATTAAGTGTCTGTTGGGCAAAGGCCTTGGTATAAGTACTGAGGGCATAGGAGTTAAAAATTCAGATACAGCCTGTTGACAGATGAATGAATAAACAAAATGTGATATGTATATATATTATACATATACACATATATTATATATATGTATACTCACACAGGGATATTATTTAGCCTTAAAAAGAAATGAAATTCTGACACATGCTACAACATGGATAAACCTGGTAGAGATTGTTATAAGTGAAATAAACCAGACACAAAAAGACAATTATTGTATAATTCCACTTGTATGAGTGCTTAGGGTAGTCAAATTCATAGACACAGAGTAGAATGGTGGTTTCTAGGGGTTGGAGGGAGGAGAAAATGGTCAATTAGTGTTTAATGAGGACAGAGTTTCTGTCTGGGTTGACGAAAGTTCTGGAGATGGATGGTGGTGGCAGCGTTGATCACACAACTGTGTCCGTGTATGGCACGCCACTGAATCGTCCACTTCAAAATGGTTAACACGGTGAGCTTTGTGTATGTCTATTTTACCACAATAAAAAGAAAGAAAAGAAAAGTCAAACACAAGTGTTGTCTTTAGGGAACTCAGAGTATTCCATAGTGTATAAACGACGTATGTAAATTATTGACAACTTATGGTTGAAAGTGTTAAATACCAGAGACTAGGAATGGATCAAGTGCCCTGGGTGGGGAAGTTTTTGTTGGATGTCTATGGCACTGGCTGTGAAAGATGACTTGGAAATGGAGGGAATGATAACCGGGGGGTGAGGTGGGGGATGGGGTGGGGAATGCAGAAGCAAAGGCATCTCCTAGGGATGGGGCAAGGTTTGTGTGGGAGAAGGAGGAGTAACTCCATTGGGTTGTCACTAAAGAGTCCTAAAGCAGAGTAGTAGGATATAGTCGGAGAAGTAGATTGAGGCCAAATAAAGGAAGATCTTGAATGCCTGCCTGCCTACCAAATAGAGCGGATGAAGAAAATCAACAGTCATGGAAGTGTTCGAAACACAGGAATGAAGTAGCACGATGAAATTGCAACCAGAGAGAGAGGAATCAAAACCAGGGATTTTAAGAAGATTGAAGGAAGAAGATTTGAAGTCAAAGAACAAGAGATGCGAAGGGATAAAAAATGATTCGGGGTAACTGGAAGGGTATTCCGAGAGAGCGAACAGGTAGATGAAAGCCTTCTAGGAAAAAGATGTGGAATTAATTGGGGATGTTCTGCATTTGAGGTCCTGATGGGGCCTCCAGAAATGAGGGCCTCAAGCATGGCAAAAAGGACAGCTGTGGAGATTTTGCAACAATCCTTATGCCACTAATATTTGAAGTTGGCTACTTCATCCACAGACAAGAGAAAGGCTGCGGGCAGAGCCTCTCGGAATTCATTCCTCTAGGAAGAGGAGGGAAGGAAAAAGACAGTGAACAAGAGGGAGCACAGAGCCAGAAGTGACAAAGCCCAGACTTTGGCTCCGTATTGTGCCCCCCACACTGCGACCAGGGTGGTTTTTCCAAAATCCAAATATAATCGCACCCTTCCCCTGCTTACAACATTTTAATGCAATCTTTGTAAAGATGTGGAATGAAGAAAACATGCCTCAGAATTGCCTGAGGAGTTGTCTCCAAAGGCAGACTTCCAGGCCCACCCTGGAGTTTACAAATCATATTCCTGAGGAATCCCTATTTCCAGAGTGGATCCAACAAGGAAAGATCAGAGGAAAGACTGAGGGAGAGGGGAGAAATGGGAACGCAGTATCAGCAGACTGGGGTTCCTCAAAGTGAGGTCTAACTCTGTCAGGATTGCCGGAAGGGTGAGTTAAAATGCCCACTTTTTTTTTTTTAAAGATTTTATTTATTTATCTGAGAGAGAGAGAGCATGAAAGGTGAGAAGGTCAGAGGGAGAAGCAGACTCCCCAAGGAGCAGGGAGCCCAATGCGGGACTCGATCCAGGACTCCGGGATCATGACCTGAGCTGAAGGTAGTTGCCCAACCAACTGAGCCACCCAGATGCCCCAAAATGCCCACTTCTGAGTTGCCCTCAGACCTACGAAATGACACTCTCTGGAGGTGGGGTCTAAGACGCATGCATTTTAACTGGTGGTACCAGCCTGAGACCTCGGTGGGGGGCCACTCAGGCAGCCTCAAAATCCAGGGAGGAGAGCTCTGTGCCATCAAGAGATGAGCAGACCGTAGGTGGTACAGTGCATACAGGTTGGAGAGGGAACCGAGCTCCATACGCAGTGGTCGCTAGGAGAGGTCACGGTACAAACTGAGGGGATGCCCCTCAAAATCAGAGTTGAGGATTAAAAAGCCAGGAAAAACCACCAAGGCATCTGTCATCTCAATGCCCTTTCTGACCGGCCATTGGCTGCCCTGTGGTCGTGGCTCTGAGGTCTCTTCAAAAAACATCGCCTGCAACCATCACAAGGTCTCATATAACCTCGAGATTCTCTGATTAGTCAAGCCTTAGGTTTCCATCGATAATAATGCTTTCTCTTGTTCACAGCATATAACGACAGTGTTAAAAGGGCAGTATGGGGCGCGGGTCACAATTCTAGGGGTAGCAAGCGTAAGCTCAGTCTAAGAAGACGCATTTCAAGTAGTGAGTCAGCCTCTAGGATAAGACCTTAGCAATGCAAGGGCAGAAACCTGAAGACAGAGCTGCATAAATACAAAAGGTTGTTTTTTAACGTGTTCAGCAGCCACCGAGCAGCTCTGGATTACAAAGCCCCACGTGACATTTCCTTCAAAGCCCAAACATGCACACGGAGGATGGCGTTTCAGTAAATGTCAGTGTCCCGGGGCCTGTGGAATTGTTGGCAACGCAGCAGCAGGATGTGGGGGATGGGGGCAGAGGACTAGGTGGAGAGACCAGGAAAACAACGGGAGGGTTAGCAACTCTCCCAGATGATAGAAAATCCCACAGCCAGTCCCACCAGGCTTGCTTGCTTGCTTGCCTTTTTTTTTCTTTTTTGACATGTAAAGGCTCCATCTTGCTACATCTCCAAAGCCTTAATGCAGTCAAGAGAAGCCAAATCCCTCCCTTCAAGGGTAGCGACTGCGCTCCCTAGCAACAGCGACATCGCGATTCCAAGGCCATGTTTCTTCCATGGCTCAGGAAGTGTGTTGAAGGCAGGAGTTTAATAAAGAAACAACCTTCACAACAGGGAATGGAACAGAAGTTTTCCTGGACTCCTGCTGCTTCCTCATCCTGCTATCCTTGTCAGAGCCCAGCACTGGCTCCATAAATCAAGGGCGGAGAACTTTTTCTTCCGACCCTTGACCCACAGGAGAAAAAAAAATTCAAGGTTGCCTGAATAAAAAACGATCTTTTTCTTCCCCAAGAGGAACACATGTACAATTTTCTATTCATCTGGTTTTTAAATGAAAAGGTTGCATTACGCTTGCATGGGACCTTTTTTTCCTCAACTTCATTCTGTGTGATAGTTAATTAACAGAAGGAGGGCAAAGGAGGAAGGAAGAAACAAAGAAAATGAAACTAGAACAAAGATTGGGCGAGAAAGACAAAGAGATGTTTATTTGCACGGTGACAAAGGCATGAGGTAGAAAGATGGGGTCAGAGACCCCTGGGGACAATGGCGGAAGGATTCTCTGAGTGTCTTGATGTGGACGCTGGCCTTCGAAAAGTGAATGAGCATTGTAGCAGGTAAAAAAAAAATCTAGTAAACTTAACTCTCTTTTCTGCATTATGAGATCATATTTCCACCTTTATTTTCAAATTTCAAAATTGAGTTTAAAAAGAAAGCTTTATTTTCTCACAGGATCTGAAAGGCTTTGCATGTGTGAAAAAGAATGTATTGGGCTGTTTCTTTTGGAATCTTGGAGGTGTTGTAAATTTCCTAGCCAGGCCTCCCAAGCCTTGTTATTATGGCCAAAAGAAATTGCCCAGTTAACTTATTAGCCTCCCTTTTTTATTATTTGCATGGCTTTATTTATTTTTTGTTTTGTTTTCTTTTGTTTTCATTTTCTAGTTGGACGCTCGTGGAGAAACATGATACAGCGATGAACTAAAACGCCGGGTAATTACATTGAAGATTAAGTAGCGTTTTTTCAAGCCTGGATCCCATGAATTGCAAATCTTCGTACTGGTAAGACCTAGCTAGATTGGGCGACGCGTATGGAACACCCAATAGTCTAGAGCCAGGTTAGCGTCTCCTTGGTACCACGTTTGTCATTTAGGTCATTGTCCTATTAGTGCCCCCTGTTAGCGGAGCGTATGTTCAGCTCTCCCCAGGGTTACGGAATTGAGAAGCAAATGAAAAAGTTGCAATGTAATCAAATGTTGCTCCTTTTCTTTGTTTCTCTAAAACCATTTACCAAAAAATACCAACATGGCTATTATCTTTAGAAGATAAATATAAAAATACAGACATGAATTTTAAGATACAAAATCCATAGGTAAATACGAGACTTTTTCTTCAGTCCCAAATATTGCATTAATTCTACCCTGGTTTCCCTTCCCTGGCTAAGCAACAGCCTCCTTAAACTCAACTTAACTTGGTCTTAAACTCAGGTTCACGTCAGAGCTCTACCACAGTTAATCCCAACTCGAAGTGTTCGTACTCACCGGAGAAGCAACCTAGACTGCTTGAGGAACATCAGCGTCTGGTAAATGCCTCCTTCATTTTACTTGGTGCCATTCCTTAGGTTGTCAGCTTCCCTAATCTTTCCATCGGTCTACTGTGTACTCATTTTGGGCCCTTCTGATTTCATGCTGTCAGAATATTCCCCATTAATTCCATTCAATATCCAAAGAGTTACAGGAATTTTGAGAGAAAGGCCTGGTTTACTGAGCTGTACTACATGAACAGTTTAAAACTTGTCTCGGTTATGAGAATCATATAAGCTGTGAAAGAGCTTAACCTTTTCATTTTGTTTTTGAGGCCTTTTAAATGACTTGAAGACACCGGGGCGCCTGGGTGGCTCAGTTGGTTAAGCGTCTGCCTTCAGCTCGGGTCATGATCGCAGGGTCCTGGGATCGAGTCATGCATTGGGCTCCCTGCTCAGTGGGGAGCCTGCTTCTCCCTCTCCCTCTGCCTGCTGCCCCCCTGCTTGTGCGCTCTCTCGCTCTCTCTCTCTGTGTCAAATAAATAAATAGAATCTTTAAAAACATTGCTTGAACACGCCAAAAGATTTTAAACCATGTTTTGTAGTGAATGTCTTCACAATAGGCCTACACCATTCTGCCCATGGGTACTTGACCCACTGGTTGGATGGAATTAAGTTAAAGCTTAGATTTAATACTTGTCTTACAATTTTTGCTCACTCATTTATCTTTCAGTCCTTTGCCTTTCTTCTGCTGCTCATTAACAATCCACATTATTATGCCAACTTTGGTGACTCACCTAAGGAGTTAGAAGAAATGTTGACAGTAGTCCATCTCTGGATCCATTAGTGGTGTCTGATGAACCTGTGCAGACAGGACCTCTTCCTCAGTACTCATGTCAGTTTCCACTCAGAAGAGAGTCAATATTTGCAGAGAACAAATATTTTATTCAGCCTAAAACTGAATGTAAGCATCATAAATGCCTGGGCTTTAAAGCAAACTTCCAAGTCTGGGAGCAAGGACATTATTTTCATTTCAAATTGAGACTGGAAGGGGAAACCTTCTCTGATCTCCTACCTCAAGCCCGTCTGACCAACCCCATCCCATTCTTCAACTGAGAATGGGACTTCAGATGAGCTTGTGAGAATCCATTCCCCAGGAAGGAAAGAATAATTCGCTGCCTTCTTGAATCTCCATCTTTGTGAAGAAGAAATAAGAACGGTTTCTTTTTGATGTGTGGTGGTTATTAATAGACATGTCACTGCCTATATTCCCAGGAATTTTGGAGTTACAGGTGCTTTGAGATGGAATATGAGTGTTTTGTGTTTGTGTTTGTTTTTGCTCTTTAATTGACCTAGAAGCTCTTATGACCATTGTTCCTGTTAAATCTTTTCAAAGCCTAGTTGTCAGAAGGAGGAGGAGGGAGAGGCTAAGGAGAGAGGAGGTGGAACAGGAGAAGGAATCTATCTCTTATCAATCTACCTGTCTTAAAGTCTAAGACAAAACGGTCAATTGTCACTCCTCTCTGTGTACAGAATGTACTGATCCTCGGCTTTTGTGTATATGTTTTGTTGTTTTAATTTTTGTCTTTAAATTTATGAAAAAAAAAACAACCCTATAACGAAAACCTATGTTAGTTGGCACTATGAACTACAGCGAGCAGGGGGTTGGGCTTCTTGGAAGAAAGAGAGGAGAACCTGCCAGTAGTGAACCCAGGCTGGGCACTGGCCACGCCGCTAGCCACTTCTCCAGATAGCTTTATTGAGACACAATGGACACTCGATAAGCCGTTCATAATTAAAGCGTACGTGCTGAGTTTTGGCACCTGCCTACACTCATGAAACCATCAATGCGATCGAGATAATATTCCTTATTAGCCACGGTCCCAAGTTTCTCCAAGTGCCTTTCTAATGCCTCCCTCCCACCCAATCCCTCTCCTCCTGCTCCAGGCAATCACTCTTCTACTTTCTGTCTCTGACGATTAGTTTGCGTTTTCAAGAATTTTATATAAATGGAATCATGCAGTCCAAACTTGCATTCATCTGACTTCTTTCACTCCAAGAAACTATTGCGAAACTATCTAACTTGGTTCCTATATCCCCACTTCATTCCTTTTCACTGCTGAGTGTTTTGCTACCGCACTCTATTTATCCCTTAAGCCAGTGGTGGACATTTCCCGGTCTTGGCTCTATAAATAAAGCTGCTGTGAACAGTCCCATACAAGCCTTTATGTGCAAATACGCTTGCACTTCTCTTGGGGAAATTCCTAGAAGTAGAGTGGCTGGATCCTATGACAAGTTCAGGTTTGACTTTTTAATAAATGTCAAGACATTTTCCAAAGTGGTTGGACCATTTTCAGTTCCCGCCAGAGTATGTAAGAGGTCTAGTTCTTCCACATCCTCATCAGCAGTTGATATGGCATCTTTTTAAAAAAGTATTTATTTATTGGACAGAGAGAGAGAGAGAGCAGAAGCAGGGGTAGAGGGAGAAGCAGGCTCCCCGAAGAACAGGGAGCCTGACTCGGGACTCGATCCCAGGACCCTGAGATCATGACCTGAGCCAAAGGCAGAGGCTTAACCAACTGAGCCACCCAGGTGCCCCTTGATATGGTATCTTATTGTTATTTTCATTTGCATTTCCCTAACGACCAATGGGATTGGTCACCTTTTCATGTGCTTATTTGCCATGTGTATAAGTTCGTTGGTGAAGTATCTGCTCTAACATTTTTGTCATTTTTATTGGGTTTTAGGTTTCATTATTTCATTCGGAGATTTTTATCCCCAAATCTTTCTCATTCTGTATTTTCTGCCATTCTCTGCCTTACCTTCATTCCTTTCAGTGTTAGAGAACAAGATCAAGGCTCAGCTCTTTAAACGTTTTCAACATTTATTACCTTGCAAATCTTTCTGGATCCTAGATGTGAGTCTTTTACTTGGCTACAAATCCTTCATATGGTTTGCAAAGATTTTCTCCTAGTCTATGCCTTGTCTTTTCATTCTCTTCACAGTGTCTTTCCAAAGCAGAAGTTTTTATGTTTGGTGAAGCCCAGTTTCCCAATATTTTTATGGACCATGTTTTCGGGATTGTATCCAAGAAATCTGTGACTACTTAAAGTTTTTTAACCTTATTAATTGGAAATAATTTTAAGCATATAGAAATGTTGCAAAAGATAGTGTAAAGTGTATGTGCATAACGACCTTCACCTGGCTTCACCTCTTGTCAGCATTTTACCTCATTTGCTGTATCATTTACTTCTCTCTCTCTCTCTCTCCACCCCATCCCCTCTTTCCCTGAACCACTTGGAGGTCAGTTATATACGTCATGTTCCTTTAACCCTAAATACTTCAGTGTATGCTTCTACTGGGAGTTATCAACTTCATAAATTTACATTGATATACTAGATAAACTATTTTTATCCAATCTACCATCCATCATCCATATACCCACATCGCACTTTTTCCAGTTCCTCAAACAACATCCTTTATAACATTTCCCTCCCTCTAGTACAGAATTTAGTCCAAATTCAGGTGTTGCATTTAGTTGTGATGTTTCTTTAGCCTCCTTTAATCTGGAACATTTTACAAGCTTTCTTCATTTTTTAAATGACATTGGCACATTCATTGTTCCTTTTTCAGGGGTTCATCTGACTCACGATTATCTTCAGGCTATACGTTTTAGGCTGGAATATTACATAGGCATTGTGATCTTCTCGGGGCATCATATGGAAAGTACACAATGATCTGTCCATCATTAGTGATGTTAATGTTGATTGCCTGGCCAAACAGTTGTCCAATTTCTCCACTAGTTAACGATTCTCGCCCAGCAACTAAGAGGCAGCCTGAGGGAGACACTTTAACTCCAAGCAAATATCCTGCTCCTTGCCAAAATTTCCACCTAGGTTTAACATCCATTGATTTTTCCTTTTATCCAACCTTTATTGTGATGCTTACATCATACTGACTCTTCAACTCCACATTTACCAGTCAGCGTTCAGCATTCAACTGTAGGCAAGAGCTTTGCCTCCTCCAGAGTTCTTTATTATTGATACGACCTCATAATTTTCCACTTTCCCCGCAATGGTTTATAATTATTACTTAGTTATCTTGAGGCTCAGACTGCCCCTTGGCTGGTGGGAGCTCCTTCAAGCTAGGCCTGTGTCTTTATGACAGCCTCCCCCACTCCCTGGTTATATTTTGAGCAACTCATCGCTTTCTGACATGACAAGATGTCCCAAACTCATCTTGTTCCGTGTCCTAGCCTTGGAATCAGCCATTTCTCCCTGTTTCCCTAGTGCGTTTAGATGGAGAATGATGTTATACATTAGGGTTTTGGCTCAGATTTTTAAAAATTTCCAGTATTTATTTTTTTAAACAAATGTTTAAAGGATTTATTTACGAGAGAGAGAGAGAGAGTGAGTTTGAGCAGGGGAAGGGGCAGAGGGAGAGAGAGAGAATCTTAAGCAGGCTCTACACCCAGCACAGAGCCCAACATGGGGCTTGGTTTCACGACTCTGAGATCATGATCTGAGCTGAAACCATGAGTCTGACACTTAACCCACTGAGCCACCCAGGCACCCCTCCAGTATTTATTATCTCACAAATCATTAGTTTCTAGATGCTCAGTCTAAAAGACCTGTTTGGAGAGTCACTGCCTAATATGACTGTATAGCTTTTATGACAAACCCTATTTTTTACACACGGTTTCTAAACTAATGCCATTAATCTCAAGTGTCTGCCCTCCGACCTACACAGAGAACCTGAGACAGCAGAGCTACAAGCGCCCCTTGTGACTGGCCACTCCAGCACCTCATTTTAGAGCTGAAGACACCAAAGCTCAGACAAGGTAAGAGTGTTACCTAAGATCATAAAATAGGCCAATAATAGCTGTCATCTGGTTTCTGTCCAGTGTTGTTTTCTTTTTAAAAAGTTTTATTCAGTTTTTTCTTTTAATTCTGGTATAATTGACATACAGGGTTATATTAGTTTCAGGTGTACAGTATAGTGATTTCACAATTCTATACCTTACTCATCACAGTAAGTGTTCGCTTAATCCCCTTCACCTATTTCCCCCACCCCCACCCACCTCGGGCCTCGGTACCCATCAGTTTGTTCTCTACAGTTAAGAGTCTGTTCCTTGATTAGTCTCTCTCGCTCGCTCGCTCTTTTTTCCTTTGCTCATTTGTTGTTTTTCTTAAATTCCACATACGAGTAAAATCACATGGCATTTGACTTTCTCTGATTGACTTATTTAACATTATAGTCTAGTTCCATCCATGTAGTTGCAAATGGCAAGTTTTCATTCTTTTTAATGGCTGAATAATATTTGGTGTGTGTGTGCGCGCGCGTGCTAACTCTTCTTTATCCATTCATCTGCCGGTGGATACTTGGGCTGCTTCCATTATTTTGCTATTGTAAATGATGCTGCCATGAGCATTGTCCAATGCTACTCCTGTGATCTGGTGCTACTTGCTACATTTTCTCACACACACACACCCCATAACACTGTCCTTTTTAAATCAAAATACTTGAATAAAGAAAATGGTTGTGAGTTCTAAAGTTCCTCAAAGAATATGAGCATAGTTACTAGCTGCACACTTTGGTTCTAGTCTGGGTGTAAGCTATCCACCAAAGGGTTGGCACTGAGCACTATTTCTTTAATAACTTTATTAATGATTTTATTTTATTTATTTATTTGGTACAGAGAGAGATCACAAGTAGGCAGAGAGGCAGGCAGAGAGAGGGGGAAGCAGGCTTCCTGCTGAGCAGAGAGCCCCATGTGGGGCTCGATCCCAGGACCCTGACATCATGACCTGAGCTGAAGGCAGAGGCTTTAACCCACTGAGCCACCCAGACGCCCCATTATTAATGATTTGAAAGAGGAAGGAAGCTATCCCTCAGCTGCGACACCTTTAGAAAACATAGATCTAGAGCCATTGTTTTAATTAGCTAAGTCCACAGTAGCCTGTCAACTACTTTCACCTCCATTTGCCCAAAAAGGTTCTAGAAATTGAGGGAGTTTGGGGGATCCTGGGTGGTTCAGTGGGTTTAATGTCTGCCTTAGGCTCAGGTCGTGATCTCAGGGTCGTGGGATCGATCCCCACAGTGGGCTCCCTGCTCAGCGGGGAACCTGCTTCTCCCTCTCCCTCTGCCGGCCGCTCCCCCTGCTTGTGCGTGCATTCTCTCTCTCTCTCTCTCAAATAAATAAAACTAAAAAAAAAAAAAAATGAAACTCAGGGAGTTTAACCAATTTGTCCAAGATTAACAGGTGAAGTGATAATAAATAGCACTTGACGTGGGAGCCAGTGTCTCTAAATCCATATCCCTGCTCTTCGCCTCTGTGGCCTGGGGGCGGGACCCCCAGGCCATCCCCTGAACTGACTGCATAGACTAGCTGGGGAGAAGCAGCAGATCTGGAAAAATGAAGAACTGCCACCAGTCACTGCCTTTGGCTGACACAAATGTCTGAGGCTGGCCGGGAGCCCGAAACAGAGGAGTTACGATGTGCTGCCGCACGAGCTCGTGGGATGGGAAGCACAAGCCTGTGCGATGCCCTTGGTTGGAGGTACCCAGGATCAGTTACATAACTCTCTCTCTGGGGTTCCTCCAGTGAAAGCTACCTGGAACTAGCCCACACAGCAGTTCTTGGAAACTGCAGATCATAGAGCTCTTAAAGAGTGGTGGGCGGATGGTGTTAGGGAAATTGCCTAGGGTCCTATGCCCAGTAGCTGTTGTCTGGAGTTGGAATAAACAATACAGCTCTCACATATGTATACTCCTCTTCCTCAGACACATCTAGATGTTGTGACTGATACAACAGTTGTTGCTGAATTTATAGTAGGGTTTTTTTTTTTTTTTTTGGTCATTGTGCATTTTCTCATTTAACAGACAGCCAGCGTTCAAAATGTTATTATGGTGAGCGACTATTTTTCTTATGCTCACACTCTAAAGGGCCACTGACCTCTGGACTATATGATCACCAACATTTCCTTATGCAAAAGAATATTCTCTCACTCAGAAATGCATTTTGGAATGATTTTACAGAATCCATTCCCACCCCTGAAATAGCAAATAAAGTGTTCAGGGATCTTCAGGTTAAAGAAAAACAGAACATATCAGAGAGAGAGAGAGAGAGAGTTCTGAAAAGTACAATGGCATGATTAAATAAGAAATGGATTACAGAGACTTCTTACAAAGAAAATGGAAGTGGACACGAGTTTGAATAAACACCGGCAGGGGATAAACAGGGAGGGGTTGAGAGCTCCATGATTACCTGGGAGACGTAAGTGCCAAGAATACAGAAGTATCATTTTGCTGCATACGAGCTAGAAGTAGCCTGTCTGGGATTAAAGTAGGGAAAAGCAGGAAATTTGCATTTCCCACAGGTACTTCCTATTTCATGGCAATCACAACACAATGAAATTCAGAATAGAAAAGCAAAGAAATAAATCCATTGTACATTCAATATTTGGAAAGGGGAGCCATGGAAAAACTGTAGACATCAAGGAAAAAACTGAACAGAGGAGTTTGTACATGTACTAACTTACAGGATGTCTGAAAACTATTTTAAAACAACTTATTAGAATCTCAGAACAAATGTATGCCAGAGTTCAAAATTATCACATGCTTGGAAAGAAAGCCGGGTCTGGCTTGATGGGTTGTGAGAGATTGCCAGCATTTTTTAAATTTTTTTAATTGTGGTTTAAAAGGGGGCATAACATAATATTTATCAATTTCACCATTTTTAAGTGTACAGTTTCTTAGTGTTAAGCACACTCACAAGGTTGTGAAAAAATCTCCAGAATTCCTCCTTTTGCACATCTGGAACTCCGTACCCATTAACCACTAACTCCCCTTTTCCTCCTCCCCACAACCCCTGGCAGCCAACATTCTACTTCCTGTTTCTATCAGTGACTACATTAGATGCTTTATGTAAGTAGAATCACACAGTTTTTGTCTTTTTGTGACTGGCTAATTTTATTTCGCATAAGGTCCTCAAAGTTCATCCATATTATAGCATGTGACAGGATTCCCTTCCTTTTCCGGGCTGCATACTATTCCATTGTATAGACCACATTTTGTTTATCCATTCATACATGGGTGAGCATTTGGGCTGCTTCCACCTCTCAGATATTGTCAATAGAGCCCATCAATATTTTTGACTTGTATTTTTCATCTGACGCTTAATCCATTTATATAAACACATGTAATGTTTGCTATTCTTCCTGAACTCAAGGGACAGAGGATTAACTGTCCAAAACTGGTACTTTCCCCTCTTAAGTACACAATCCACACACACACACACACACACACACACACACACACACACACAATTCCACCATGAACAGCCAAAAGAAACAAACAAACAAGCAAAAACAACCCTGAATATTTGAGTGTTCTATCACTGAACAGCAGTAGACCCAGTGGGTACCTGTTAGACTATAGAGTCTTAAAGTTATGCTTTGTCTTGAAAAGACAGAGGACTTTTTGCTCAAATAGCACAGGTTTGTTTGTTTGTTTGTTTAAAAATATCACAGATTTTAAAATACGAATTCTCAGGGAGCCTGGGTGGCTCAGTCAGGTTAAGCATCTGCCTTTGGCTCAGGTCATAATGTTCAGGCCCTGGGATCAAGGCCCACGTCAGGCTTCCTGCTCAGCGGGGAGTCTGCTTCTCTCTCTCTCTCCCTCCCTCTGCCCCTCCCCACCACTCATTCTCTCTCTCTCAAATAAATAAATAAATAAATAAATAAATAAATAAAATCTAAATCAGTCAATCAGTAATAAAATACAATTTATCCATAACTTCTTTATCTATTATATTACTCTGTTTTCCAAACCGTGGGATAATATATCCTAGATAGAATTCAGATCATTTTAGCAATTACTTTCTTCTAGAAACAGTGATTGCCAAGCCTGGCCAAGCGTCAGGATCTCCTAAAGACCTCAAGAATCTGGACTGCTGATTCCCATCCCTGGCTGCTAAATTGAAAACTCCAGGGAGGGGAAGCACTGCTTTTGTTTGATCCACAGGCCCTGGCTAGAATGGCTCATGGAAGTCATCAAGCCCTCATTTGTTATCTTGGGGTCTAATGCCCTTCCAAGGAGCCTCTGTCCTCTTCTTTATCAGCCACAGATGTGACTATTTTATTTCACTATGGTTCTACTGCATTTCTAGGGGCTTCTGTCCGGTCAGCCCCCTATTATTCTGGGCTCCCCCTTCTATGCCCACTGCCCATGGCTCTCCACAGCCATCTTTGACCTGTCCTATTACTACCCCCAGTGCAGTGTCTCCTGTTCCCTTCTCTGGAGCCAAGCCTCTGTGATCTTCAAGGTAACATTTAGACAACCCGTCACTGAGATGCGCCAATAGGTTGCCCCTCTGCCCCCAAGGAACATGTTCCTTTTGCAGAGGTTTCCAATGACTGTGCCTTTGACTTTAGAGTCTCTCTCCCTTTCTCAAAACCAGTACCACTTTGGTTGCTTCATCTGGGAAATAGATCATAGAATAGATGAGAAAGGGAGGGAGAGAAATATTTAATATCTTTCTCATTATGTTTTAAATCATCAAATCCCTGGCCTACACTCACCCATACCCAGCTACAGATGTTCTCTAAATTGTCACATAGCTGTCATTTTTCCCCCTCCCCTAAATGTTCCCAAACTAACAGGACGTTAAATGAGAAAATGCCTCTCCATAAAATTTGCTTATTTTACTATTTGTCTCCCTCAACGTAGCATCCTTCTCATCATCTGTAATGTTCAATCAATTTCATACCCCTGGGAAGGTTGTTCATTGGTCATTTACATGATTGAAGAATGGAGAAAATGAGACACTTCAAAGAATAGAGGTGTTTTAATAACCTCCCATTTGAATCTCTTCTCACTATCTACCTCCTACTGTCATAAAGGAACAAAAATCACTACTGTCACCTTCTCTCTGGAAGGAGGTTTCACATTTTCCCTTATGTGATACAGTATTTTATTTATTAAGGATGCTAGAACTATGCCAGGCCATTAAACCCTATGGGAATCCCTGTTCTGGCTGAAACAGGAAGATCACCATGGAGACATCTCTGCTCCACTGGATGATCAAACAACAGCTGTTGAGCCAAGCTTGGGAGCCCCGTCAGACAGCTTATCCCACAAATTGCATTAGGTAGAGCCATAAATGCCACATCTCACTTAGTGTCATAAGAATTCAACATTTTCTGGTAGCTTTGCCTTGAAATCAGAGTAGTCAACAGTTCCCAGAATCTTTCATACCTATTTGAAATTCCCTGACCTTCAGTGACTGTTCTTGCTATCAGTTCGATGGATGGAATTCCTGTGTAATCAATCTTCACCCAAACGTTCACCCCAAGCACTGAGCTTAGAAGGCAGGGGAAAGCAAGAAGGTGTGAGGGGTGGGTCATCTTCAAAGGACAACTTGGAGTCCTTGCTTCTTTGCTATTACATGACAAAAATACATGGCTTCTGCCCAATATGCACTCAGCCTTAGAAGAATATCAGACTCGCTCCACGTATTGGGACCCACTTGCTTCCCAGAAGTAGAGTGAAGCTTGTGGAACCTAAGCTGAACTGACAGCCAGCAAGGAAGCAAACGACCTCAAGTGTGTGTAAGAGTTGGTAAGCAATTAATTAGGGCCACATAACATTTACAGGGAGCTCTGATCCCTGGCTGATTTACTTGTAGACCTCACCATTTCCGCTGGCCTTTGTATTCTGCCCTTGTGACCAGCAGCCCAAGCTCTACTCCCTCTACTACGAGGGAGTTTCCTCTGTTGGTGGGGAGAAACTTGGTACTGGGAAGTGAAAGTGATGGAGCTCATCTCAGAAATACCAGTGAGTAAGATTTCACTTCAAAGGCATGATGAATTCTTAACTACCTACAGGGTCTGGCCGCAGACTTGAAGCAAAGGTAGAGTCTAGGTTCTGTGCTATGAACTCAAAGAAGAACAAGAAACCCTGTCTTCCCATAAGTGGTGTCCCCACAGAAGGATTGTCCCGAGAGCATCACTGCATAATTTAAGGATACCTTAAAAGAAATCTTCCCAGATGACTCTCTACTGGTGTAGCTTTGTACTAGGCACTTCTATAAATGAGACTTAATAAAAACAAAGTTTCAGGGACCTTGAGACACATATTAAGGTAGTGTGGGTGAAGATAACAATGGAGTAGAAAAGTAATAAAGTTCTAAAATGTGTGTAAAAAAAAACAATAAATGAGGAAAATATGTTAGTAGGAAAATGAAGAATACTCCTATTTTCTCGATAAGCAGCGCAGTCTTCTCCAAATGAATATACCAATGTGGACAAACCTACGAATGTCAAGAGCTCCTCATGAGAGAATGAACACAACCTTAAAAAAATATTCAACTAAGCCAATCTGTTATATGAAAAGTTGAGCAGATCCTCAATCCAACTGTTGAATAATTGATGAAAATCAACCCAAAGCGTTGGGCTGTAACAATGAGAGCAAATCAAGTTATGTATGGAGATAGGATTAGTATCAAAAGGAAGTTCCTAACTGGAGCGCCTGGATGGCTCAGTCAGTAATCTGACTCTCGATCTTGGGGTTGTGAGTTCAAGCCCCATGTTGGGTATAGAGATTACTTAAAAGTAAAATCTTTTTTTTTTAAAGGAAGTTCCTAGGTTAAAAGTTAGAGAAGTAGCTCTAAGATTCAAATTTAAAAGCCTACAATCGTAAACAAAGGAAGAATCATGGATATTTCTTGATTGCAAAAACAAACGGAAAAATACATATATGCACTCTGATATCAAATTGGTCAGCACAAACTTTGCAACTCAGAGAAAGACCAGTCCCAGTGAGAGTAGACACCGAGTGGGTGCTTTATCATCAAAGTTCAATGCACACGCTTGGGATATCTCAGCAAGGATCAAAGACAAAAATCTGAAAGGAAGTAAAGCATAGAGGATTCTTACAATAGCAAAATAAGCATATTTCTCTAATTCAAGATATAGCATGAAAGATGTTAAGAAAAGGACAGTAGGGCGCCTGGGTGGCTCAGTTGGTTAAGCAACTGCCTTCGGCTCAGGTCATGATCTCGGAGTCCAGGGATCGAGTCCCACATCGGGCTCCCAGCTCCATGGAGAGTCCGCTTCTCACTCTGACCTCCCTTTTCATGCTGTCTCTCACTCTCTCTCTTTCCTAATAAATAAATAAAATCTTTAAAAAAAAAAAAAGGACAGGAAATGAAAGAGATGACAAAAGTCCTGGTCATTGCAAAATGCTGAAGACCGTTGGATCTCTGACTCAAGACAAAGGTGATATTTTACCTGCAAAATTGCCCATACTGGGATTCTATAAAGCTAGGAAGAAGACTGGCTTTATGAGTGTGTGATTTGTGCAGTCACACGGGGCTTTACACTTGGAAGAGCCCTGCACTTGGTTTAATGCTTGCCTGTTGCCATCTTGAAATTCTTTTTTTTTTTTTTAAGAATTTTATTTATTTATTTGAGAGAGAAAGAGCACAGAGGGTGAGTGAGAGAGAAAAGCAGACTCCTTACTGAGCAGGTAGCCCGATGCGGGGCTCCATCCCAGCACCCTGAGATCATGATCTGAGCCAAAAGCAAATGCTTCACTGACTGAGCCACCCAGGTGCCCCATCATCTTGAAATTCTTAATAGTTTTGAACAAGCGACCTCATATTTTCATTTTGCACTGGGCCCCACAAATTATAGAGCTATCCTGGCTAAGTTCATACCCAGGAAATTTTTGAGAATGGAGAAAAGGAGAAGCAAAGGTGAAAAACACATCCTGATAAGTACAAAAGTAATGGAAAGTTGCTCTTACTCCCATGTTCTAGTTTCTGTATCAGTTCTTGAAACTAATAGTCCATGTGTTAGAAAAATCATCCCGGATAGAAGACCTTAATCTGAGATTTTCCTATTCCCTCCCTGTTAGGAGGTTTGGTTTTGTTGGTTTTTATGAGTCACATCATAAAATCCAGTTTCTAATATTTTGGTACCAGAAATGGATTTACAATAAAAGACCTCCATCAATTCTTTCATCAATTGCTATTTGAGGATTTAGAATCCACACCAGGAATGGAAACGGAGCCACCCTAGCACAACTGAAGAATTCCTGAAGGAAAAACTTGATGTCGTTGTGTTACAAGAAATACACAGCAAATTGTCCTCTCAGCCACTACTGAATTATAAATAGTTTAAACATCAATTTGTTGCTTCAGGGATCTCCAAAGCAAGAGGTGCCACCATTCTAATTGCCGAAAAATTCCCATTTGATGTCCAAGGGCTTGAAACAAAGCCTGATGGGTAATGTCATCTTAGCTAAAGGCAATCAGCTAAACAAATCATTAACAGGATGCTCACTTTAAGTGCTGTGTGCCCCCAAAAGGCATTTTATAGCTCAATCCTTTGAAAAATTACATAAAATTTGGTGACAGGCCATGGATAACCAGCAGATTTTCTGAAGTCCTACTGAATGCAAAGCTAGATCCAGCCTCCTTTTCTGTCACTAATATGGAAGCAAGGCGCTAGGGATTCTTACCTTGTAATCTCAAGCTGTAGAGTGCACAGACCATCAACAGGAGAGTATTTTTTTATTCAACAGTCAACAAAATTACTGAAGATGATGATTTTCTTATTGCACATGTCTGTGTCCGCTGAGATAGTAACAGTGGCCAACACGGCCTGGGTTTCTATTTCCAGAAAGCATTTAATGTAGCCATGAAAGGGATCTGACTATTGCCACCTCCAAGTGTGTAAAGCTCCGAGAAGAGCGCCTGGGTGGCTCAGTTGGTTGAGCAACTGCCTTCGGCTCAGGTCATGATCCCGGAGTCCCGGGATCGAGTCCCTTATCAGACTCCCGGCTCTGCGGGAAGTCTGCTTCTCCCTCTGACCTTCTTCCCTCTCATTCTCAGTCTCTCTCTCTCATAAATAAATAAATAAATCTTAAAAAAAAATAAAGCTCCAAGAAAAGAAAATCTTTGTTTTTGGTCGGAGAGAGAGAGAACCCCTGCAGGACTTCCCCACAATTCTCCATAATAACAGTAATAACAGTCAACACGTATTTTGTGCTGAACCTGTGTCAAATACTTTGCTGGCATCAGCTCCCTGAATCCTCACAACCTGCCTTTACAGATGAGCGAACCGAGACACAGCTAAGATGCACCATGAGTAAGTGGTAGAGGCAGATTTGAAAGCAAGTCTAACTCAAGCTTCTGCTTTTTTTAATTGCATTATAATTGACAAAGAATATTGTCAGTTTCACGTGTACAACGTATCGGTTCAGTATATGTATACATTATGAAATGCTCACCTCCCTAAGTCTAATCACCATCTGTCACTATGCAAAGTTATTACAAGATTATTAACCAGTCCATTCCACTGCATCTCAGCAAATGGCTAGAGATACCATGAGGTAAAGGAGAGAGGTATACTTCCTATCAGGCAGGTAGGCTTTAAAATAATTAAGTCAGAAACAACCCTCTAAATACCTATAAATGTTGTCATTTCTATGCTCAAAAACTATTAATTGGCTGGCATAACAAATCTCTTACCTGGAATTCAAAACCCTATATGATGGTTTTCTGGCTCCAGCCACATTTCTAGACTCATTTCTTCCAACTTTCATATGTTTTTGACTCAGTTATTAATTGAACAAAAAAAGCAGTCAGAGCTCCACTGGTTAGCCCCTCAGTTGTTGAAAACAAAACACCTTCCTTCTTCCTTCCCCGACCACAGTAGGCTTAAGCAGTTAGGGAGAACCAACCAATTGCCTCCTCAGAGTTTGCCACCAGGAGTCTTTGAGAACTATTTAAATCAAACTGTTATTGTGGAGAGAAACATATAAGCACATACAATTGAAGAAATTATTTCATTCAACAAACATTTAGTGGGACGGGGCTGGGCTTGGTCCTAAGGATAAAAGCAAATGACGCCTCTATCCTCCAAGAGTCTTCAGTCTAGAATATTGTCATCTCTTCCAACTGCTGCCCTAATGTTTTCACCTTTGTAGTTACATTTCTTGAAAAGTCTATTGGACCATAGCTCCCATTCCATCCATAAGCCACTGCACTCTACCATTTCCCTCATAGTGAAATCCTTCTTACCAGCTATCTCCCCCACTTTTTTTTTAAGATTTGATTTATTCATTTGAGACAGAGAGAGAGTATGAGCAGGGGAGAGAGGCAGGAGCAGAGGGAGAAGCAGACTCCCTGCCGAGCTGGAAGCCCAACGTGGGTCTCCATCCCAGGACCCTGGGATCTCGATCTGAGCTCAAGGCAGATGCTTAACCATCTGAACCACGCAGACGCCCCTCCCCCATTTTTTAAAGTATAAATCCATTAGACCTATTTGGTTTTATCTGTTGGCATCTCTGGGATAGTTGGTCTTATTGATCTCATCTGTAAACTTCATATTCCCTCTGCTCCCCCTTTCATTGTGGTATGATGTTCCCCTGGGTATCCTCTTCATCCTCCTCTTCTTGATCATCCATACGGGTTCCTCTTTAGGTGCTGGTATGCCCCAAGGTTCTGCTGCTAGCCCTCTTGGGTTCTTACTCTAATTCATTATTTTCAAAGTCTGGCTCTGGGAACACATGCGGGTCATGCGTCATCACCACCTAAAGTGCTCAGTAAAAATGTAAATGCCATTGCCCCTTACTGTCTCAGAACCTCACAGCACCCACGAATCTACATTTTAATTCATCATCCTAGGTGATCCAGACGTACTCTAAATATTGAAAATTAACTTTCTGGATACACACTATCTTCTGAACTGTGTCAGTCTCTCCTATGGCTTCAGGTACCAGCAACAGACTGGATGTGGAGGCTGGTCAGTTTACAGTTGGCATACAAGGATGTTGAGAAAATTTCTTTGCGATGACTTCTAGTTTTTCTGTATTGTAAAGCAGAAGTCGAGGTCATATTCTGAAAATGAGAGCATGGGGTTGGAATGGAAATGAGAAAACCAGCGGATCAGTGAAATACAGGTCTGCTGAATAGTGTGGAAGCCCCAGTTGAGACTGAAAATTAGGAAAGTATCATGTCATTCTTCTGTATTTTGGAGAGATGTTTTTTCATCAACCTTTGTATAGATGTAGAGAGAGCAGATAGATAGATTGACCCAAAAGTCGATATTTGCCAGGAGGTGTGAATAAAAAATTACAGCGCAATTAATTGCAGATACTAAAGGAATACCAAAGTTATGGATAATAGGATCAAAGCTACATTGAAATGGAAGTAATGAGAGAGGACCAGTAGAGGTTTTGATGCCACCAAAGTATAGGTGTAATGAGAGCAACAGAATAAAAGAACTGGAAAAATGAGTGGCCATTGTTAGAATGGGAAATCTGAATTGAAGATTTCAAAAATGAAACAGTTTCGGATAATGACAGAGTCCAAAGTGTTGACACACAAGTGGGTAGCCAAAATGGAGACTGGACGAAGATTAAGAACTAGAGAGACCAGTGTATTGGAAAGGTATCCATTGTGGACTCTTGAAGTCACCAAGGATGATGGTGACTGGGCTTGGAACGGAGAAGAAGGCTGTGAGTCAAAGTCTCCAGAACAAGGAAGAGAGTGGCCAATGGCCAGCAGAAGGGGTCGAGTATCTCCCCTACCGCAAAGCATCTCCTTTCTTGCAGCACCAAATTCCTTCCTCTTGTATCCCAGATTTTTCATATTTGGATACCAATATGAATTTCTAGCCTGCCTGCCATATATTCAGCTTCACACGACCTCCATGTCAGCCCCAATGTGCTGCTGCCATTCCCTAAACGAACACCACATCCTGCAGCAGCCATTTCCTGATCTCTTCTCTGAACCCTGGTAGAAGGTCATTGGAGCCATACCCACAATTCAGGGCTTTCATTACATGTGTTTGCATACATGCTTTCTCCCCTACGACTCCTTGCTCCCAGGGATGATGTCATACGTTTCTCTGTAACATCCATCTCAGCACACCGAGTACAGTGCCTTTCGCCTAGTAAACAACTGACAAATACTAAATTTATCATTTCCAAAATTACATCATGCATTTAATTATTTATACTAATTTTATAAATTGAACAAAAATCGATAAGGTTGTAAAATTGTAACTGCGATATGTTTGGACTAATTATGGAGCAGCTGAGTAAATTAAGCTGAAATACATGTTTATTCACTCACCCTAAAAAAGGAATTTCCTTTTTATGGCTGGCAGATTCAGCAAGCTGAACTATGGCATAAGAAGCATCTGCACGGGGGCGCCTGGGGGGCTCAGTCGGTTGAGCGTCTGCCCTTGGCTCAGGTCATGATCCCGAGGTCCTGGGATCGAGTCCCGTATTGGACTCCCTGCTCAGCGGGGAGTCTGCTTCTCTCTCTCCCTCTGGCCTTCCTCCACCCCCCACCCCCGCTTGTTCTCTCTCTCTCAAATAAATAAAATCTTTAAAAAAAGAAGAATCTGCACAGAGTCTGCTTCCATAAGATGGGAGTTTCTGATCAGAGGCAAACAGTCGTAAGAGATTAAAACATTCCTACAACTCGAGGTACAATAGTGATTTCCTAGAATGCTGGCTTCTCTTTAGAAAATGTTACAAGAATGTTTGAAGGCAATATATATCCTATGAATACATCAAAGAATAATGTAAACAGGATGAGGTAACATCAAGTAAAACGGGACATAAATATCCTCTGTATTATGTTTCCTGAACATCTCAGGGCCCATTACTGCTGGAATTGTTAAGGTATGTTAAGTAGCCTGGACTTTCTTTTGCAAATTAATAAATAAAATAAATTAATCCTAATCTAATATATATGTATGTACACACACATATTTACATAGATTATATAGATAGCATATATATTATATATGTACATATTTTTAATTGTTTTAATGAACATAATAATCTTTGATATTTTTAGCACAGAATCACTCTTATTGGAAATCTTAATTTCAGAGAAAATAGTTATATTCCCCTTTAAGATTTTTCCTTGCATTCCAGAGAAATCCAGTTATTTATTCAAGAATAGTCTCTTCTCTCTCAGAGCAGTCCTGAAAACACACAGGTCAAATCCAATGATAATGAAATCAGATGGTCTAGTCTTTTACTGTCCACTCTTGCTTGGAATAAATAAGCTCCAGCTCGAGCTTTTAAAAACAAACTTTATTGAGATATAATCGACACCCAACAAGCAGTACGTACACCATGTATACACAACTTGCCGAGATTGGATATCAGGAGACAACCATGGAACCATCACCACGATCTATGCCATAAGCATCTCTATCCCATCCAGAAATTTCCTCCCACCCTACTATTTATTTCTTCAGGTGATGAGGGCACTTAACATAAGGGTTATTCTCTTAGCAAAGTTTGAAATATACAATACAGTATTATTAGCTAAAACAGTCGAACTTTTCGAAGCAGAAAGCAAAATGGTGGTTGTCGGGGACTCTGGGGAGGGGAAAATGGGTTGCTGTTGGTCAAAGGGTGCCAAGTTTCAGTTATGCAAGATGAGAAAATCCCAGGGCTGTACTTAGTGCCGGTCATTCATAATACATTGTATTGTCTCCTTAAAAGCTGAAGCTGTGAGATTTTTGTAATGGAGGTTTTGTTATTTGCTAGAGATGCCTTTTAACCTTGAATGTGGAGGCTAGCATTCTCTCCCCTAAAATAGAAGTTTTAGCTCCTACCCAAGCTACTACAGGTCCTTGTAACGTGGGTAAAGAAATACGAGGTCTCACAGTTTCTGTCGGGAATTTAAGAGAGAAGCAGGGCTGCAATGATGTACTGAATGCAAGGACTTGTTTATATTTCAAGTTGAAAACGATATTCCACACTTAGCCCACCTGGGGTGTTCCTAACATGGACCTTCCACATCTGGAGTCAGAGACTGTTTGCTCATGTTTTATGAAAAATACACCAAGGTTCATCTTTGGAATGATATATTCAAAGGAATTCTGAGACCATCCCACAACTTACTTCTTTGCCCATATCAGAGCTCGTGTCTTCTCTGAATGTATGTTCTTCAGAAGGGCCCGCTGACCTCCCTTGATGTGGACGAAGCAGCTACCACCACCAGGGGCTCATGAGGGGGTCCCTTTCTGAAAAATAAAGAGGTAAAAATCGCCACCTTAACCCTCCTACAGTGTTGGTGGGAATGCAGGCTGGTGCAGCCACTCTGGAAAACAGTATGGACATTCCTCAAAAAGTTGAAAATAGAGCTACCCTACGACCCAGCGATCGCACTACTGGGTATTTACCCTCAAGATACAACTGTAGTGATCCGAAGGGGCACATGCACCTGAGTATTTATAGCAGCAATGTCCACAATAGCCGAACTATGGAAGGAACCTAGATGTCCATCTACAGATGAATGGATAAAGGTGTGGTATATATACACAATGGAATACTATGCAGCCATCAAAAAACCGAAATCTTGCCATTTGCAATGACATGGATGGAACTAGAGGGTATTATGCTAAGCGAAATAAGTCAATAAGAGAAAGACAATTATCATATGATCTCACTGATATGAAGAATTTGAGAAACAAGACAGAGGATCACAGGGAAAGGTAGGGAAAAATGAAACAAGATGAAACCAGAGAGGGAGACAAACCATAAGAGACTCTAAATCTCAAGAAACAAACTGAGGGTTGCCGGAGGGGAGGGGGTGGGAGGGATGGGGTGGTTGGGTAATGGACACTGGGGAGGGCATGTGCTATGGGGAGTGCTGTGAATTGTGTAAGCCTGATGAATCACAGACCTGCACCCCTGAAACTAATAATACATTATATGTTAATTAAAAAAATCTCCACCTTAACAACTAGCTGGGAACCAGGGAATGTGGGAGGGAGGCATGAAGCAGATGAGTTGGACACTGAGGCTGGTAGAGAGAGGGTCAGAACCCTCCACGGGATAGGCTTGGGGTTGGTCACCACAATGGGAGTCTTCCCTGGTGAGCCTCCGACAGTCAGGCACAATGTACCGCTAGGCGGGAGAGGCCTGAAATGGAGGACAGGATCCCAAACGAAACCCCATGTGCTTTCCGGGTTTTCTTAAGAAATCCGTTTGTTGGGGCCCCTGGGTGGCGCAGTTGGTTGAGCGACTGCCTTCGGCTCAGGTCATGATCCCGGAGTTCCGGGATCGAGTCCCACATCGGGCTACCAGCTCCACGGGGAGTCCGCTTCTCACTCTGACCTTCTCCCTTCTCATGCTCTCTCTCAGTCTCTCTCTTTCCTAATAAATAAATAAAATCTTAAAAAAAAAAAAAAAAGAAAGAAAAAAAATTATTTAAAAAAAAAAAAAAAAGAAATCCGTTTGTTTGAGGAATAATTTACACAAAGTAAAATTCATCCTCTGAAAGTATCCAGACCAGTGAGCTTTGAGCAACAAATTCACAATCATGGAAGCACCACCACAACCAAAGGTACAAAATATTTTCATCCCACCAGACTTCATCTGTGTTCCTTTGAAGTCCAGCCCCTCCTCACAACCTAAGCCCCCAGCAAACACTGATCTGTTTTCTGTCCCTAAGGTTTGCCTTTTCTAGAATACTGTATAAATGGAATCCCATATCATGTAGACTTTTGTTTCTGAGTACCTTTACTCACCAAGCTTTTGAGATTTTTTTTTCTTTTGTCACATTAGTAGTTCATTCATTTTATTGCAGAGTAGTATTCCATTGTACAGCAGTGCCGGAAATTGTTCACTCATTTCCAACTGATGGACATTTGATTTGTCCCAAATTTGTCATCTTTCTGAATACAGCTGCTGGGAGCACTTGCACACAGGTCTTCGTTTTGAAATATGTTTTCATTTCTCTTCAGTAATTACCTTGGAGTTGGATTGATATATATATATTATATATAATATATATATATATTTGCCTCTGTGTATGTATATGTCACAGCTGTATGCTTAACTTTTTAAGAAATATTTTATTTATTTGAGAGTGTGTGAGCGCACGCGTGCGCGCACGCACACAAGCGGGGGAGGGGCAGAGGGAGAGGAAGCGAGAGAATCTTAATCAGCCTCCACTCCCCCAGCGCAGAGCTTGATTCAGGGCTTGATCTCACCACCCTGAGATCGGGACCCTGGGATCAGGACTTGAGCTGAAATCAAGAGTTGGACGTTCATCTGACTGAGCCACCCAGGCGCCCCAGCTCTATGCCTAACTTAATGAGAAACTGCCAGATTGCTTTTTTTTTCCCCGATGGCTTATTATTTTGCAGTTCCACCACCAACAACATAGGAGAGAGCTCCAGCTGTTGTGCATCCGTACCGGTAGTGACGAGTTTTTGTCTTGGTTTAGGTTTTCATCATTGTAGTACGTGTGCAGTGGGATCTCACTGGGATTTTTATTTGCGCTTCTGTATTGGCTAATGAAGTTGAACATCTTTTTATGTCCTTATTGATCGTCCCTGTATATCTGTTGTGGCTAAGTGTCTATTAAAAATTTTTACCTATTTTTAAATCCTAAGGTTTTCTTCCAACTGTTGATTATAAGAGGTTTATATATGTTCTGGATGCAAGTCTTTGACTGTATATATTTTGCAAATATTTTCTCCCTATCTGTGGTTAAGCCTTCCTTTTCTTTAACAAGAAATTTTGCAGGACAGCTGTTTTTAATTTCGATGAAGTTCAATGTGTCTTTTGATAGCCTTTTATGGTTTTGGTTTTTGTGGCCTAGGAAATTATTTACCTAATTCAAAGTCACACCAAAAAATCTCTCCCATGTTTTCTTATAGGGTTTTTATAGTCTTAGCTCCTACATTTGGATCACGATACAGTTCGTGTTAATTTTTATATGCGGCGTGAAATAAGGTTTGAGGCTCTCTCTCTTGCTGTGTCTCTCTTTTTTTTTTTTTTGACATCTGGATGACCAGTTGTTTCAACCCCATTGGCTGAAAAGACAATCTTGTCCTCACTGAATCACATTGATACTTTTGTGAAAAATCAATTGATCATATAAGTCTGGGCCTTTTCTGGACTCCTTATTCTATCCCATTGATCTTCATATCTATTCTCTTATTATTTCCTGTAAGTCTTGAAATCAGGTAGTATGAATCTTCACATTTTGTTCTTCTTTATTGAAATTGTTTTTGGCTATTCTAGATCCTTTGATTATTACATAAGCTTTAGCATCAGTTTGTAAATTTGTACCAAAAAAAAGGCCTTCTAGGATTTTTTTTTTTTTGGATTGTGTGAAATCTAGAGATAATTCTGGGGAGAACTGACTTCTTGACAATAGTGAGTCTTCCTATCTATCCATTTATCCTTGCCTTGCTCCTAATCTTAGGAGGAAGCATTTAGTCTTTTACCACTGAGTAGGATGTCAGCTGAGGTTTTGTCTAAGTCTCCCGCAAGTTCCAGATGTTCCCTGCTATTTCCAGTTTGCAGAGCTGTGGGGTTTTTTTTTTCCAGTTTGCAGAGCTGTGGGGTTTTTTTTTTTAAACCCATGAATGGGTTTGAATTTTGTTAAGTAATGTTGCTGCATCTATTAAGAACTTCATATAAATGTTTCTTTAACTCTATTAAGATGGTGAATTATAATGATTGGTTTATAAGTGGTAAACTACCTTTATATTCCTCTTATATTCCTAGTGTAAATCTCTGTGTTTCTGTGCTTTGGAAAAACATTAATGTCATGATAATAACCTGGATTGGAAATTCCCCTTTTAAAAAATATGAGATGGGGTCACACAAAATGTTAATAATGAAACATAGGTTGAAATAGAATCAAATCCATGGAAGAACTAAGAGAGGATTTTTTAAAAAATAAAATAGTAAAAGCCACATATGTCTTTATTCTTCTACAATACTACTTTACACTGAGTGTTTCAGGATTGCATGAATGATGGTAGGATTACCTATGCTTTGTATTTACTCTTATTTTCCACTGGAGTGGAGGGTATTAGAATCTCTTTCTTCATAGACTTGGCGCTGTGCTCAGATCACTAATTGGGGAGATTCTCTGAACCTGTGCAGAGTAGATCCAAAGGCCAGAAGAGAGGCACACAATTACGTGGTGCATTTGATAACACATGCATGTGTCCCGTGTGGTTTCGAAGTGCAAATGCATTTGGGGTCCTGTTCTCTATTATTAGTAGGTAAAGTCGAACCTATTTTAAGAATGTTTTCAGCAGGGCCCCTGGGTGGCGCAGTTGGTTGAGCGACTGCCTTCAGCTCAGGTCATGATCCCGGAGTCCCGGGATCGAGTCCCACATCGAGTCCCGGGATCGAGTCCCACATCGGGCTCCCAGCTCCATGGGGAGTCCGCTTCTCACTCTGACCTTCTCCCTTCTCATGCTCTCTCTCACTCTCTCTCTTCCCTAATAAATAAATAAATAAATAAAATCTTTAAAAAAAAAAAAAGAATGTTTTCAGCAGATTTGTTTGGAAATGAACAATTGGAATAATGTTAAATGGCCCAAATAAAGGCTGATTCAAAGAAGCATGGTGAGACAGTGATATGAAATATACTGCAGCTATTGACAATAATGATATAAATGTGTATTTACTCATCTGCAGATATATTAATGGATCTTTGCTAAGTAACGGACCAGGTTATACAGACAGCAGTGAGAACTGACTCGAGTTCTTAAAATGGAACATATGCCTAGCAGTGTAAATGCATAGAAAATACTTTGGATCCATACCTAGCCCAAAAGATTGACAGTGGCTTTCTATATGTTATGGCAGCACAGGACATTTTGGTTTTGCAGAAATGTACCTACATTTTCTTACATCCATTTGTACAGTGCACTGTGTAGAAGCAAGCTAAAAATTTAAAGCATTTCCCCCCCATAAAATACTCTTTGGAAATGCTTAATCTCTTTGAAAATGTTACATTGTTAAAATGTAAATCAATAAACAGAAAGACATCCTGTGCTCGCGGACTGTAAGACTTAGTATTGTTAAGGTGGCGGTCCTATCCAAAGCCATCTACAGATTCAAATCTCATTGATGAAAATAAACACGTGACATGTCAAAATGTGTGGGATGCCACTAAAGAAAGATTTCAGGAGAAAATTATTGCACAAAATGCAATGCCTACATTGGAAAAGAAAGAAGACTTCAAATCAATGACCTCAGGTTCTAAGAAGAGTAGAAAAAAACAAAGCAAATGAAAACAAAGTTAATGGAACAAAGAGAATAATAAGGATCAGGGTATCAATCAATTAAACAGAAAACAGAAAAACAATAGAGAAGATAATGAATGCAACCAAAAGCTGGTTCTTTGAGCAAAGAAACAAAATAGGTAAATCTCTAGCCAGACCGATCACGCAAAAAAGAGAAGACATTAATGATTAATATTGAGAGTGACAGACATGACATCACTCTAGATTCTACAGATATTTAAGAGATAACAAGGACACGCCGTGAAGAGCTTTATGTCAATACATTTGACAAGTGAGATGAAATAAACAAATCCCTTGAAAGACACCAACTACCAAAGCTCCTTCAAGGCTAAACAGATTACTGTAATAGCCCTGTATCTATAAAAGATACAGAACTTGTAGTTAAAAACCTTCCCCTGAAGAAAACTCCAGGCCCAGATGGCTTCGCTACTGAATTTTACCAAACATTTAAGGAGGAAAAAATAACAATGATACCTAGCCTCCTCCAGAGAACAGAAGAGAGAAAATCGTAATTCTACACGACCGACATTACCCTGATATTAAAAGACAAAGGCATTATAAGAGAAGAAGAGTATAGGTGGATGTTTCTCATAAACATAAATAGAAACATCATTTCCAAACCTTCAGAGCTGGTTGAATCCAATGATATATATAAAAAGATAGTGTCTCGTGACCAAGTGGGATTTGTCTCAGAAATGCAAGCTTGGTTTTATCTTTGAAAATCAATCATTGTAATTCACCCTCTTAAACCAAAAATGAGTACCGCATGCTCATTTTAACATATGCAGTAAAACAATTTGCCAAAAGCCAACATCCATTCTTGATAGAAACATTGAACAAACTAAGGAATAAAAGGGAAGTTCCTCCACTTGATAAAGAGCATATACCACAAACCTGTAGCTAACATAACTGATGGTAACAAAGCAGGGTATATACTCTCATTGCTTCTATTCAAACATTGTACTAGAAGTTCTGTTCAGGACACTAAGCAAGAAAGATACATAATGTACACAGATTAGAAAGGGAGAAAGCAAAATAGTCTTTATTTGCAGATGGCCTAATCATTTATGTAGCATCTACACAAGCTACTAGAACTGTTATTGAGGTTACTAAGACTGCAAAGTATAAAATCAACATCGAAAACAATTATCTTTCTATAAATTAGCAAAGGTAATATGAAATCAAAAATTTCAAATATCACAACGGCATCAGAAACATGAAATACGTAGGAATAAATCTAACACTGAAACTATAAAACATTTAGAACACCTTAATACATGGGGAGATATGTTCATGAGTTAAAAATTTAATTTTATTAAGATGTCAAATTTCTTAAAACCGATCTATGGACTTCAGGCGATCCCACTCAAACTCCTAGCAGGCTTTTCGCAAAATAGGAGAAGCTGCTTTGTAAGTCACATGACCTAGAATAGCCAAAATGACTTTGAAAAAGAACGAATTTGGAGAGCTAACACTAACTGTTTTTAAAGTCTTAATATAAAGCTACAGCAGTGAAACCTGGGTGGTATTGGCATAAAGACAGACAAACAGACCGATAAAACAGAATAAAGAATCCAGAAATAAACCTACCCGCATAGATTCAATTGATTTTGACACAGGTGCAAAGGCGGTTCAGTGGAGAAAAGATAGACTTTTCAACAAATAGTTCTGGAAAAATTAGATATCCACATGCAAAAAAAAAAAAAATCAACTTTTGTCCATTCCTTGTGCTATACATAAAAAGTTAACTAAAAATCATTAATAAGAATGTGAAAGGTAAAACTGTAAGAACTTTGATCAGGAAATATAGGAGAAAACCACTGGGATCTTGGTGAGGCAAAGAGTTTCAAGTATGACACCGAAAAGCACAAGCCATAAAGTGACAAAGGGATAAGTCTCGCTTCGTCTAAATTTAAAACTTCTGTTCCTTGAAAGAAAAATGTTAAGAAAGCGAAAATACAAAAATGGGAGAAAATGATGTTTTTAAATCAAATATTTGCCAAGGAACTTATATACAGTATATATATCTCTAGATCTGTACCTATCTAGATACCTATTTATAGATCTATCTATCTATCTATCTATCTATCTATCTATCTATCTATCTATGGATAGATATGGAGGGAGGGAGGGAGAGAGGGAGAAAAAGAGAGAGAATTCTCAAACTTCACTGAAAGAAACAAACAACCAAATTAAAAGGTAGGCAAAGAAGATATAAAGATGGCAAATAAGCCATGAAATCATGTTCAACATTGTTACCCATGAGGAAAATGCAAATTAAACTTTATTGTGACAATGAGAGAAAACTTAAAGGGAGAAGAAGAAGCTGAGAGGAGAAAAGGAGACAGTGGGGCAAAGGTGAAGAAAGGAGCGCAAGGAGGAGAAGAGGGGAGCACGTAGGCAATGGAAGCAAGAGAATAGAAAGTCCGCTCAGCACAGGGTCAGTTGGGGTCCCAGCAACACATCAGGGAGCACGAACACGCTCTATGTTTTCCTTTTGAAGAGTGAGAGCTGAGCAGGCTCCCGTGCTCCTGCCCTTGTGTTCCTGTGTCTCCCAGCTGGGACTGCACTGAGGACCAATGGGCCAAAATGTGTTTTGAGATTCTCAATGACTGGGATCTTCAGTCAGTGGCCTCTGGAGTATGCTATCAATCAATCCGTGTTGAGCAGTCATTTGCACTGGTTATTTGTAAGAGGAAATCAATTTGAATATAGACAAGGTATCAAATGCCTCCATTCGATTAGACAAAGAGCTAGATAAGCCCCCTGCTTGAATTAACCATTGAGAATGGCATCCTCGATGCAAGTAACTCTAGCTTATTACACATTTTTTTTTCCCTCCTTTCCTCTTAAAGGCATAGGATACAATATCCTTTCAGGAAAGACACTTCCTAATGGGGAGACGAGGGAGCGAAAGTCTCTCATGAGGCTGAAGTTAGGGGTAGAAAATACCTCTCCTTGCATTTGTTTTGGTACAATTACTGATTGTTGAATTTAGGATGGACCTTCCAAGGGGTCTTCCACTCCAGCCCGCCCCCAGTAGGGCAGATGGCCAACAAAGATCTTTCACTGATGGTCAACAAATTATCACCATGTGCTTGTGTTGACTCTGAGGTCTGTGGTCACTGGTTTCTTTAGCTGTTTTCTGTGGGAGCCTATGTTGCAGCAAAGAAATACTTCCTGAAGTAACACACAAGCAACTAGCCTCAGGAACCAAAGATCAACCCAAGTAGAATGCATCCTATGCTTACAGACGTGATTTAAATACGTAAACAGCCGTATCTTGCGTGTCGGAGAGCACCTGGGACTACATGGCAGGCCAGAGTCGGGCTGGCTCTTGGCCCGTGGACCTACTTAAGGTCCAGTTTGGATAAAAGTGTTGTTCCAGCATCACTACTGCTCTGAGTCGCTGCTTTCCCGATTACATCTTCCCAGCTTCTCCTAAGAGAGACAGCTGCTCTCCCACTGACCAGGCCTCGGCGGCGTGCTCCTGGGGGTGGGCCCCGGCCCGCCCCGCGCTCTCTCCCCTTCTCCCCTTCCCATCGATGTCTCTTCAGCACTGCTCTGGGAAACTTTTAAATTATCACCCTGACCTCTGCTCCTTGCCCTGACAAATTCACTCAAAAGGTCCCCAGAGAACTCTCCACAGCCAACCGCACCACCAGCCTTCCTCACAGCGGCCTCTGCTCCGACCTCTGGGGCTGACAGGGTGAGGCGTGGGAGTGTGGGAGTTGAACACATGTGTTCTCCCGCTCGGACTGCCTCCAGAACCCTCCCGGGGTGAGTCCCGTTGAGCAATGCTCCAGAGGAGGGCACCTTGCTGTTTGCTCACCAGGAAGCTTCTACTTATGCTACTTGTGTGAAGAACGTACACCTTCAATATCTACAGGTTTCATTTGTCAATTGTACCTAAGTAAAGCAGGGGGGAGAAACAAAAAACAAATTTAAAAAGGAAAACAATACTTTATGCCTCGGAATCGTACACCTCAAAATGTTAGGATGGTGAATTTTACAGTCTATGGATTCTACCACAATAAAAAATTTTTGAAGAAAGAAGAACGTAAGACTGTAGCTTTAAGAAGAATGAAAAGCCATCTGACTGCTTCTTAGCCCAGGCCATCATACAAGAGGCAGCATAGTAATGGATGGCATTGATTTTGTGTCTGGCCATCTTAGTTTCTAAGTCAACCCTGTTTGACCATGGGCAAGTCACTTTTTGGGGGCTCCGTATCCTCCTCTGTGAATTTGGGAATAATCTTCATAACTACCTCACAGGGTTGTTGTGAGCATTAAATGAATTAATACTTACGAAGCACTCAGAAGAGGGCCTCGGCGTTACAAACACAATGTCATTTGTAATTATTATTGTGACTCACATGACTTGGCATGGCTTCTCTACCATCCTCCAAGGCCTCATTCAGTCCCCTCCTCCCGAAGCACCCTCGTCCCACTCTCAGCAGTCTCAGGCTCATACCAATTTCACGAACAAACTCCAAAGGAAACGAAATGTCAGTCTAGAACCAACTACACTGTTCATCCCTGATGGACATTAACCAGGTCCCCTTGGCTGCAGCCCAGAGTTCTGCATGGAAGAGGAAGGCAAAGAGGTTAATCCAGCCTAATCATAACATACTTAGACTGGACAGATTTATTGAATTGCTTATATTTGGAAGGATATGAATCTTTTAAAATACTTACATAAAACACTTAGCCTTTGAACTCCAAACTACTAATTTAATGCATGACTTCACTATTTCTAGATGCTCTGATAACCAAGGTTAATGGGACAGCCACACCAACAGGCAAGAAGCTGGATGGAAGTAGGAACCCCAAAATCAGAAACTAAGACAAAATGACCAGAAATCCAGACTCTATCTATCTCCACAGCAGTTCTGTCCTCTTAATAGTATGAAAATTAGTGAACTTAATATTAGGTAAAGCACAGCATTATGTAAGGTACTAAAGACATGTGTCAATTGAACAACGTAATACCCAAAAGACATACCATGGAGAACAAGAAACTAAGCAACAGTCTGCAGAAAAGAAGTAGCGAGTGAAACCCCATCACCAACTTCTCTTTAACAACAGCAATGAGAGTGAGGAGGGAAAGGAGCCACCACAGATAGAATTCCCTGTTCCATATCAAGCCCCCTACACAACCTGACTGCGTTGATTCCTTACAACATCCTGTAGGGCATTATTATTCCCAGTTTTCAGAGGCAGAAACTGAGCTTCAGAAAGACTGGCCAACACGCCCAAGAACACCCAACCAGGATGTGACCAAGCTAGGCTCTGAAACTGAGTTTGCTGTCAAAGCCTGGATTCTATTTACTACACCAACCCACCAGTTCAAAATTTATGATTGATAAGCCAATACTCGCTGGAAAGATTCAAAGCTATATGTGTGTCTTCTCAGTAGCATAACTGTTCTAGAAATTTCACAACTACCCAAGGACTGCCTATAGTATATGCAAGGGGTGGTGTGGGAGATAAAGTGGGTGAGGGGGGGGGAAGGAGGATCAATGAGACACAAAAGAAGCAAAAGAAAAAAAGTCAGGGAAACAGTAAGGTTATTTGACAACACATTAGTGAACCAATTTTGAACTTGGGTAATTCGATCTAGCTATGATTTTGAGCCTTTACGTGGATCCCATCTACTCAATTATAACACAAGCAGAAATGTAAACCACTGGCCATTTTGTTCGAAACGCCTGGAATAGAGGGAAAAACACTGGATTGGGGTTCTGGTCTCAGCCTCATCACTGTGTAAGCAATTCAAAATTTTTCTGTTTCTGTTTCCACTCCAGTTTCATCCTGTTCAAAAAGGGAGGGGAGCAGTGATGAACAAGGAGCTAATGTAGGAGGATTCATTTAAGGAAATTTACTATGTCTCTGTTAGAACAGCAAAAGACTTGCCTACCCTTCCCGGCTCTGTTATAGAAGCTCTAACTTGGGCATGTGCACCCCAAAAGGCA
Source organism: Nasua narica (assembly GCA_028533885.1). Classification (NCBI taxonomy): domain Eukaryota; kingdom Metazoa; phylum Chordata; class Mammalia; order Carnivora; family Procyonidae; genus Nasua; species Nasua narica. Next base: position 86,487,509 of record CM052801.1, on the reverse strand, counting down.
AGAGCTCCCTCTCTCCCCAGTTTCTAATGTGGGGCTATGGTTTCACCCTGGGAGGGTCAAGATGGTAGTGGCTCTCATCTCCCCAGCATCTTGACACAGAAGCCCTATTCCAGGCAGGCATGGCCAAAAAGACTGGGTCCTTCTACCCTCACCAAGCCCCCACTCGTAGAGTAGAAACTCTACCCCAGCTACAGCAAGCCAAGAAGACTGGCCTGAATCATCCCTGCCCCATTGCACTCACAGGACAAAGGTTCCAAGGCCTGAACGGCCAAGGAAGAACATCAGCGGTTGCCACCCCTGCCCAGTCCCAATCTCACATGGTGAGCTGTCCCTCCAGGAAAAGTTGGTCCCTGACTCCAGCTCCAGCGCCGAACCATAGGGATTCTGCCCAGGGGAAAAGGCAGGTCAGGAGGATAAAGAGCTCCAGAGCTCTGTTCCAGAGGTCTACCTTTACTTGAACTGGAGCATGGAGAACCCCACCAAAAACAATGGAAATCTTGGCTGTGCGTGAGAGGAGACGGGTTAACTCCATGATAGAAGCAAAAAGCAGAGCAGCCAGAAGTTTAAAGAGAGAAAATTGGAGCAACAGTTAAAAAAAGCTCTCCTAGTATCATAGTTAAATCTGGTGGGCTGGGAAGGCTGCAAGTGTGTGCCGGGCTGCCCCTGCTGCGGACCGGTCTGAGGAGAACGACAGGCAGACTTGAAAGCACCCCCCAGCCCCATGCAGATGCCCCAACACAGGGCAGCAGTCTCATGGGCGCGAGGGCCTTAACCACACCTCTGACCAGACACGGAACCACAGACTGCTCTGACCCAGGCGTGACTCCCAGGAAGCCAGGCCTAAAAATAATGTCACGGTCGTTCTCTGAGAGTCTGTAAGATGACTTGCACGCCCAAGGCTGTGCTCTCTCAGAAGCCATCAAAGAGGGAACCTCTAAGTGACTAGTCCCTGGTGGACCATAGACCAAAAAATGTAAAATCCCTGAACTGTGAGAGTAGCATCCAATCACACAACATGCGTGCATACACACACACACACACACACACACACACACACACACACACATCCAATGGTAGAAAAAAGGAGGTGTAACTGACTAAGTGTGCTTAAGTACAACCTTTGACCCATAAGTGGTTTAAGCTCCATCAGGGGCGAATACCAGGTAGCCAGGCCAAAAGAAAAAAAAAAGAAGAAAAAATCTGAGCAGGGACATCAGAGGCTGCACACTCTAGAGGGAATAGACTTTGCAGATCTAGTCAAGTTACTAAACAAATAAACAAATGACCAAGCAGTAACCACAATAAAACAACCTTCTGGATCCAGAGTTGCTGCAATATTATCCTAAATGTCAGTTACCGACCCAAAAATTGCAAGATGTGCAAGGAAACGGAAAAAGGTGACCGATACACAGAAGAAAAAAAACAGGCCATGTAAATCACCTCCGAAGGGGCCCAGAGGTTAGCCTGAGCAGAAAGAGACACCAGAGCTGCTTTTATAAATATGTCCAAAGAAAGGAAACCATGCTTAAAGAATTAAAGGAAGTTATGATGACAATGACTCATCAAGTAATGAATATAAAGAGCTAGAAATTATTTGAAAGAACCAAATGGAAATTCTCAAGTTGCAAACTATAATAATAGGAATGGAAAATTCACTTAGAGGGCTGCAGTAGCAGATCTGAGATACCAGAAGAAAGAGTCAATGAACTTAAATAGGGATCAGTAGAGATGGTGCAATGTCTTAGTCTATTCTGGTTGCCGTAACCAAATGCCATAGACTGGGTGGCTTATAAACAGCAGAAATTTATTTCCCACAGTTCTGGAGGCTGGGAAGCCCAAATCCGGGTGCCAGTAGATTAGGTGTCTGGTTTGTAGATGGCCATCTTTTCACCGTGTGGTCACTTGGTGGAAGAGGTGGGAGCTCTCTGGACTCTTGCTTACAAGGGCACTCATCCCATTCATGAGGCTCCACTTCCCTGACCTAATCCCTCCCACCTCCTAATACTGTCACATCCGGCGTTAGCATTTCAACACGTGAATTGGGGGAGAACACAAACATTCTGACCACAGCATGCAATCCGAACAGGGAGAAATTCAAAATGAAGAAAATCGAACAGATCTTCAGAGAAGAGTGAGAAGCCTCATTCCGTACACCGAGCTACTGCTGCTGCTGTTGGTTTTGTTTCCCCGCTGCTCTCATTTTGTGCTGGTTATTTAAGAGAGAGGATGAAAACACACAAACAGTCACACTTCTCAATTTCCTAAAAGAGAAACAGTTCAAACACAACTGCTTCATGACAGGCCTGAAAGAACAAGGGAGGATTGGATTTTTTTGTTACTTGCAGCCATGATTGCCTTGACTATTTGTCAATTTGCAAACTGAAGGAACAATCCCTTGGGAGCAGAGCTAAGCTATAGATTTCGAAAGCTGGCATTTGGAAGCCGATATGCCAAAATTTAATTCACATTTTAGAATCTTAGGTAAGTCAGAAAAGTCACTGTCACAAACTGAGGGTTTTGGAGGGGGTGGACGAGCCTGGTGGTGGGTATTGAGGCGGGCATGTACTACATGGGGCACTGGGTGTGGTGCATGAACAATGAATCTTGGAACGCTGAAAAAATTAAATTTTAAAAAATTCCAATAGTTATGATGTCGCTATTGTCACCTTTCCAGAATTTATTAATCAAGTTTAAACATATAAAACAGAGAGAGGCGCCTGTGTGGCTCAGTCAGTTAGGCGACGAACTCTTGGTTTCAGCTCAGGTCATGATCTCATGGGTCATGGGATCACATTCAGTGGGGGTCTAGTTGGGGATTCTCTCCCTCTGCTCCTCCCCCATTCTCTCTCTCTCTCTCTCTTTCTCTCTCTCTCTTCCTCCCTCCCTCTCTCAAATGAATAAATAAATCTTTTTAAAAAAACATATAAAACAGAGAATGGTTAGAATAATAATCCAGCTCCAACCAAAATAAACAAAAATTAAAGCCAAAGAGAAACAAATATTTCTAGACTCCCCCCTAAATCACTTGCAGAGTCCTATTTTAATAGTTTGCTCAGAGACAGGAGTGAGAGTAACAGTTTTGTCCAACAAAACTATTAGGCCTAATAGCTCAGCCTCTCAAATTACTGACCAAGGGCTGGTCATTTTCAGAAATGGGACTAGAAACAAAATGGAAAACATTATGCTCCATTTCTTGTATAAAATCATTATTCTGTCACACGTGGACCACTATGTGTGGATCTGGGGAAGAGTCAGAAAAAAAACAAGTGAAATGAGAAAGGTTCCTCATAGTTTTACATGAGGGAGAGTAGAAGCATGATCTACAAGAGAGAAAAGTCTCCTTTGACATGAAAAGGAAGAGAGGGTATAAGTATTATATAAGGCCCCACATGATACTGCATTAAGTAGTAGACAGAGGGCCACCAAACCCTGGAATATTACCAGTCTATTGCCTCTTCGTAAAACCTGGGGAACAGGGGGTCAGGATGTACGACATTAAAGTGGGATAGCAAAAGAAGTGACAATCCACATAGCAAAATGGTTACAAACACAAACTCCAGAGTCACACCGCCTTGTCTTAAAGCCTGGATCTACAGCTTACTAGCTGTATGACCTTGGGCAAGTTAGTGCCTGTCTCTGGCCAGCTTCCTCACCTAGAACCTGAGCTACTAATAGTATCCACCTCAATACGGTTGCTATGAAGAGGAAGTGGGTCAACACTCTTCCGTGACAAGCACTACGGACGTATTCAGAAAATTTAAAAATAATTTTAGTAATTACATCCTTACTTCTTCAGAGAACATTAAAGGTTCACATATCACTGTTACAAACATTATCTTGGTTAATAGGCTCTAGGGGATGCATAACTAATCCCATTTCAGAGGTGAAGAAACTAAGTTCTAATTGTAATAATGACACTAATCACTACCATGTATCCAGCATTTCTAATGTACCAATCACAGTTCTCTTTAAAGTTTGATTTTAGGGGCGCCTGCGTGGCTCAGTGGGTTAAAGCCTCTGCTTTCGGCTCAGGTCATGATCTCAGGGTCCTGGGATCGAGCCCTGCATCGGGCTCTCTGCTCAGCAGGGAGCCTGCTTCCTCCTCTCTCTCTCTGCCTGCCTCTCTGCCTACTTGTGATCTCTCTCCCTTTGTATCAAATAAATAAATAAAATCTTTTAAAAAAATTTTTAAAAAAGTTTGATTTTATTTTTATTATTTGAGAGAAAGAGAGAGAGAGAGGACAAGCACAAGCAGGGGGAGGAGCACAGTTCTCTTTAATCCTTAAAATATCTCTGCAAGGTAGGAACCATCCTACATATGTCTATGTAACACACATGTATAAAATATATAGATATCGTATTACATGTATACATATAATATACACATACTTCTTATTTTCATATACATATTATTATGCTATTTGGGGAAATCATTTGAGAGTAGGTTGTAGGCATGATGGCTCTTGATTATTCCTAAATACTTCAGTGTGTATTTCCTAAAAGCAAAGGCCTTCTCTGACATACCAGCACTGTGATCAAAATCGCTAGATTAACATTGACACAGTATTATTTATCCATGTATGGATCTCATTCAGATTTTGCCAATTGCCCCAATAATGTCCTCTGTAGCAATAAGATACAGAAACACATGGTGCTTTCAATTGTCACGTCCACTTAACCCGAAACACAATCTTCCTTTATGTTTCAAGACATTGACATTTTTTGATTTTTTAATTTTTTCGAAGATCTTATTAATTAATTAATTAATTTGTTTATTTATTTATTTATTTGAGACAAAGAGCAAGAGAGAAAACACGAGCTGGAGGAAAGGGAGAGGGAGAAGCAGACTCCCTGCTGAACAGGGAGGCCGACACAGGGCTCGATCCCAGGATTCCAGGACCATGACCTGAGCCAACGGTAGATGCATAATTAACTGAGCCACGCAGGCGCACCATGACATTGGCATTTTTTTTTTTATTTCAATAGTACTTTTTGGTTTTGGAGGTATCAGTGCAATGTAATGGAATTTTTGTATAGATATAGATAGATAAGTGAATAGAGATGTGTTTGTGTCTGATGTTGATTCCTGATTCTATTTCGGTTATGCATTTTGGGGTAGGGATAATGGTGAGGTGACACCGGGTTCTTGCCAGCGAAGAGAAAATATGACTCTTATGGTTGCCGGCTGATAATTTTTTCTAACTCCATCATTGCTTAGTTGGCTTTCTACTCCAAGAAGGACCTCCCCCTTCTCCTTTCATTTCTTTTTTCTTTCTTTATTACATCAGTATGTACTCGTGGGTTCTTATTTTATTTAATGGAATACAGTGTTTTACTGTCATTTATTCAGCATGCTCAAGCTACCCTTCATTTGGTCAATGGAAAGCCCTTAACGAGTGGCTCCTGTTTCCTTTTGCATTATCCTCCCCCTCCCATGCTTTGAATAGTTACTTTCTGACCCACCAAGATAGTGCAGACTCATCGTGTTCTTTTCCTGCCCAGCCTTAAAAGCAGCCATTTCTTCAAGGAGCTCAGGTTCCTCGGAGTGTTTAGAAACCAAGACCCGACACTAGGTGTGCCCATTGTTCCTTGGGTATCATTGCCTCTAAGCCCCCTCTACCAACAAAGCCAGAAAGCAGACACACATATTCATCCGTATTCCTCTCTATCTATCCACATATCTCTGTATACACATCCGTTAGGTTGCACTGATAACCTTCAAATCCAATCCAGTGCTACCGGGTTCATTCTATTTTTCCCATTTTCCAAATTTGCTACTCTCTTTTCTGGCGATGAGAAACTTGGCTGGCTTGATCCACAATATCTCAACATAGCTGGTGAATCCTAGACAACACAGAGAGTAATTCAGTACGCCTAACCCTTGCCTCTGAGAAAAAGCAGTTTACAAATTGGAGTTCAATAGATTTTAGAGTTCTTCTTGACTTTAGCCTGAGGTCATACCGTCCAAATACGGTGTTGGAAAGTCCTTGGAGATCGGGAGGAGGGGCAGCGGCCCTGTAGCCCAGCTTCACGAAGCTTCTCTGCACTAAGCAGCCTGCAGGCGCCCGGCTCCACGTTCCCTGCTGCCAAGATGCCCCTGACAAAGGTCAGTGCAGTCAAAGGGGCAGCGAAGGCAGAGCCCAAAGGATCCACGAGGTTGTCTGTGAACCTTGCTCCTGCAAAGGTAGAAACGAAGCCCAAAAAGAACAGGAAAGGCTAAATCCTCCGGCAAAACAAGTGCAAACAAAAGGGAAAACGGGAGCAAAGGGCAAACAGGCCAACGTGGCTAACCACGAAAGGAAGCATTGACCTGCAGAAAACGGAGAACTGAAAAGACATAGAATCCAGCCTCTAATGATGCAGGAGAGAAGCAACTAAGTCTGATTAAGACATGTACTGTGTCTTAGTGGTTCCTGCGAGTCACAGGAGAATCTTGATCGGCAACTTCGTGAATGCATGCTGTCTACTTGCTCCAGAAATATTGGCAAGAAGGGAATGCACTTTACCTCATTTGTTAAGTGTAAACGCTTTCATTCCAGAGGGGAAATCATTTGCTGTTTGGGTTTCTTGTTTTGTTTTGTTTTGATATACTATAATGCAAAGCATGCGAAACGGTAATTTGGAGTCGCGGTCGTGCATTTACTAAGTGTTCAACACTTCAGAGGACTTCTTTTCCATGTTGGTTTTTAGTAGAATTGTTTCTTAAAGAAAACCACTCCTGGGACTCCTCGGTGGCTCAGTCGGTTAAGGGTCTACCTTTGGCTACAGGTCACGATCCCAGGGTCCTGGGGTCAAGTTCCACATCAGAGCTCAATATGGGGAGTCTGTTTCTCCCTCTGCATGCTGCTCCCCCTGCTTGTGTGCGCTCTCTCTGGCAAATAGATAAATAAAATCTTTTTTAAAAAGAAAGAAAGAAAGAGAAAGAGAAAGAAAGAGAAAAAGAAAGAAAGAAAACCACTCCCACCTTGGCTTTGCCTGTGAGAATTCCATGCACTTTGTGATGTATTTGGTAGTGCTAGTCTGTTTTCCTAATAACTTTGTTTTATGCTATAGAAGATTGAAAACTCGCGCATGCAGCATGTATGATAGTAAATTACAAATTAGTGCCACTTACAATGTTGCAACTTACAAAGCGACTTATCAAACATTTGGAGGTATTGGTACTCCACATCCTCTTAGGGAACGTCCCCTCCAAATTCTAAGCTGCAAAGTCACTGAGAAACTGTTTAGAAAAGACTGGTAGCTACATGGCTCTTTAGATTTTTGACACCTGCATTAAAATTTGAACTAATTGCTCATCATATCCATGTGGCAATCCTCAAACAACCAATAAAATCTCAAATGGGAAAGAAGAGTTATTTGAATGAGTTCTCTTTTTCCACTCTTCAGTGCTGTTGTGTTTGGTACTTAAAAAGAAAATGTAGTTCATTTGTTTTGTTTTTCATCGTTTTTCCCTTTTAGGGTTTTCCCCAATCCTTGTTGGTTTTATTGATTTTCTTTTTTTGAGTATGTGAAGCATTAACATGGTTCCAAGAGTTAGAAATGTTCAGAGGAATTCTCAGAGAAGTGTCTTGCCTACTTCATTGCTATCTTTTACACCAGGTTCCCACTCACGCCCCGGAGGAAACTGGTCTCATTGGTACCTAGTGTGTGTTTCCTGTGTGTTTTATTTTTACACAAATGAGCAGATGCATGCACATGTTCTTATTTCCCCTTTTTTCTCAAACAAAATGAAGCCTACCACACATGTTCTTTTTCACTTTGCATTTTTTCACCTAACACTGTATCCTGGAAATCCCTCCACAGCAGTCCACAGACAGCTTTCCCTTTAAAATAAAAATGACTGGGCCCCTGGGTGGCGCAGTTGGTTGAGCGACTGCCTTCGGCTCAGGTCATGATCCCGGAGTCCCGGGATCGAGTCCCACATCGGGCTCCCGGCTCCACGGGGAGTCCGCTTCTCACTCTGACCTTCTCCCTTCTCATGCTCTCTCTCACTCTCTCTCTTTCCTAATAAATAAATAAAATCTTTAAAAAAAAATAAAATAAAAATGACTTTACAAAGCTGCACTATACTCCACTATATGGATGGACTGCGGTTTATTCAACCACTACAACATTTTGCAATTACAACCAATGCTGTGATGACGCCCCTTGTGCCTATCTATTTTTGTACTGGTGGAGGTGAACCTTCACAGTAGAGTGGCGTCGCTACGGCAAAAAGCAACTACATGTGCAGTTTTACTGGGTCCTGCCGAGTTCCCTGCCCTAAGACTTGCACCAATTTGCATTCTGACTGGCAATGTATTAGAGTACCTGCTCACTCATGCTTCAACAGTGGAGTCATTTTTTTTTGTTAAGTTTTTTATTTTCATTCCAGTGTAGTTAACAGACGGGGTTATGTGAGTTTCAGGCATACAGTATAGTGATGCAACAAGTCTATACGTGACTCAGTGCGCCTCATGGCAAGTGTACGCTCTAGTCGCCATCACCCAGTCCCCCCAGCCCCCCACCCACCGACCTGCTGGTAACCATCAGTTTGTTCTCCGTGGTTAAGAGTCTGTTTCTTGCTTTGTCTCTCTTTTCCCCTTTGCTCATTTGTTTTCTTAAAGTCCACATATGAGTGGAATCCTATGGTATTTGTCTTTCTCTAAATGACTGATTTTGCTTACAATTACATTCTCTAGCTCCATCCATGTTGTTGCAAATGGCAAGATTTCATTCTTTTTATGGCTGAGTAATATTCCAGTGTGTGTGTGTGTGTGTGTGTGTGTGTGTGTGTGTGTGTGTGTGTCTGTGTATACCACCTCTTCTTTATCCATCCATCTACTGATGGACATTTGGGCTGCTGCCATAATTGGGCTTTTGTAAATAACGCTGCCATAAACATAAGGGTGCATGTATCTCTTTGAATTAGTGCTTCTGTACCTGGGGGGCAGTTACCCAGTTGTGCAATTACTGGATCAAAGGGTGGTTCTATTTTTAACTTTTTGAGGAACCTCCATGCTGTTTTCCACAGGGGCTGCTCCAGTTTGCGTTCCCACCCACAGTACATGAAGGTTCCTTTTTCTCCACATCCTCACCAGAACTATAGGTTTAATGCAATCCCTATCAAACCAATAGCATTCTTCACAGAACTAGAACAAACCATCCTAAAATTTGTATGGAACCACAAAGACCCTGAATAGCCACTTGATGTCTTTATGTCTTGATGTCTTCATGTCTTTATATGCCAAGCAGACACTTCAAAACTACTGTGAGCAAACTTAAGTGATGCCTCCCTCCACATTTTGCTTCCCTCCATCTTTTCTCACCTAATCGTACCTCCATCCATCCGCCCAACAGCTAAAGCCAGAAATGTGAGCGCCATCTTTGGTTATTCTTTCTTTTTGCACCCACCTCCATTCTATCCTCTGGCAAGCCCGTCTGGTCTCTACTTTTAAAGTAGAGATTGAATCCTTTCACTTTTCTCTGCTACCACTGCTACAAACCTAGGTGATTCCATACTCATCTTTTGCCTGGACTTCTACAAAAGTCTCTTAAGTAACTTATCTATATCCAGTCCTATCTGTTCACCATCAATTCTCCACCCTGACATCAGACATGAGATATGAGTCTTAAAATACTCACAAGATTCGACCACTTACCTACTTGGACCCCTTCAGTAATTTCCCATTACCCTTAGAACATAGTTATTCTCACCCAGGCACTGTTGACATTTCAGGCCCCAAAATTCTTTGCAGCGGTGCGGGGGGGACTGTCTTGTGCATGATGGGGGGTTTAGCAGCATCTCTGACCTCTGCTCATTAGATGCCAGCTGCAGCCCACCCCCACTTGTGACAACCAAAAAGTTTTCTAGACATTGCCAATATCTGCTGGGGCAGAGGCGTGTGCAAAGTTGCTCCCAGTTCATAACCACTACCTTAGAGTAAACCCCTATTCCTTACAATGGCCTGTATGACCTTCCCCGAGCTGAACTTGGCTCACCTGTCTGATTTCAGTGTGGATCATACTTCCTTATGCTCTCAGTATTCCAGCCACAATAACCATTCATTGTTTTTGTTCCTGCGATGTGCTCTAGCCACCAGGCTCTTTCCTCCATAAAGGCTAAACCTTCCTTTTGAAATGCTTTACCTAGATGTGTCCCTGTCTTGTACCACCTTCGCTTACTTAACGTTTGCTCACGCTTCAGATTTTAACGAAACGAAGCATTTCTTGATCCCCTAGGTGGGACAGGTTCCTCTTACATACAGTCTCAGGTCCCCAGCACACTGTCTTCTCAGGATGGCTCCCAGTGCGTGTCCCATGAGGGCAGGGCCCATGGCAGATTCAGCTCACTGATGCATCTCCAGTGAGGACTCGAGGGTCGCCTGCCTGGGTCCCCCCCACCCCCTCCAGTTTGGGTGAGATAGAATTAACAACACTGTATAAGTTTGGCGTGTGCAGAGTAATGATTTGACTTACATACATCGTTAAATGTTTACCGCAGTAAGTTTTGTTAACATCCATCATCTTCCATAAATGCAAAAAAAGAAAAAGAAATTTATATGTGTTTATATATGTATATATGTATATATGCATATGTATATGCAAACATATGTGTGTGTATTTGTATGTATACATGTATATATACGTGTATATATGTATATGGCGTTATACTAACTGCAACAACTCACACAAAGAAATACAAACACTGTATGATCTCACTTATATGTGGCATCTCCAAAAGCCAAACTCGTAGACACAAGAGTAGAATGGTAGTTACCAAGGGCTGGAGGATGAGGGAAATAAGTATAAGTTGATCAAACAGTATTTCTAACTTGCTGTTAGAGAATGACTAAGTTCTGGGGAATCTGATGTACAGCATTGCGTTTATAGTTAATAATACTGTATTATATACTTGAACGTTGTGAAGAGAGATCTTAAATGTTCTCACCACAAAGGAGAGATGGTAATTATGTGATGTTGTAGAGGTATTAGCCAACTATGGCGGTAATCAGATTGCAATCTCTAAGTGTATCAAATCGATATGTTGTACACCTTAAACTTACACAGTTTTATGTCAATCATATCTCAATAAAGCTGTAAAAAAAGAGAACAGCCTTGATACTGTGTAACCAAAATTTTAAAATCTAAAATTTAAGGTTGAAGCCAATGTAAGATTATTTCTCATCTTGTGTCGGTCAGAAAAACGTTATTATTTTTCATTTGTTGATTCTATAATAAGTAAATATTATAACCTATAAAAAACCTTATGCTAAAAAAGTTTTGTATTGTCATTAATCATTTTAAGCTTAAAAAGAAGAGGTTATGTAGTAGACAAAATAAGCACCCCTCCACTTGCCCGAATATCTCCACATTCTAATCATCAGAATCAATGAATATGTTGCCTCACGTGGCAACAAACTTTGAAGATGTGATTAAGTTAAGGATCTTGAGATGGGAAAATTATTCTGAATTATCTAGGTAAGCTCAACTATAGGGGTCATTATAAGAAGAAAGGTTACATGACTATAGAAGCAGAGACAGAGGGAGAGGGGGAGAGAGAAGGAGAGAGAGAGAGAGAGTTACTCTGTTGGCTTTGAAAATGAAGGAAGGGACCAAGAGGCAAAGAATTCGGGTGACCTCCAGAAGCTAGAGAAGGCAGGAAAGGATTCTCCCCTATACCTTCCAGAAGGAACCAGTCCTATTGATATACTTATTTTTAGCATAGTAAGAGGCATTTCAGACTTCTGACACCCAGAATTATAAAAGGATATGTATTGTTTTAAGCCACTAAATCTGCGGTAATTTATTGGAGTAATTCAATAAATTAATTGAATGAATGAATCAATTGAAGATTGACCTCAATAACACTTTGGATTAGCTGCACATTGTAACAATCAAAGGATTAGAGTCTTCCTTTCTGGGTTAAAATATCAACGTACTTGAAATTTGGGGATTATGCATTTTGATTACCAGGACTTTCAGTTTTATTTTATTTTGCTTAGTTAATTATGAAAAATTTTAAACACAGAAAGTGAAGAAAAGAACATAACCACCTATGTCTCTACTGTCTAGACTTAACAAGTGTTAACATTTGGCCATATTTGCTCCAGACTCTCTTCCATTTTAAGAAATAAAATATTACTGAAAGATTACAGTTATACTCCCCAACTTTTCCCCCCTCCCTTCTTCTCTTGAGTTTGGGATATGCAATTATAATGTATATTATAACACTGTATGATACACGTTTAGATTCATAACCACTTCATTTCTGTGCTCAAACCTATGTATCCAGCTGTGTGCTGCACATTTCCACTTTAGATGCTAAACTGCCGCTCAAAACACACGTGCTGAAAACACAACATTGCCTCTCTCCTTCAGAATGTGCTTCCCTCATAAACTTTCCATTTCTATTTATGGCCCCACCACACTGTCAGTTACAGAGACATAAAACCATTCTTTGCTCTGTCCTTCCTGACCACTCAGCCACGAAGCCATGCTGAGTTCAACTCTTCCATTAAATTAACAGACATCTTTGATTTTAGTTACCACCAGTACTATTTTCATTCAAATCTTTGTTGTAATATGCCAGGATTAATCAAGTGGTCTCCTACTTACTTTCTTTCTTGTAATTTCTCCCATATCCTTGTCGTGACTACGCAGAGTTACCAGATTTTCGCTTAAGCTCCTTTGACCATGTCACTTCCCTGCTCACAAAGCTTCAAGGACCTTCTGTTGGACAAAGTACCAACCCTCTGCGATGCAGTCATGTCCCTGTCCTTTCTGGCCCCAACCTACAACACTTTGTTCACACCTCTATTAGAGCCCTAATTACACTGTTGGGTAATTATGTCAACCACACTGAACTCTGAGTTCCAGAGGCCAAAGATGCCTGTATTCACCCTTGTTGCTCTAGGCCTAGTTCGTATTGGATGTTCAATACACAGAAGCTAACTTGAATGAGATCGTTGTGATTTGGGGTCACAGAAGTCCATGAGAGTGGGGTGGATGGTGAGAGATTTGGTATAGAGCGTGCCCATTATATGCAAGAGCTCCCCCCCATTTCCCACCTGTCTCCCTCTCTTGCTTTCTCAAATTGAAAACAAACTTTTTATAATTAATTAATTAATGTAAGCTTCACACTCAGTGTGGAGCCCAACACAAGGCTTGGACTCACAACCCTGAGATCAAGACCTGAGCTGAGATCAAGGGTAGGATGCTTAAACAACTGAGTTACACAGGCGCCCTGAGAAAACAAACTTTTGAGATATTAATCTGTAGTTTTCTTTTGTCATGATGTCTTTGTCTGGCTTTGGTGTCACTGGCTTTGTGGAATGATTTGAGAAGTGTACACTCTTCTACGATATTTTGAAAATGTTTATGAAGTATTGCTATTCGCTCTTATTTCAACATTTGGGAGATTACATGGGTGAAGCTATTTGGGACTGGGTTTTTCTTTGTGGTATTTTTTAATACTAATTCAATCTATTTACCTGCTATAGATCAATTCAGATTCTTTATTTTGTCTTGAGTCTGTTTCTATAGTTGGTGTTCTTAAGGAATATGTCTATTTCATCTCTGTTATTTAATTTGTTGGTCTACAACTGTCCATAGTATCCTTGTATAATCCTTTTTATTTCTTAAGGATGGTAGTTAATATCCCTTTTTTAATCTTGAGCTTAGTAACTTAAGTCTTCTTTTTTTTTTAACTTGCTCAATCTAGCTAACAGTTTGTCGGTTTTCTCCATCATTGCACAAACCAATTTTTGATTTTATTAATATCCTCTATTATTTTTCGATTCTCCGTTTCATTAGTGTCTGCTCTGATTTTTAAAATTTCTTTCATTTTGTATGCTTTGGGTTTAAGTTTGCTCTTCTTTTTACAATTTCTTAAGTTGGAAGTTTAGGTTATTTGTTTTTGTTCTTCCCTGTTTTTTAAAGATTTATTTATTTATTTTAGAGTGAGAGAGAGGGGGCAAGTGGGAGGTGGGGGGTGGGGGCGGGCAGACTTCCTGCTGAGCACGGAGCCTAATACAGGGCTCCACCCTATGACGCTGAGATAATCACCTGAGCCAAAATCAAGGGTTGGATGCTCAACCGACTGAGCCACCAAGGCACCCCTCCTGTTCTTTAATAAAGATATTTATGACTTTAAAATTCCCTCTAGGCTCAGCTTTTGCTGCATTCCATGAGTTTTTGCTTGTTGTATTGTCATTTGCATTCTTCTCAGAATACTTTGATTTCTAATTTCTTCTTTGACCCATTGTTTATTCAATGTGCATTACTTTTTTTTTCATATATTTGTGGTTTTCCCAAATGTTCTATTATTGATTTCTACTTTCATTCATTTTTGTTGGAGAATGTACTTGGTGTGATTTCTATCTTTTTTAATTTTTGCGACTTGTTTTATGGTCTAGCATATGGTATATCCTGGAGAATGTTCCCTGTGTTCTTGAGCAGAATGTATATTCTGCTGTAGTTGGGTGGCATGTTCTTTTTTTTTTTTTAAAGATTTTATTTATTTATTTGACACACAGAGAGAGATCACAAGTAGGCAGAGAAGCAGGCAGAGAGAGAGAGAGAGGAGGAAGCAGGCTTCCCACTGAGCAGAGAGCCGGATGCGGGGCTCGATCCCAGGACCCTGAGATCATGACCTGAGCCAAAGGCAGAGGTCTTAAACCAAGGGCCACCCAGGCGCCCCTGGGTGGCATGTTCTATAGGTGTCCACTTGGTTTAGTGTTGCTCCTACTCTACTTCTTGTTGATCTACCCACTATTATTCTATTAATCTATCCCAGTTGTTATATCCATGATTGCAAAAGGGGCATTGAAGTCTCCAACTATTATTGAACTATTCCTCCCTTCAGTTCTGTCAATTTTGCTTTATGTATCTTAGGCCTCTGTTTTTAGGTGCCTACATGTTTATAATTATTAAATTTTATTGAGGAATTAGCCCTCATATATCATTATGAAATGTCCCTCTTTTTCTCCAGTAATAATTTTTGTGTTAAAGTCCATTTTGTCTGATATTAGGATAACCATTCTGGCTCTCTTTTTATTATCATTTGCATGATATATCTTTTTACAGAACTCTTCGAATTAACACAAAGCTTTTAATAATCCAGAGTTCTGAAAAAGTTAATTCTTAAAGTTTTTGCTAGTCTTTTCAATGCTTTTAGGAAAACCATTTTAGAGATTCCCACTCTGTCATTTTTGCTGATGTCACTTCTTGATTCATTCCGTAAAGACATTTAAATTTTTCCCTAAGTATCAAGTTCTGAGGGACTATTGTTATTAATTTCTGACATTATTGCATTTTGATGTGAGCACCTAATCCATATGAATAACTTTATTCTGCTAATTGATGGAAGTCTTTCTTTTTATTTGGTATTTTAGAATTAGAAGAAACTGTAGTTAACTGGAGTTTAAATGGAAGCCACTTTCCATTTCTTGTTGAAAATATTTCTTATGTATATGAACTCACAACTTTCATGGACCACTCAGGGCATAGACACTAATGCATGTGGTGGTAAATTTCTCTGTTGGCTGAGGATTTTGCAAGGTTCAAGGGTCATCATTCAGATATGTGCTTTGATGTCAAAAGGACCTGGACCCAAATGTAATGCAAGCGCTGCTAACCATGTGACCTTGGACAAGTGGCATAACTTCATGTCCTTGGACAAGTTACTTAACATCACTAATTCTCAGTTTCCTCATCCATAAAATTAAAACATATGATCTTTTATATAGGGTTGTCCAAATCTTAAAAATGGCAGATGCTTAGAATAGCTAGAACAGAGGATATGTGAAGGAAAGTGTAAAATGTTAGCTGGGACCAGATCACAGAGATGAGCACATAGAAAGTGTTTCATAAACCTTCAATGCTTTCCCTATTTCCTTACACAGCTGCCAGAGGAAAATTGTAGGAAACAGGGCTCAATATAAAATGAAGACACCCTCTTTTCCAGCAGATTTGGTAGTATTTGTTAACTAAATTGGCTGCCCTTTATTTGCTTTTTTGTTATTTGCTTCTCTCTGAGTAAAAGTTAATGACAGCAACATTCCAGTAACGTGAGTGTTCTAGTTGTTTGAATTTCAGTTAACTGAGTTTTTACCTACCATCACTAACTGAGTGTTGAGTTAAGCTAGAGAAATAGCCTCATGATCTTTTGAGTCCATAATTTTGAAGGGAAAAGAGAAGCATTAAAACTAATCACTCACTCAAAGGTCAGTGAAAAGTTCCATATTTAACTTTATTTTAAGGGTCTTGAGTGGCATCAAGTATATATTTCCGAAAAAGAAACTCATCTAGGAAAATTTTGTTCAAGTGAACTAAAATTAAGCTTCTCAATTCGTTCATTAACTTCCTTTGATTAGATGTGTTTTGTGTTGAAATTCCAGTATAAGAATAATAAGAATAAATCTTAAGTCAATTTGAGAGTAATTAGGCACCATTAGCAGTTACTGAGAAAGCCTCTTTCTTTGTATTTAAATGTAGTCCTGTCTTCAGAGGGTTTAACCTTTTTTAAATAGCGTCATTCGGCATTAAGAAAGAAAAAGTGAATCATTAGTAAAATTCAAGCCACCTTATTCTACTTAAAATTCTGCATTCACCTTTCTGCTCTTTTAATCCATCTGAGCTCAACTATTCATCCCTTTCATTTCCATCCTCTTTAGCTCTTCTTCCTGTTTGCCTTATAGATAAAAGACAGGAATACAATAGCATTAATTTTATGTAGTGTGTAGATATGCAAATACTTAGGCTTACTTTTCTACATGCCCAGACATCTTACTCTTGAATATCCACTTTGGGACCCATAAAATGTATCCCTCTATCTCATTAATGTATCCCAACAGCCCTTTGAAATGACTGGTTTTATCTCTATTTTTATCCCTAGAAATGAGAAAGCCTAGATTTTATATCTACTTGAAACTCAGTTTTCTTACCCTTCCCCATTATTTAAATAACATTCCATATTTTAAACATAGAAATAAGTGTTGTCCCTTTGGGCCACACACTTATTCCAGTGGGATTCAGGGACTTCCAACATTTTGACTGTTCTCTTTGGGTATCGTTTTTGCAACCCATTCTTATGACTCTCAGTGGTACGAGTGTGGTCTTTTGAGAGTGGACATAATTTTTGGAAAGGGCATATAATCTCCAAGAGCCAAGTCTGATGAGCAATGGAGGGTGGACCAAACTGGATGACTCTGTTTTTGTTCAATGACTAAGTGTGGATCTGAAGGAATGGGAGTGCTTTTCTTGTAAGACTTAGATACTGGCTTTAAAGGCATTTACCCAGGAGGAATTCCAAAATGTGACGTATTGGCAGTGGAGAAGCTACCTTTGAAAGACAAAAGTCACTTGGATACTGTACCTACTGAGAGTTTTGTAGAATCAAAATAATCTCATTGCTTTTTAGGCAGGTAGAGATTTTTAGAGGGTAGAGGATCAGCCTGAACATTTAGGTATCATTGTACTTTCATTGACCACATCTTTGGCACAATGGAGCCTTCAGCCACTCGGCAGGAGTCCCTCATTTTGAAAACTCCAGGCCCCACATACTTACATAACACTTAGCTTCTCAGTCCCCTTAGTAAGCACTCCTTTAGGATCAAAATGAAGAATGAATTGAATGTCCTGCTGATGTAAGAATCATCTTCATGAAGACAAGTACCTCTATTGATTGGAATGAGGAACCTTAAAAGTTAAGTGAGTTACCTTAACTCTTCCAAAAGTGAAGAACCTGGTCACATGCAGGTTGTATTGTGCGGATAGGGATGGTGGCTCAGTTCAGGACCAAGAGACTCATGTCATTAGCAACATTCCACATCCTTTTAATTCCAGGTGACCACGGTGTTAAAAAGGACTTTTAAACAAGGATCCAGTAACAGAACCATTTTGAGAAATACATAATGGGATTCAGGAGAAATCATACTCAGGAGTATCAAGGAGTAGTCTTGGTTCTGTGGTCTTTCTTCTTTGTTACTGAAATGCAGCCAACTCTTGGTGGCAGGGCACAAAGCCCACTTGCACACAGCACAGGACACAGCAGGAGTGGGACAAAGAGAAGGAGGGGAACTGTCAATGCCTTTCCAGAAGGCCGCCAGATTTCCATACTCTTGGGGAGAAACCTGATGCCTCTTCTTAATAATGCGTTGTCTGGCAAGAGCGAGCATCCGGAAATTGACTTTGGTTAGGGTTCATGGAAGCTACAAATCCAAGGCTGCCAGCTTTGGTTTTTTCCATTGCGTTATGCAGTGACACAGTCAGGAGGTCAGTTCTTGGACCCGTATGCAGTAAAGAAGCCCACGAGTACATCCCGAAGGACGACCACTTGTGACAAGAGTTTGCTGCTGGGGCATATGTTTCTGTCAGAGACAGAGAGTCCTGCGGAGGGATGGTACTGGCCCGAGAGGGACAACTTCAATGGGCACTTTGACTTTTGACTTTTACAGCCAAGGCTGGACTGCTTTTCTCCTTTTGGGCTTTGATCTAAGCCTTAGTCACTCATTACACATCATTACAAGCCATTGATTTAAATTCCACTGCCTTTCCTCATATCTTTCTCCTTGGTCTGCCTTGCTACGTTCATTAGAGGAATTATTTAATAGAAAACAGTATTAAGAGAAACCTCAGTCCCTCTATATTTCCCTATTTTCCTCTTTCTCCATCCCTTCTTCTCTCAGTCTCTCACTCTCACTTTCTCTCTTTCTCCTCTTTTTAGTAAAATCACTTGCATTACCAAGCTTTCTATTTGTGCCTGAGTGTTTGGACCTCTCAACTTTCACAGAGGTCCAAAAATACATAAGAAAAGTAACTTTGATAATGTACCACTTAAGTGTAATTTGTTTTTAAAGTTGCTTTTTCTTCTGGCCTTATGTAAAATGCAAAGGTCTTAACAGATTATCCCACTTAATTGTCACCAAGGCAACCAGAATCTACAAGCAACTGGCAGAAGTTGCAGTCACGGGGGGAATCTAGGGAAGTCTACACTACCCAGGAGACCCGCACTCCAGAGTCGACCACCTAAGTCTTCCCCCATAGTGGGAAATAGGTTGAAGTTGCTGCGAAAAATTTCACAGCCATCAGTGATATTTCAAAGTGATGGGATTCTGTGGCTCTGATCTGCTGGTTGGGGCCCATTGTTTTTTGTGCATCTGGAAAGGATGCAGATTGCAGGTTAGTTTGAAAGAGCTGCATTTACCAAAGAAATATTGCACCGGCTGTCTTTAAGGAGTTAGAAAGGTTTGGGGAAGTTTTGTCTGTCTATTTAGTTGATTGTTATTATTTAAAATAAACAGTGGCATAGGCTAGTGGAGAACTGTCAATGTCAAATTTTTCTCTCTTTGTTTTAAGAAGCAGAAGAGGACATCTTAGCCCACAGGATGAACGAGACAAAGATGGGGGAAATGGGGAGGGGCAGCATATGAAATACAAGAGATTTAACGCATTCACCAACCGTTTCCTAGGTTCTTCTGAAGCATTCGATGATCTATTCTTAAATCTATACAAAATTCAGTTTTAATTGGGATAGGGAGGTATCAATTCAGCCTACAGTGGGAGAGCTCTCAGAAGACATCTAGTCTAACCCTTTTCACTATTGTTTTATTCCTTCATTTATTCTTTTCTTCATTTATTCATCAAACGTTTTTGAATGCTCACTACATTCAAGGGGCTAGTGATACAAACATAAGTAGACATCGTCCCTTTTGTGAAAGAGTTCACACCCTAGTGGGGAAGGCAGAGATGGAGCGTGCATTCGCAGACAGAGTAGAAAGTAAAGGGACTGAACTGTGCCCAGTGTCCTGAGAGGGCATAGAAAGGGAGGATGATCACATTCGCCAGAGTAAGATTAAATAGTAATGATCCAGAGAGCAGGTGACAGCATTCCTGATGAGGAAAACGAGGCCTGGAGGGGGAAGTGAGCTGCCTATGGTGTGGGTGGAGGGAGAATTGGATGCGTCTTCCCATTAGCATAACAGAGTTGGGGTCACACCCACAGCACAGCAGTGACGGGTTGGCCTTGCCCCTGTAAATACTTAAAAATGCCTGAACTGTTTACTCAAAGAACTCCACAGAAACACAAATCATACTCTCCCGTGGAATGTGGGATGCTAGAGAGAATGATCAGAGAGAAAGATTCAGTGCTCCATCGCCTTTCCTCAGGCTTCTTCTGCTCCGCCCGGGTCACCCAAGGCAGCCTGGACTTTGAGTCTTCGTGAGCCTCTTTCTAAGTGAGCTGTCGCCAGGATTGATGGTCTGGGGTGGTAAAGGATTGGATTTCTAAACATCCCTAACCGAGAGCTTAGATCAGTTGGTGCACATGTCATCCTCATCAGGGAGTGAGAAGGAATGCACTCTGCCGGGGCGGCATCAGCAAGGACTAATCTATTTATTTATTAATCTTCCCTTGTCCCCCATTAATCTAAATGCCTCATTTCCCAACCATGCCACGTTATGGAAATGTTACCGCAGTTACTTACATGACCAACATCAAAGGGCTCCTATTTAAAGCCTTCCTCAGAGGTTTTATTTCACAAGGCTTGAACATTAAGAAAAACAACAACAGACCCAACCTGGTAATCTGCTTTTATCATTATTTGCTAATAATAAAGGCAAGGGCAAGGAATAATTAGCTCACCTCTTTCCTTGAACATTTAAAGCATATTTGTGAAATAGGACCATATCCTTTTGAGAGGTAAGATATGAATATCAGAGGGAATAAGGTGGTGAATGATTTATTTAAGAATATGCAATAAATTGATAGTGGGGGAGGCAATGAAAGACTCTCAAGCAAGGATTTAACTTCTTTGGGTCACATACAATTAGAAAGTAAAACTGTATGTATAAGATATGGAAATGTGCGGCACCTGGATGGTTCATTCATTTAAGCATCAGACTCTTGATTTTGGCTCAGGTCATTTTCTCAGGGTCGTGGGATCGAGCCTTGCATGGGGCTCCACGATTGGTGGGGAGTCTGCTTGAAGATTCTCTTTCTCTCTCTCCCTCTTCCCCTTCCCCCTACATTCTTTCTCTCTCTCTCTCTCCCTCTCTTTCAAATACAAATAAATTAATCTTTATAAAAAATATATGGAAATGAATGTGTCACGAATCTACATTTTATAGGAGGCCAATGAGAGGAATACTATACAAAAGTCTCTTTCTACATACTGTCACTTAAATGGGAATGCTAGCAGTAGAAAATAAAAGGAGAGGGGCACCTGGGTGGCTCAGTGGGTTAAGCCTCTGCCTTTGGCTCAGGTCATGATCTCAAGGGTTCTGGGATCAAGCCCCGCATTGGGCTCTCTGCTCAGTAGGGAGCCTGCTTCTTCCTCTCTCTCTGCCTGCCTCTCTGCCTACTTGTGATCTCTCTCTGTCAAATAAATAAATAAAATCTTTTTTAAAAAAAGAAAATAAAAGGAGATTATGATAGTATTTATAAGGTTTCCTTCTCATTTTTTAAATTTATATGGTAAACACTTTTATTGGGCTCCCTAGGTACTTAAACAGTTTTCTAAAACTTCTAAAAATTGGAAACTCATTGAATCCTTACAGCTATCTTTTGAGGTACATAACATTATGTCCCTAATCTATAGACATTAAACAAGTTTATTTAAAATTCAAATTTGTTAATAAAGGAAAGAAGCAGTTACACATTGATCTCCCATAAGTATTTAAATGGTGTAGAGTCATTTCTTCCAATAAAAATGGTTAGATTCAAAAACATGTGAAAATTAAGCAACCCACTTTTGAACAACCAAAGGGTCAGAGAAGAAATCAAAAAGGAAATAAAAAAAATCATGAGACAAATGAAAATGTAAACACAATATACCAAAACTTATGGAATGCAGCAAAAGCAGCTCTAAAAGGGAAGTTAATAACAATAAACACATTAAGAAAAAAGAAAGATCTCAAATAAACAACCTTACTTTATATCTCAAGGAACTAAGAAAAGAAGAATAAATTAAGCCCAAAGTTAGCATGAGGAAGGAAATAATAATTTTAGAGCAGAAATAAATGAAGCAGAAATTAGAAAAATGATAGAAAAGATCAATGAAACTAAGAGGTTTTTTTCAAAAGATAAGAAAAATTGTCAAATCTTTAACTAAACTAAGAAAAAAAGAGAAGACTTGAATGAAATTATATATGCAAGAAGAAACACAGAAACACAAGGGATCATAAGATACTTCTATGACAAATTATATGCCCACAAAGCAGACAATCTAGAAGAAATGGATAAATTTCTAGAAACATTCAACCTAACAAGACTGAATCATGAAGAAATAGAAAATCTGAACAGACCAATAACATAAAAAGTACAAAGACTGAATCAGTAATCCAAAACATTCCAACAAAGAAAAGCCCAGGACCAGATGGCTTCACTAGTGAATTCCACCAAATGTTTAAAGAAGAATTAATACCAATCTTTCTCAGACTTTTCCAAAAAATTGAAGATGAGGGAATACTTCCAGACTCATTTTGTGAGGCCATCATTACCCTGATAAAGAGAGCCTATTTCTATCTCTGCTTCTCCCCCTACTTCTCCCCCTGCTTGTGCTCGCTTTCTGTCAAATAAATAAATTAAATCTTTAAAAAAAAAATGCAAAATTTCAGACCAATATCTTTAGTGAACATTGATGCAAAAATCATCAGCAGAATTCAACAATGTATTTAAAAATCAAAAATGTATTTAAAAATCAAAAATTCAACGATGTATTAAAAAAAGGATCATAAAAAAATAAAATAAAATAAAAAAAGATCATACATTATGGTCAAGTTGAATTGATTCTTAGGATACTTGAAATCCCAAGGATGGTTCAAATCTACAAATAAGTCAATGTGATACAGGGCATTAACAGAATAAAGGTTATAATCAAATGACTATCTTAAGAGATGCAGAAAAAGCATTTGACAAAATTCAACACCCTTTCATGGTTAAAAAAAAAAAGTCTCTCAACAATGAGAGTTAACTCTCAACTCTTTAACATTATACTCAGTGGTGAAAAGGTAAAAGCTTTTTCCTCTAAGATCAGGAACAACACAAGGATGCTCACTCTCAATATTTCTATTCAACATAGTATTAAATGTCCTAACCAGAGGGGCGTCTGGGTGGCTCAGTTGTTAAACATCTGCCTTCTGCTCAGGTCATGATCCCAGGGTTCTAGGATTGAGCCCCATGAGGGTTCTGGGATTGAGCCCCGAGTCAGGAATCCCTGCTCAGCAGGGAGCCTGTTTCTTCCTCTCTCACTCCCCCTGCTTGTGTCCTCTCTGTCTCTGTCTGTCAAATAAATAAAATCTCAAAAACAAAAACAAAAACAGTCCTAGCCAGAGCAATTAGGGGAAAAAAAAAAAAAGAAATACAAGGCATCCCAATTGTAATGGAAGAAGTAAAACTGTTTCTGTTCGTAGATATGATTTTATATAGAGAAAACCCTAAACACTCTACCAAAAGCTATTAGAACTAATTAATGAATTCAGTAAAATTGCAGGATGCAAAGTCAGTGCACAAAAATCAGTTGCATTTCTATATACTAGCAATGAGCTATCCAAAAAATAAAGAAAAGAATCCCATTTGCAAAAGTACTAAAACAAGAAAATATTGAGGAATAAATTTAACCAAGGAAGTAAAAGCTCTGTACACTTAAAATTATAAAATGTTGATGAAAGAAATAAAAATAGACACAAATAAATGGAAAGATATCCCATACTCGTAGAATGGATGAATTAATGTTGTTAAAATGTCCATACTACCCAAAGATTATATAGATTCAATGCAAGCCCTATCAAAATTCCAACAGCAATTTTCACAGAAATAGAAAAATATCACAGAAATAGAAAAAAATAAAATTCGCATGGAACCATAATAGTTCCTGAGTAGCCAAAGAAATCTTGAGCAAGAAGAATGAAGCTGGAGGCATCACATATTCCTGATTTTAAATTATGTTGCAAAGCTACAATAATCAAAACACTATGGCACTGTCATTAAAAACAGAACAGAGACCAATGGAATAGAATAGAAAACCCAGAAATAAACCCCATAAATATGGTTCACTAATTTTCAACAAGAAACCAAGAACACACAATAGGGAAAGGAGAGTTTCTTCAGTAAATGTTGTTGGGAAAATTAGATATTCACATGCAAAAGAATAAAATTGGACCGTTATCTAATACCATACATGAAGATCAAGTACAAATGAATTAAAGACTTAAACTTAAGACCTGAAACCATAAAACCCCTAGAGGCAAACAGAAGGAGAAAATTCCTTGGCATTCGTCTTGGTGATGAGTTTTGGCTACAATACCAAAAGCAAAAAAAGCAAAAAATAAACAAATGGGATTGCATCACATTAAAAAGCTTCTGCAAGGTTAATCAATAAAAGGAAAAACAATCTATGGAATGGGATAAAACATTTGCAAACCATGTATCTGATAAGAGGTTAATATCCAAGTACACAAAGAATTCATACAACTGAACAGCGAACAAACAAACAAAAACCAAATAACCCTATAAAAAATGGTCAAAACTTGAACAGACATTTCTTTGAAGAAGACAATACAGATGGCCAACAGAAATGTGAAGAGGTACTCAACCTCACTCATCATCAGGATACTGAAAATCAAAACCTCCACCTGGCGTGGTGTGCTATTATTAAAAACGACAACAAAAGATAAGTGTTGCCAAGGATGTGGAGAAAAGAGAATCCTGTACACTGTTGGTGGGAATGTCAATCAGTACAGACGTCATGGAAAGCAGTATGGAGGTTCCTCAAAAAATTGAAAATAGAACTACCCCATGCTCCAGCAATGTCATGCCTGGTTATAGATCCAAAGGAAATAAAACTAGCATCTCAAAGAGATAAACGCATTCCCTGTGTTCATTGCAGCATTATTCACAATAGCCAAGACATGGAAACAACCTACTTCTCCATCGACAAATAAATGGATGAAGAAAATGTGGTATATACATTCAATGGAATATTATTCAGCTTAAAAAAAAAAAAAGGAAAGAAATACTGCCATCTGCAACAAGACGGATGACCTTGGAGGCATTATGCTGAAGTGAAGTAAACCCGACACAGAATGGCAAGCACTATGTGATACCACTTATATTAGGAATCGAAAATAGTCAAACTCACTGAAGCAAAGAGAAGAATGGTGGTTTTTCAGTGGGAGAAGGAAATGGGGAGGTGATGATTACAGTGTACAAAGTTTCAGCTTTGCAAAATAAACATTTTGGAAATCTACTATAGGCGTAGTGCCTAGCGCTACCAATCCTGTATACTTAAAATTTGCCAAGACGGTAGATTTTAGATTAAGTGTTCTTACCACCAAACAGCAACAACAATAGCAATAACAATAAAGAGGAAACTTTGGGAACCGATGTATATGTTTATGTCCTTGATGGTAGTGATGGTTTCGCAGACATATACTTACGCCAAACTCCTCAAGTTGTGTGCAATTTAAATATGTACAACTTTGTATGCCAGTCATAACTCCAGAATTCTTTTATTTTTTTATTTTGTTAAAGATTTTATTTATTAATTTGTCAGAGAGAGAGCGCGCACACACAAGCAGGGGGAGTGGCAGGCAGAGGGAGAAGCAGGCTCCCTGCTGAGCAGGGAGCCCCATATGGGACTCGATCCCAGAACCCTGGGATTATGACCTGAACTGAAGGCACACCCTTAACCAACTGAGCCACCCAGGCATCCCCGGAAGTCTTTTAAAAAAACAAACCTATATTGCTTTCACAATAATAACAGGTAAAAGAAACTGATTAAGAAAAATTGCCCATTTCCATTTTTCTGGGAAATCAGTATCTATGGTCCGCGATCCTGACTTATCCCCAACCCTGACCTTCTGTCTGACAAAGAAAATGTATCATCATAGGCTTTTGGAAGGAACACGGTAACCGGCACGTAATTACAGACTGTGAGTCAGGAGCAAAGTGAACTTGGGGTCTCGATACCTCTGCTGTCATTCTGGCTACTTTGAGTTGTGTGAAGGGGGAAGACCAGTGGATCCAACTGCCCAGGCAGACAGAGTGTGGGCGCGCCATGCTGGGTTCATGCCGTAACCAGTGATCACACCTCAGTAGAACCTTGCAACACTTCTCATAATCCCAGCTGGGCCTCCCCTGAGCAGGGACAGCAATTATGCATAGTGCTTTTCAGAGGTAAACAAACGTTCATGGGGGACTGACTTAGAATCAAGCCAAGTCATTTCATTTATGGCTCGCATCGAATGGGAATGAAGGTCTTTGATCAGGGAAACTGAGCATATTCATTTACTGTCTCAGCAAGTGTTTTTAGAACTCAGGTACATTTCTCTTTTCCTTCAGAGAGACGACTGTACAGCATATTTAAGACTCAGAAAGCACTTTAGAAATAGATCGTATCTTAAAAATATCTCTACGTCGCCTCTTGTACTTAGCTCAAGTACACCATTGTGCATTTGGCCGTTTTCCATTGCTATCATTTCTTCTCAGTGCCATGTGCCTGGAAAGGGATAACACAGAAAATGATGTTTTTACGGGAACTTTGGTGCTACCATATTGCTTCTCTGTCTCTCTGACTCCAGCTTTTATTAACTATGCTTCAGCAAATGCTTTAAAATGATGACAGCTGACAGGATCATATAAAAAAAAAAACACCTAGTGAAAAGACAGGCTAAAACTTTATATAGAACACATTAAAACCCATAATATCATGACTTTCAGCCATTGGTTAGTGAGAAACCAAAGCTGTGACTATGAATGGACAGATGTGGACAATGTGGGCTACATCCCGAACCATCGTGGCCCACGGTATGCTTGTCCCGCTCAAAAGTCTGTAAGACCACCAGTCCATGTAAGAGCTGTGGGCAGAATTTCAGTTTCAAACACAGATAACTGCTAGGCACTCCGGGGGTTGGAAACAAGTTAAGTGAAGTCCTTAAGAGGCGTCTAAGCTGGTTTGGGAAACAAAATAATATGCAGGAAAGCAATTCAAATCATTAGGCCTGCAGTCTGCGACTGGGTATGCAGCTGTGAATTAAAGTCGGGAGTGGTCAAAGAAAGTTCCTTGGGGGACTGAGGACTTCAGGGAGTCCTTGCAGAGAAGGAAAATTGGGACTCCTCCATGGAGGAGTTAGGAATTGTGTTAGGACTGAAGGATTTGGCCTTAGCCTCAAATTCTGCCTCTTTCTCATACTCGCCCCATACTTTGGGCAAGTTTATTTGAGTTACTTTCACAAACACTCATAAAACATTCCATATGTAGCAGACATTGTTCCAAGCACTTTGTAAATTTAAGCCTTATAATAATTCTATGAGGTAGTCACTATTATCCTCATTTTTGCTGTAGAGGACACAGAGGAACAGGGAGGTTAAGTAACTTGCCCAAGACCACACAGCTAATAAGGGGGCAGGGTCAGGATCCAAACCCAGGTAGTTCAGCTACTACACTATGCTCCAATCTGCCCGGCTTTTCTGATGATCAGTTTTCTCATTTATGAAAAAATAGAGACAATAATTCCTTTTGGCCCTATCACGAGCAAGAAATTAGAAGAGGTCAGTAAAAGTGCCTGGCCCACAGAAGACACTCAATAAACAGCTGCTGCTTTTCTTAATTTCCTCTTGCTTTGAAACTCAGCTTTTTCCTGGCTTTTGGAATGAATCCTGCCACAGATCTTCTACCCCTGCTTTGATTCTCGAGTGCCTATCACTATGTCCCACTTATTTTTTGAGTACTACCTTAGTACATGTTGTGTCCCAGCCTCAAGCACCTGCCTCTCCCTACGGAGGAGGTCAATGGAACACTTCCGGGTCGGCCGCCATAGCGCCATACCTAGCTATGTTCAAGACCACCCAGCTGTGAAGCAGTTGGAGACTTCTGGCCACTCTAGGCACTTATTTACCCAGTGGATACTTCATAAATGTCTGTTGATTGTGGGCCTGGCCCGGCTACTGGATGTATGACAGCTGAAAAGACAGGGAAAATGCAACAGGATAGGGAGGGTAGGGAGGACAGCCGGGGTGGGAGTTTAATGCTCCATCCAGGGGCTCCATCCAGGGACCCTGGCTTTGCTCAACTTTAGTCCTCAGTAGCCATCAGGCTGCCCCTAGATGCCCCTTCTCTCTTCCTTCCCTCTCAATACCATTTACCCATCCCGCATCTGCTGGCTTTTGGGGCCAGCTTCTGGAAGCTAAGTAACCTGATAAAAGTAATCTGTGCTAAAGTGTTCATTCAGCTAGCAGGTTAATGTGTTATTCTATCTAGGTAATTTGTTCATTTCGAGAGGGGTTTTTTGAAGACATTAAGCATGATGGCAGAAAATTTCAGGTCTCATTGCAGCCCAGAGAGGAAGAGAGTGCCTCCCACGACCCAGGCTTTCACGATTAGCTTCATTCTGGTTTCTATGGTCATTTGCAAAGTCTCCCTGGTGCCAAAGCTCCTGTCTTACGGTTTTTATTATGTCCCACCGCCCCCCCCCCCCCAAGAGTGGCTCAAAGAGAAAACGCATGGTTCTCCTTACATGTCCCCCCTGGACCCAGGAAGAAAATTCTCCTGATCACAAGAGAAGCTGAGAAATGGGCTATTTGGACAGTGATGAAAACAGCCGGCACTCATGATCTGGTATTCTTAATTCCAGATTCTTAATAACAGAGGTTGTTAATTCTCACCACAAACCCCATGAAGTAGGTACCATCATCAACCCTCTTCAAATGAATAACCGGGGCACAGACAGGGTAAGTAACTTGCCCAAGGTCACACTCGTGGTAAGTGAACACAGGCAGTGTGGCTCTAGAAGCTGTGCCCTTAATCGCTATACTATACCCCTCAGTACCTCAGGTTCAAGTCTCCTCTTCCCACAGAGCGTCAGCAGATAGACCAGACCCAGCCATCGCCTCCTAGAGACTCACCGGCGAGGCGCACACTCTTGTCCCACATCCAGGATATTGCAGCCATACTCCCACTTAGCAGAGCAGAGACGGGCCACTGCTCTGACACTCTGACCCTGCTAATAGGAGCTTAAGTTACTCTTGGGCTGATACCACCTTCTTCCTTCTTCCAGATATCAATCTGTTGCACAAGATTGATGAGGAACTGCCTCGAAAACCCTCCCGTGTCCCCTCCACCCCAAAATGGGAAGGAATGCTTCACCCTGGTGGCTGCTCTAAAGGTTTGATAGGAACACCTGAAGGGTAACTAGTCCTATTTTCTAAAAAGAAAAGGAAGATTTGCCAATTAACACTTCCACAAGACTACAGACAAGCCGGTCTCTTCTCTGTCTCCGATATACCGTCTGAATTCCTGCCTCTGAGCCAATGTGCACTCCGGGCCTCCAAACCTGCCATGCCCTTTACCTTCTCTCACTAATTGTGCACTCACTATGTGCCAGGCACTGTAAGTGCTTTCAAAATCTTGTCATATTTAATCCTACCATATACGCTACAAGGAAGATTCTAGAATTACCTGCATTTTATATAGGAGGAAATGGAAAGCTTAAATAACTCACCCAAGGTCACTATACGACCAATAGACACTTTTTAGCTTCTCACCCATTCTCAGCATTGGTTCATTAGCCTTCAGTTTCTTCTCTGTTTCCGTGATTAAGGGTACCTGTTCATTACCCATGTTACGTTCACAGTATCGTGAATGCAAAAGACAATGAGATCATAATTATTATACCAATGTGTTGCATGGAGGTTAGAGCATGTTTTGGCATGACTGAAAGTCAGATATTTGAAAATGGG
Source organism: Nasua narica (assembly GCA_028533885.1). Lineage (NCBI taxonomy): Eukaryota > Metazoa > Chordata > Mammalia > Carnivora > Procyonidae > Nasua > Nasua narica. The sequence continues at coordinate 86,457,790 of CM052801.1, read as the reverse complement.
AAAATCGGAATAGCAAGGGTTTCCTATACATGCAAACATGTATCTTTCATGTTAATGTTCGTTGTTCTTTCTGTGATGACAAATCTAATGGAATTAGGATATGAAGTGCTTTCCACTTGACATAGTTTAGGGCCTTGCAGAAGTGTTCGATTTGGCCTTGGCCATGCATAAATAATTAAAACACAATCCAATCCAGGTGCCTTTTTAAAATAATGAATTCAGCTCACCCACTTTTAAAAGGAACAAAAGCAGTGTTTTCTTCAACAGATAAATACATTTCTGTCTGATATTTTAACCATTCCAAGAACAGAAGCACAAATAGAATCAGCATAAAAAGAGGAAAGGTGGAGTAAGGGAGCTGATGAAACAGAAGAAAGAGAGATAGCTGGAAGAGAGACAAAGGGCCACCGAAATAGTCATAGACCAGAAAAGAGCAGTTGTTGAGAAATGCAGGGGAAGATAGAAATAAATGACAGAAGGTGAGAGAAAAAGAAGTAGTTTATTTGCGAGGTCTAATTCTCACACTGAAATAATTATTTCTCCAATTTAATAGTATTTTATTAGACAGATTGCCAAAATTAAAAAAAAAAATCTTTTAAATGTCCTCAGTATTAGCTTAAAAAAAAAAAACCCACCTAGATACAAATCTTTGGGCTCTCCAGATCATTATCCTTATGAATACTCATGGATGCAATCAACGGGAAAATATAATTTTGCATCCTAACCTTTCATTACTGTTATTTCCTGTACAATTTTCTGTTTTTCTACAGTGTTCAAATAATTTCACTGCATTAATATATAATAAATAGCTCAATCATTCCCCTTATTATTGGATATTTAGGTTGTTTTAAGGCTTTTTGATATTAAAACGAAGGCTGCTCTTTTCTTCTTCTTTTGAATTATTCTGTTAGGATAATTTCCCAGAATTGGGCTCCTTGGTTCAAGGACTATGAACATTTTTATGAATCTTTACCCATTTTACACCATCAGCAACTTGAATGAGTCTGTTCTTCTAGAACCTGTACAGTATCGGGTTTTATAAATTATTTTTGGCAATTACCTCAAGTACCAAATGGAGCCTCCTAGTTGGAACTGTATATGTTTCTTCTAGGGAAATGATACTCTTTGACCCTTTGTCCCTTGGAGATCCGTTAATGGTTTTGAAATTATAGCACCTCTGCATATAGTTTAGATGCTATTCATTTATCCATGATCTTCCTAGCATCTCCACCACTTAATCTTAGTTTTGATAATGGTTTTACATTTTTGTATTATGTTATACTCTCTGACCAGTCTTTCCTTTGCAATGTTTTCTATCACTACAAAACTTTAAAAATTCCTATAGTTCAGTTACATACTCTAATCTATGCTATTTTTTTAGTTTTGTTTTTTTTTTTTGGTTTATTTTTATTTTTATTTTTTTTTATTAGAGAGAGAGAGACTGAGAATGAGAGGGGAGAAGGTCAGAGGGAGAAGCAGACTTCCCGCAGAGCCGGGAGTCCGATATGGGACTCGATCCCGGGACTCCGGGATCACGACCTGAGCCGAAGGCAGTCGCTTAACCAACTGAGCCACCCAGGCGCCCACTATTTTTTTAGTTTTATTTAAATGTTTAATTTTTTATTCAGGCAGAAAGAATCATTACATATGGTAAGAGATAAAGGCTTATGTTATTTTCTCTCCATATTTACGACCAGGTACCCCAGGTGAATTTACTGAATAATGAGTTCTTTTCCCATTGTTTTGTTAGGCTTTGTTCATCAAACATTCAATTCTTCTATGTATTATAGCCTTTTCTTGGTCTCACTATGGCCTTTACTGGGATATTTCTGATTTGTGTCGGAATTCTGCCATTTTAACTGGTGTCAATTTGTAATACATTCTACTATTTGCTACTTCTGCTAGACATCTGTTTCATTAGGATAGTCATGTACAGTTGTTACTGAAAATTAATGTGGTAATGTTTTTGAAATAAGAGATGTCTTTATTTGAATTGTTTACATTTATAAATCAAGTAGTGAAGAAGCGTTAGCTTCATTCTACTGCCTTCCCATTCAGAAATGGAGTGTGACTTTACTTAAGTTTTTCCTGATTTCTGCCATAATGATGTCATATTATCTTTTTCTCACACCCTTGTGTATATTGACTTTTCCCCCAAACACTTTAATGTTTTTGCTTTATTGTAAATGTGTTACTTCTCCTTTTTGTTGGCTTATTGATAGATATTTAACTGGTTTTCCAAGATCACTTACCTTGTATTTTGTGAATTCTATAGCCGTGTCTAAACGCTTCAAGTTAAGTCTGTGGCTTTTCTGGGTATATTCTAATGTTGTCTAAAACATTCTCTATCTTTAATTTCTTCCTTTCCAATATTCACCTCTAATTTATTCTCATACCTTATTACCAATATAAGAATTTCTCAAACACTGAACTTACAAATGAATAAAAGCCCCCTTGTTTTGATCCTGTTTTTATGGGAACTGACTTTGTTTTTCCAACTATTAGTACATTAGTTCTTTGTTTTTTGAATTTACATTCTTTATCACGTTAAAGAGATAGTTTACTATTGCTGTATTTAAAAGATGTTGACCATAAAAAGAAAATGGATTTTTATCAAATGCCTTTTTTGCATTGACTGAGATGGTCATGGCGTTTTTGCCATAATATTGATTTTTTCCCCAAATATGTTTATTTTATTTTTTCAGTGTTACAAGATTAATTGTTCACACACCACACCCAGTGCTCCATGCAGTACGTGCCCTCCTCAGGCTCAACCAACCCCGCACCCCCCTCCCCTCCAAAACCCTCAGTTTGTTGCTCAGAGTCCACAGTCTCTCCTGGTTCATCGCCCCCTCCGATTTCCCCCCATTCACCCTTCCTTTCCTTCTCCCAATGTCCTCCATGATTTTCCTTATGCTCCACACATAAGTGAGACCATAAGATAATTGACTCTCTCCGCTTGACTTATTTCATTCCGCATAATCTTGATTTTTAAAGATTTATTTATTCATTTGAGGGGGGAGGGCCAGGCAGAGAGGGAGAGAGAATCTCAAGCAGACTCTCTGCTGAGTGCAGAGCCTGCCGCCCTCTTGCTCTCAGGACCCTGAGGTCATGACCCGAGCCAAAACCAAGAGGCTGACGCTCAACCAACTGAGCCACCCAGGGGGCCCCGTAATACTGATTTTTGTGGTAATGTTTACTGGGATAAACAATTACTGAGATTCACTGGGATAGACAATACTTGATCAAGGCTTAAACTTATTTTAATAAGTTGTATTTTAGCAGTAGCATTTTGATTACAATGTCCACATTTCCTGGATCATCTAAACCTTTCTGACAACCCAGTTCTGCTTTCCACCTGCCATACCTACTGTTTATTAGTCGGAACCTTTGAGTGAATCCCAAGCCCCCAATTCCCAACTCCGAATGAAAAAGACTCTCCAGAAATGGATGAATAATCAATGCCTTGTAGCTGTTCAACCATCCTTAAATGACCAGAGGCTTCTGTATGGAATGACCACAAATGCTGGTGTGGGGCTTCAGCTTGTGGAGACATTGCAAGAACAGAGCAGTAGCAAAGGGTACATAGCCATCTGCTATTAGTGCTAAGCTAAGCTAGTGAGAATAATTCTACGGGCTCAAAAGAGGAGGGAGATCCTTCACCTTCTGGGCGTAGCATGACTCTGCCCAGATGTCCGATAGTATCCGTTGACAATCTTTTAAAGGGAATAATAAATGAGTTCTATGCCTTGACAGGAGTAAAAGGATCATTTTGGTAGGATATATTGAGAGTTCAAGAGCCCCACCCATCTAGCATCTTCGGAAACACAGCAACATTCTTAGGTTGTGGATTGTACCAATCCTTCTGTCACTAAACCCTTAAGTAAATTTGAGAATTCTTTCCTGCCTCAAAGTTAATTACATTTATTGGAAGGATGTGTCACTCGAGAGGCTGCTACACCCTTATCTGGAGTTTTAGCCTTACATCTGTCTGTGTAAATGTCCGTTACTTGATGCTCAAGCATTAAGACATAGTGAGAGTATGGGGGCGTGTTCCCCGAGTGTATTTAAATGTTTGCTGTGCACACCTGTTTGACTGGCTAGGGCAGAGGGACAGGACTGAAAATTTGAAGATCCCCCAGGAGTAGTGGTTCTGAGACTAGCCTAAAATGCAATAGGGGAACAAGTGTAAGAATTCAGAGACTAGGGGAACCTGGGTGGCTCAGTCCGTTGAGCATCTGCCTTCGGCTCAGGTCATGAGCCCAGGGTCCTGGGATTGAGTCCTGCATCACACTGGGCTCCTTGCTCAGCGGGGAGCCTGCTTCTTCCCCTACCTGCTTCTCCCTCTGCCTGCCGTTCCCCCTCCCTGTGCGTGCTCCCCCTCTCTCTGACAAATGAATATATAAAATCTTAAAAAAAAACGAATTCAGAGACTATAATGTATATACATTAAGAACTCATCTTGTGCTCAGTCAGTGCACAACTCGATTGTTCCCAGGTCCTGCCCCCAATCATGCCTAAGGGGGAAGAAAAGAAATGTTCGGTAGCTCTAACTACTAAAGTGGAAAGTAATTCCAAGGTGAGCCCACCCTAAAGAGCGAATAAGCCCTTTTATAGCGCTGAGGAGAAGCGACAGCAATTTCCCACTGTCTTTGAGAACACTCCCCAGGGGCCCGTGGCATGGAAATTTGCCCAGCTTCATATATGGAGGCCATACCAGCCTGGGTACAAGGACAATTTACGGGGCTAAAATTTGTTTACAAGGCTGTCCTCCTCTCCAGTGTGGACAAGAGAAAATAATAAAGTCTCATTTGCAACTTGTGCTGGTCAGACACAGCGAGCAAAAGACTAGGTTGAAGCTATGCTATCCCGAGAGCTAGCAAATTGACCTATTTATGACCTTACACGTTTCTAATAAAACAATTATGTCACCAATGCAGTAACAATAAAATCGAGCCAGCGTGTGTGGGATCAGGGAAACCTGGAGTGCCCCACAGGAGATGTGGTTTGCAATGGTGGACAGAGGTAAATGTACCAGCGTTGACCCGAGTTACATTCAGTATAAAGACTCCTTTGTTGACTCACTGTGATAACAGTTCCTCATTTGTTAGATCACCGGGTATAAAGTTATATAAGTCAGCCTTGCCCTTCTCACCAGACTACTGTGGTAGCCAACACCTCCTACTTTAGTTATGGTAGTTCCTGGACTGCCAAAGCCACTTCCTACAGGGCAGCTAAGTTTGACTTTCAGAGTAGAGCAGGGAATTCAGCAAGCTCGGAAGGAGGTGGGCAGAGGGGGTTAGAAATTAGTTTTTCTTTTTTTCCTTTTTTTTTTTTCAAATCACTAGAAACTCCTGCCTTCTGTTCGACTTAGGCTAGGATTCTACCCATGACTACCAAAGTATCAGACACTGTCCCTGCACATTGTCCTGATAACTTTCACAGGGCTCGCCAAATGCCTTGGGGGGAGGGGTGTCTCAATTATTTAAAGGGCAGTTTGTGCCAGTGTTCTTCCAACCATTAGGATCCGCTCCTATTATCTGGCGTTTAACAAACAGACATTGATTTCTTGCCTAAAATTAGCTGGAGGATTCTACCTGGATCAGTCCAGCAGAATTAAAAAATATAATCAGCCTGAGAATTCTCTCAGCTCCTCAATCTAACTGCAAGGTCCAGGTCTCCTGCGATGTTTTTTTGTTTGTTTGTTTGTTTTGTACTTTCTGGAGCGCTTGTATAACTCTGTAGTGGGTGAAGCAGTTCATGGCAGGAGAGCAGCTCATGAATTGTTATGAGCTAGTCACCGAGGCGCTCGCATATGCGTGTGTTATCAGCTACAATTGTCCTCATAAAATTAAATAAAAGCACGCGTTTATTATTGTGGCGCTCCAATTAAGGGACAGCTGGTGTTCCTATTACACTCGCATTAGATCGAAACTGGTGATTTAGCTGCCCAGATGCACGTTTTTTGATCAAAATATAAAATTTCGTCGGCTTTGTCCATTTCCCATTCACAAGTATCTGGGACCCTACCTTAGGGCTCTTGCTATCCTTCAAGCTCCATCAAAGAAGGGGAACTATTGGCACAGATCAACATTTCCCTGTCTGAGGTTCTTAAAGGGAAATAAAGGATTGGGGCTTTTATAGAAGGGAAGTCCCAGGAAGGCAGCTGGTGAGTAATTTTTTTTTGGGGGGGAACCTTCAGTGAACCGATACATTTATTGACTAAGGTCATTTTTTAAATTATCTGTCCCACTTTGCCCGTATCTGAAGTGACTAAGTGTACAGCTTTGAACTACACTGCATTTCTCATGGGCACTCCAGTTCCTGAAGCTCGAGAAACTTTGCCGCCTCCCTGCCCCCTCGCCGGGGATGTGTGCGAGCTCTGTTTGTTTTCGCTTTTGTAAAACCTGAGCGTTATGATTTGTCCCCCATTCCCTTAATAAAGAAACGACAAAGAGCGTTTGCAGCGGGGGCTGGGCCGCCGGCTTTGGGGGGCGAGGCGCCACACCCCCTGAGAATAAAGCGCGCGCGGCGCTCCCCGAGAACCACGCACGAATGAACGGAGCACACAAAGAATACATTTGGCGACTGAGCGGCGCCCTGCAGGAAGAAAGTGCCCGCACTCGGCGCGGGAGCGCGACTTTTGGCGCTCTTTGGGAGCGGCGGGAAGGAGGCGGAGGACAGGCGCCGGCGGGCGCGGGAGCCGGGGCCGCGCACCGCCTCACTGCCGCCGGGTCGGCAGCGGCCAGCCGGGGCCGGGAGCCGCGCGCGCCGAGCCAGGTGAGGTTGGCGGCGGCGGCGGCGGCGGCGAAGCGGGGCGAGCGGGCGCTACCTGGCCGGGCGGGGCGGGGCCGGGCGGCCGAGGGGCCGGCCCCGCGCTCCCAATGCCCGCGCGCCGCTCCACCGGCCGGCGGAGTTGCGCGCGAGTTGCCGTTTGGGCGCCCGAAGCGCCCCCCCACCCCCAGCAGCGCTGTCGCCGCGGCGCGTCCCGCTGGCTGGGCGCGGGGCGCGCGGGGCACCGATGGGGTGCGGGGGGAGGACCGGCGGCGGGCCGGGCGGGGTTGGGGCCGGGGTTGCCATGGCAGTCGCTAGCCCGGGCGGGAGCCCCACGCCCGCCGCCGCGGGGGAGCCGGGAGCTTCGAGGTGTGCTCCTCGCGGACTGAACCAAGAGCCCGGGTGGCGGGGGGGGGGGGAGAAGGGAGGGGGGAAGGCGGAGCCCCGGGCCGGGCGCCCCCTGTGCCCCAGCGCGCCGCCCTGCCCCGGCCTGGACCACCCCCCGCCGCCCCCCACCCCGCCGCCCCCCACCCCGCCCTGGGGAGCCGAAGAAAAGCTCTTGGCCTTGGGGCCTGAAGGGAGGTTCGCGGGAGCCCGAGGGGGGGGGGCGCGGAGGGGGGCTGCGGGGGGAGCGCGGGGATCGTCGCCTCGGTTCGGGAGTCCCTGTGCGCGTGTCTCTCGCCTTGACATTTTACACCCCACAGTGGCGACTCGGAGCAGGGTTGCACGTCCCAGCCATGAAGTTCTGTAGGTGGGGCGGGCTTTAATTTGCTTATATCTAATGATTTCAGGAGGCTCGCTTTAAAATGGCGGCATTCAGTACGCACCCCTGCTAAAGGCTCTCCCGGCACCGGGGCCACCTCGTGCAGCGCTGCTTTTGCTTCTGCCGCTAACAGATGGCATGTGCCGCTGTCGCTGCCGCTGCCCCCGCCGTTGCCGCTGAGAGCAGGATCCCTTAGCCCCTGGGTTTGCGCTCGAAGCAGAAGGTAAGGCTGGAGAGGAGTTGGGGTTTGTGAGAGTGGCTGCCTTCCTAGGACGCCAGCGAAAGCAAACGCCGTTTAAACTTTAGTTTTTCAAGTGGCAAGTAGAAGGAAAAGTAATCCTGCAACTTTGTTGCAATTTTAGGGCTTTGATCTTTCTTCCTGTTCTTCCGTTTTTCCTTTTTTCTACTTTTTCCGTTTTTCCTTCGTGTTCTTCTTCTATATATATATATATATATATATATATATATATATATATATATTTGTAATTTAAAGGCATTTCTTGCGTGGCATATCATCAGCAAATGCTTTTTAACAACCAGTTTCCCCAGGTTCATGCGATATGGTGAGCCGTGCCACAGCTTCCTTGCAGAGCGGTCTTTTCCCGCTCTGGATGGACACATTTGGCAGCTTGCTTTTACTACCGCCATCTGAAGGGCATGAGGATAGATCTTAGGAGACTGTTAAAAAGGTGACTTTATTTTGAGCATTCACACAGTCAGCTTTTATGGTAAGGAAACGCCATTAATCAAGAGGAGTAACGAAACTTAACATTTAGGTGATTCATTTGTGCTGTGTTAACACTCCTGTAGTGGACCTACTGTGTGCTTTTCTGACTACTGTTTTTTGATTGATTGATATGTATAGATACAACAGTGAGGGTGAACTTACTGTATTGCTGTAATTAAGGTAGTGTGTTTTAGAGGAGTTCTTTTTTCCTAGATGTTCCAGAATTGCTTAATTGGGCACAGATCCCCACATATGGGATAAAGCCTATGATTAGGAGCTGGTATCCTAGCTCTACGCATGTATTAACTTCATGGGAGAGTATCAATTAAAAGAAAATTATTGCAAAATTTAATTTTGAAATGACTGCTAATTTTTCACTGTGTTGACTCCCCGGTTTAATAGATAAGTCTGGGTGATTACTGATGTAATGGTTGGAAAGCAGACTCTTGAAATAGCCATACAAGTGACTAGGCATCCTTAATACAATTCATCTGAGGGTTTTTTTTTTCCCCCCTCCGATAAAAGGCGTATTGACAGTGAGGCTTATCAGAGACCTCAGGTTTTTCTGATTATATTCGTATTTTATATTTTCCTTTTTGCCTATGCAAATGTTTAAGTACTTTTTAAAGTTGTTTTCAAAATTTTTTCCCCATTATGCAGTACCTTTGGGGGATGCCTTGATGTTTATGGAAACTTACCTAAACATAGTGTAAAAAGGCTTTTGCCCATAGCCAGCTGCTATTATTCTGCCTCTGTCCACCTTTTCTCCGAAAGCAGTAGAATCCTCTTGGCCAGCAGACTCTCCTGCTCTTAAATTTAGCCAGCTCCTGGGGAGGGGTGAAAGAGATTATTTTGCACCTATTCAAGAGCAGTGCAGTTTTCCTGCCCAGGTGCTTCCCTGTGCCTAGAAAGGAAGAACTGAACTGTTTACAATGGAATTTACTATATAATAAATTTTGCATCAGTTTCCAGATCATTGTTGAGAGAAGTGGGGGGGGGAGCTCCTCCAGGTAGAGCAAATAGATAGTTGCTATATCCTGCGTCCCCCTTGCCCAGGGAAGGGGGTAGAGGGTGACTACAACCAACTTCTCCCATTTTTCGTGCTTATAGACTTAGATCCCAGTTCAACAAACTTGGCCTCCTGATGAGCTGCCTTGTTGCTGAATGACTTTGGACCAAACGCATCCTTTAAAAAAAAAAAAAGTGAAAACACTAAACCTTTGGGGCCAGAATAGACCAGCTAAACCAGTGTCAGAGGCGATAGGGGGAAATTTTGTCAGTTAGCATTCTGCAGCCTTACACAGGGATGAGATGGGAGACCATGTGCAAAAACATCAGTGAAGGGGTTTGCCAGAAAAAAAAAATATTTTGAGAGAGAATTGATATAGTGTGGGGCTAGAGGTGGTGACTGCATGTTTTGCTCTACTTCTGAGAGCTACTTCATTTCTCTAATTTCCTTTGCTGCTTTAAGCACTCATAATGATTCCCAGGACTATTATAAAGTACCTTTCCCACCCTCAACTGTCCACTGCAAGCATTTTATAGCAGCTGCTTTTTCAGGGGGATAAAAACCTATGATTATGAGCTGGTATCCTAAGTATCTTTGGTATTCCCTTGCACCCACCTTTTACCTAAGCAAAGCCTCACACAGAGAAAGATACTTATGAGATATTGAATCAAAAAGAAGAATGAATCATTTGTAAACTCACAAAGGAACAGATTCCGTGCCCAGCTTTTAATTGCAACAGTCCATTTTGGTGTACTTGCAGGAACCGAAAAATTTGGTAAAGTAGATGAGAGGGTACGCTCTCTCTTAATTGCCTGCAGTCTGTGTGCGTCTCACTGGACCTCTAGGCTCCGTTGTAATTCATTTTTCTGACCAGTAGGTGTTTGATTATCTGCCGGGCTCTACGGTAGGAAAAAGTAACCACAACAGCTTCGGGTGGGGGTTGTCTTTTGCGACTCTACGGCAGTGCACTTGCTGAAACAGTGACAGGCTCTTGGCTGCTGTGCAGATGCTGACAATGTAGTTTGAAGTTCAGTTTTGTTCTCTACCCAGCTGTCTTTAGATGTGAGTTGGAGGGGATGGGAGGAAGGGGAGGAGAAGCCATCAAGTGACGGAGATTTTCATTCCTCAAATCCTGGGTTTCTCCTACTTAATAGCACAAGACATTCAGGAAGGGGGCAGGATTTTTCTGTTTGGAAATAAATAACGTTGTCTGATAGGATGGCAAACAGGGACCGGGGCACGGCCGACAAGAGTAAGTTACAATCCGTGTTTGACAAGTAATCTGATCGCGTAATTAAACGTAGATAATGGTCACTGCCATGTTAAGGCTATGGAGTGTCTGAAAGAGCACAAGGCTACGGTCACCTTTCCTTCTTCAGGGCTCTTCTGTGCGAGCTGTTGCGTTTCCTTAAACCGCGTCTCGTAGGCTGAACAGATGGGTTCCCCCCTCACCCTCATTTGCGGTATAGATGATGTCAGAAAACAGAAATCAGAAGTTGTGTGTGTTTGTGGGCTCTTTCTGAGGTGTGTGATATGGATGTCACTTTGAAAGTAGAAAGATATTTGTACCTCGGATAGAATGAGGTGGCAATTTTCTTTTTTTTTCCTGTAGGAGAATAAACTGTGTTTGGGAGCAAGGAGTTTAATTTTAATTACCAGCCGAACAACAAACAAATACAAATTATGACTAAAAAGAAAGCAATTAGATCTGTATTCATGTGGGCTCTCAGATCTGAAGCAAACCAGATGCTTCCCAGGCACCCTGCTCTTCCTGAATGGTTCTCTGTTGCCTTAAGACAGTCAAATGACAGCGTCGGAAAGACGGCTTTGAGAATTAGGATAAATAAGGTATCTATTCCATTACCAATTGTTAACGACATCCATGTGACCTAAAAGGGATCAGATAGGGATTTTTTTTTCCTAGCTCATTCTAGTAAAAACAGTATCAATCCATCATTTATTTCTACTTCATATGAAGTGGAGTGACAGTGTTTTTAAAAGATTGATGGGAAGCATAATGCAGTCTGGGAAGAGGGACCTTATTTTTAGGTAAGAAACAAAGGTGTCCCGAGTAGTCTGGGCACAACCACAAAAGCACCCGCGTGCGTGTGTACCCAAATTAGTTGTCACTTTAGAGCCGTTTATATAGCTATGCATTATATAGTCTGCCTGGCAGATTAGGGGAAAATACCTATTCAATTCCAGGCAGTTAACTTTTGGAAAAAGGATACTCAAGAGGAAGGAAGAATGAAAGGAAGTTTGATTTAAATGCACGTGTGCATGCGTGTGTGTGTGGTGTATGTATGTATGTGAATATAATATATATATCCACATGTATATTCACATGCATACGTATATGACACACATATATATTCTCCCTCTGTATGTACATGATGCTCTTCAAGAAACTCAAGCACAGTCATCCCAGGACTCAATAACAGCCGTGAGAACAAAGTGTTAAGGGGAAGAAAAGAGGCTGGTTAGAGATTTAGGAATCAATTAGGCACGCTTGTTAAATACTCTGTCTACTCTCAAGGCCCACTTCCATCAGTGCTAAGTTGGCTTATGAGTAGGAGTGATTTGTTTCCCATTTTAGGCAGGAGTTTGTTTTATGCCTGCACGGTGGATGAACTCAGAGGGCCCAGGAAGAAAGAGCGTCCGATTGAGAAAGGCAGTCTGGACAGAAATGCGGGGGGGTTGGCACTAGAAACTTCCGACAGTCTATTTGATCTCTTGAGGCCACGGGAGCGTCCTAGACCCTAGCAGTTGGCCAGCTCTTCTTTTCCACTTTGGATCATTCGGACGGCTTCCAAATTGTCCTCCTCGGCTTCTTTGCACCCTGAGCCTCCGGGCTTCACCTGCACTCGGTGTGGAGGTTTGAGAAACGTTTCTTCGTGCTTATTCAGGGGTCTGTGAATGCCCAGGTCCCTCGTTAGGCAAGTGGCTGGGTCTTCTGACCTCACATCCTCAGTGCCTGGCACGTATTAGGCTCTCTGTCAAAGTTTGTTACATAGATGGGAGTGTGGATCAGTGTTTCTGACTTGTCCTTAGATTTTGCGAACATCTGTCCTGTGATTTCAGGTAGCAGTATCTCTATGTTTAGGGTCCCCCTACCTCAGTAACAACAGCAACAGACAGGCTGAAGCCTAGGTCAAGCGTCCTGTGGCGGCCACAGAAGCAACTGGAACGGGTTGGGGGGAGAGCACACAGCGGCTGACTTCTCACGGAGCAGCCGGCCAGCCTGCTGCTGTGTTTTCTGTCACCTGCGGTTGCATTTACTGTCCCCGCCTCCCATCCTAGGGAAATTCGCCTTCAGCAACAAGTTCTGCAGAAATGGTTCTCCAAACCGTTGCACCAGATTAACAAAACAAAACAAAACAGAACAAAACAGAATGAGAAATACTGGGACTCGAGGCCCTGTGCCACGTGTAGTTTAGAAAGTGATGAAGTCCCAGACAAAAACCAAAAGGACACTGAGAGCTGTCTCATTTGCAGTTAAGCCCTGATTGCCCATTTGGAGGTTGAATTTGCATAGGTTTTTATTTACCAAGATACAGGTATGAATAGCGCCCCTTTTTACTGGCTTCAGATCTCCCACAATCATCTTTTGTGCCCGGAGGACCATCAGCCTTTAGGTGCAGCCTGTGCAGTCTCCCCTTATGTGGCAGTATGGAGAGACCAAACAAGGGGGTAGGGGGCTTTTTTTGGGGATGGGGAGTGGCGGTGGCCTGTTAGCAAAAAAAAAAAAAAGGTGAGTAAAAGAACCAGAGCCCTAGCTTTTCGCCTTTTGTCTTGCAGGCTTCAACCTTCATGAGGGAAAACAAAACAATGCAAAACAAAAGCGCCGTGTATAATATTAGCTTGGGCATATTTCCCTTAGTATCATTCCTATTTTGTGCTTTATAGACCGAGACAGCAAGGTGGTCACATCCTTTTTATCACGATTAGATGCACGTACCATGTAACACTTATTTCTGAGTTGTTGAAAAACGTATGGAGACACATTCAACAAGACCAGCGGCACAGTGGAGGTCGCCTGTGTCTTCGAGAAGTTGATGTTCAGGAGATGGTCCAGTCACCGGTGCTGTTTGGTTAACGTCTGTTAAAGCGCTTGCCGTCTGTGGCGGACGAGGGCCCCACAGCACAGGCGTGTATTCTTTTCCGAAGCGATTTTGAGCACAGTTTAAACTCCTAACTCGTTTATGGGAGCATTTTTCCTAAATAATTGGCTAGCATGAAGAAAGACCTTCTCGACTCACCCCTTAGAAGGGTGAGGTGGACAAATGGTACACATGATAAGGTCACATTTTAGGTCTAAGGGCTTCCAAATACAGAAAACATGGGGTGGGGGGGACGGGGGTGCCAAGTAGCCCGATCTGTTTCATGAGGGCCGGTGGCAGTGGCCTCTGGTGGAGACAGAAGCCACGGTCAGTAAGCACGCTGCCAGCTTCCTGAGAGCCAGGGTCTGGGCTCTGATTGATGGGCACCCCAAGAGAGGGCCTTTTTGAGAAGGACCTCGGGTTTGGGGTAGGGGGGCCGACTTTTGCCTCGGCAACTCCTGTGAATCCGCTTTCTCAGAGAGCTAAACCTGGTTTGGCTGGGGGGACTCAGCGTAGTGATAACAGGAGGGCAAGATGCTTTTACTTTCTGGCTAAAACTCCTCCGTGTTGAGCTCCTTTGTATCAAGAAGCTGACAGGCTGGAACAGTGTGGCGTAGGGCTTGGCATTTCACCCCGCTGGAAAAAGACGAGAATACCTACACGTGCGGCCAAGAGTGCAATGGTGAGCATAGTAATAAAAGGATCTAAAATTTGATCCCCTTGGAAAGCTCTCATCCACGCGCACACTTCGAAGTCCTTGTGGATGGGGAGAGAGAGAGCAACTCTAAGAAGTGAGTTCCTCTTCTCTGGGATGCTGGAGTCTGCGGTCCTCTCCCTTCCCAATAAAATAGTGGTTCTGGAAGTTGATCCTAAATGAACAGGAAACAACGAGGCTAGCTAATGTCCAGTCCCAAAGGCTTATTTTACTGATGTGGACCATTTCGATAGTGCTTAAAATGCACACGTTCAAGCGACTCTCCTATGACCTGCACTAAGTACGTTTTTTTGGGAGGAGGGAGTAAATGTCACATTTTGTCACTCAAGCCTCCTCCTGGCCTTCCATCTATCCCCAAAGAAATTTCCGTTATTTTGAGCCATCGAAGAAAACAGTTGAGACTGAGGCACTCCAAAACGGTGCCTCAGTGACAAGCAGTGACAGGAAATGCTGGTTGCACCCCAGTCTCCTTTGTGACTTGGCGAGACCACAGCTGCCCGATTTGCTTTCAGCTTCCTGTTTGGGGGCCCTTTGGGTCAAAAGTAGCAGTGTTTTCCATATAGATTTTTTTTCTCTTTTTTTTGCTTTATTCTGTAAGGCCACAATAAATCTGTCACTGGACTGCATGTTTTGTATATTTTATGGACTGTATCATGTGGTTTGAGTTTAATTTGGAAGGCAGTGCTTTTATAATCAAGAGTCCCCCCCCACACACGTGCAGCTTTAGGGGCTAGGACTGCACAGAGCCTTCGAGAGTTTATAGCTCTATTTACACAATAGTGATTGCCGAGGAGGGCATTTCCTGCCAGTTAATGACCGGTTGGAAAGGCCAAAAGTCCAAATCCAGGAGGAGAGGACCATTCATTAAATGCCACGAAGGGACCGGGGCTCTTTTATCAGGAGGTGGTGAGGAGAAAGTGAAACCACATTCTGCCCTTTGAAGAGCCCAGAGCCCCGTGGGCAGAGCGCCCCCCCCCCCGGGGGGAGGCAGGGCCTGGCAGTCTGGGAAATGGGGCCGCTTTTCAGGACAGGAACCAATGAACTGGTCCCCAGTTTGCCAAGTCAGGACTAGGGTGGGTAGGGCATTTCCTTTTGGTTGACGACCCAGTGGAGAAGGGACACAGGAGGAGGAGGGTCCTGAACTGGCCCAAGGATTAACTGTGGGAAAATGCTCAACTCGCAGGTGTTAGAGCTACCTCGAAAACCTCCAAGACCCCACGGTTGACTTTTTTTAATTGGTTGAGTAACGGATCGTTGCTAAAGTGGACGAGAACTTGGGGATGGAAGGGATGATCTCTTTCCAAGGTCAGTTTCACAGGACACCAGTATTGCATTTTGATTCCCTGATAGAGTGAAGGTAAATAAGGTACACGAGGAGCACTCGGCCTTCTGTGGGAGTACCTTCGAGGCCGAGGGCCGTAATAGTAACCGCTTAACCTAGGACGTTCCCAGGAAACGGTTTTGTCCCCAGTAGAATTCTTGCCTGCTGTAGAGCAGCTGAGGTGTGAAAGAGTTTGGCACTGATTTAGAGCAAAAACAGAGTCACACCGAGATTAGGTTCGCATCCAGGAATTCCGGACTTCCTGGCCTGTCCTTCACTCCCTTAGCTCCCTAAACCTCCAATTTGCCCAAATGTTAAATGTTCACGAAAGATAAACATCTGTTCCCAGTTCTTTAGTAAATACCGCCGCACAAGGGAAGCTGTGTGACGCCCCCACTTCTGAACATAGCTTGATCCTTTACCTTGAAATTTTAATTTCTTTTTTTTTTGAAATTTTAATTTCTTTCATATCTTCCACATGGAGGGGGAGTGCAGGGGGTAGGCTGGACCTCTAAAATACAGGCCAGACACCTGGCTTTCTTCATGGGATTGGGTCATCTGTCATGTGCACAACAAACCAAATATTAAGTTTCACTTTGGGGTCTGGCAAATGTCATTATATGCTTTTTTAAATATCCAGTAATCCAAGGATTTCTGGTCATTACCAGCTCACAAAATAAAAGAGTTTTCTGAAGTTTAAAACACTCTACAAATGAACTGTATACCCATTACCGTTGTGGCTATTAGATGAGACCTCGAAGAGATTTATAAACAGAGTGACTGGACGACTACAAAATATCTTTTTTAAAAAACGTGATTTTATTTTTTGAACATTCTTGAGTTTGAATGTTAAGATACGCTAAAATTTCACGAACTCAGGTTAAAGGCAATATTCTGGTTTACAAAATGTTTTGGACTGAGAACAAACAAGGCTTTTCTAAGCATATATTCTACTGGTCTGAAAATTAACACTCATTTATAACTAGCACAGCCGCATTTAAATTATGATCCAAAGAATGTTAGAAGTATCTCATTCTAAGAGGTTACATACATTCCATCTTGACATTATTTTGTTTAGCAGACTCTTTATAGCTTATTCAAAAATATATATTGGGGCACCTGGGTGGCTCAGTGGGTTAAAGCCTTTGCCCTGAGAGGGTCCTGGGATCGAGCCCCTTATCACATCAGGCTCTCTGCTCAGCGGGGATCCTGCTTCCCCCTCTCTCTCTGCCTGCCTCTCTGCCTACTTGTAATCTCTCTCTCTCTGTCAAATAAATAAAATCTTTAAAATATATATACATAATAAATGATAATATCATTTATTTATAATAAATAAATTCAAAATAAAATATATTTATTTTTTGAATTTGAATGTGAAAAATTTATTTTTGAATATACACCTGGCTCAGGTAACTACCACAGCCTTTCCTGGTGGGGTCAAGGTAATGAAGATTTACCCTATAATATATATATGGAACCAACATTACCTCACGGTATGGGAAAAATCCATTCATTCAATCATTGTAATTTTTAAGTGGTAGGCAACAACTCATTAGCGCATGATGAAATCCATTTAGTAGGTTGTGACTAGCACTTCTTTAAACAAAATTGAGTAAAATAGTAGGAAAATATCAGAGTATATCATGTAGGAAGGTTAGCTATTTTTGGTGAGACTTTTTCAGATCTAGATATGTATGCACTTAGGATGTGAAATGTGTTTCTTACTGTTTGTTGCTGGCAAAAAAGTTGAAAAGTTAGTGCTCTAGTGGATGTTACTTCAAACTGGGTCAGGAATGTTTTGTCGTCTGTGTTTGAGGGGAAGGTAGGGTGCTGACATACTGAGGAAGGTTCATTCATTACCTTGACCGTCACGTGCCTATTTTGCAAACTGCGAAGTGAGACATACTGCAGTCAGAATGCTATAAGGTTTAATGTCTGTGGTATTTTGTAATCCTGAGGAGATGCACTTTGTGTAAGTCTTATGTATTTACCAAGTGGTGTTGCTAAAACATGAGACACAGAAAAGAGTGCTAGCTGGGAACCCAAGGCAAAAAAGGACATCTTAGGGGAAACACACACACACACACACACACACACACACACAGAGTCTTGGGAGAGTTGGGCCTGAGTTGCTTCTAGCAGGAAAGGAATCAAGAAAATTTAAATATAGGAAAAAGCCCACCTTATTTTAGGATGAGTTAAACGTAAGTTAAAAGTGTTCAAAAATTTCTTTTGACCTTTTAGAAATCAAAAATGGTCCCATCCAGAGAGAACATACTTGCAAGAAGAAAGCTGATTTTTAAACAAATATAAATGTACACATTTACCATACATTGGGAAGAAAACCTGAGCGTGGTTGTTTTTTCTTCAACGAACAAAGGCACACATTAAATGAATTTGAAAATAGTGGGCGGGAGGCAGAAGTCGAGCATCTGTTAAATATACCTAGGATATTGATGCAAATGATTATACAAATAGAGAAGACAACAGCCCCATAGCCTTTCTCGTTACTATTTTATACTAATGAGAATTAAGCCCAGTAGTAGAAAATAAAAAGATTTACTCACAGGAAGTATGGAGTGGGATTTGTTAGGAGATTGGAAACATCCTTAGAAGCCTGGACAATGTCTGCATATTCCTTTGACTTAAATAATTGTTAAAGAGAAGGAAAATATTGCGTTCCAGGGCACTTGGAGTCTCCAGTTGGAGCCTAAGGATCTTGTCTTTGCCCCTTACCCTATCCCCGACCCCCCTCCTCAGTTGCCTCCCAGTGTCACTAAATCTTACTGCTGCTTTCTCAACTCTGAGAACCTGAGATGAAATGACGGTTTTCATCATAGACATTTAAATGTTAAACTTACGCTATCACTCTGAAAATAAAATACAATCTCAGTTCTAATGAATTGGTAACTAAATTCTGTCATTGTAAATGAGTTCTCCTCTCCCTTTTGAGATACACCCTATTTCAAACTGAAGAATAGAAAAAGACTTACACAGCTAATGGTTGTGTAATTAGCAATCAATTGATGAAATGAGATGTAAAACAAATTAAGCACAAGAATAAAGTGTTACTCGATCAACCCCCTCCCCCAAAAAAGAAACCCACCGAAAAACCTGGTTACAGACATTACTGTATTGACAATGAGAAAAGAGAACACAATGCTGATGGGTGAACCCGCGCAAATTTCCTGATCCTGGGAGTGACAGCTTTTAGCAGTTTCTCATTCTGTTCATTAAAGCTCTTTAGAAAGCACAACTATGTATGTTTTTAGGCTGGAGGATAACTTGGTTTGCAGCATCGATTATGCCATAAACAACATTTACAGAGTAGCCTGGAGTAGGTATAATCAGGTGTGGGCATTTAGAGCATGAGTTACTCAGGATTTCCAGCTGCAGTACGCATATGGCTGGTAGTGTGTTTTAGGCAAACAAAATTAGTCATCGGTTTGGGGTGCCAGCTCCTTTTTTTTTCTTTCACTTTAGCCTTCTGGGTTTTTGCTTATGGAATACTCGGCAAATGATTAGTGATAAGAAAAAAGCTACATAAGAAGGTATGCTAAAGCCAACTCGACCCCGGGCTCTCGTTCACTTCACATGGCGTTCTCCCGTTTCTCGGTGTGGCTGTGAAATATTTGGATCCCTTACATGACATATCTGCCAAATTACATTTAAAACTTTGAGGTAGACAGAGGATGCAAGACCTTCAACAGGCGGGTTCCTTTCATTTATTGTGAACAGCGATTTCCCGCAGAAGGCAGTGAGACCTTGAGGGCAAGCAGACTTCTAGAGCTAAGAGGGAGGATGGAAAGGAAGAAAGAAACGCTAGATTTGCTAGTCTTTATTTTTTTTTTAAGATTTTATTTCTTTATTAGAGAGAGAGCGCTCACAAGCAGGGGGAGGCTGGCAGGGGAAGAGGGAGAAGCAGACTCCCTGCTGAGCAGGGAGCAGATGCGGGGCTCAATCCCAGGACCCTGGGATCATGACCTAAGCCAAAGGCAGATGCTTAACGACTGAGCCACCCAGGCGCCCCTAGATTTGCCAGTCTTTTGCTGGGATAATCCTTTATCCCATAGTCCTCATTTTTGTGGAGCCCTGTCGGCCAGAAGAAAGGGAAGATGTTGATATTGCTGTTGACTTATCCGTAAGGAAAACCCCTTGGTCTGAAGCACTGCTGCCATTGATGAGGCAGGAAGCCTGTCGTCATTAGGCAGAGGGAAAGCAAAAGCCTGATCCTCTCAGCTCTATTGTTCCTCCCGGTAGGTAAGAATTCAAACCAAACCCAACCTCTCCTGGAAGGAGAGGTTGGGTTTGTTTTCAAGTGAAAATCAGCTGGGTCTTCCTGGGTTCCTATAAAGGGAATATTGTGAAGTATGCCTTCCAAGACAGCCTGCTTTTAGCTTCCTAAAGCAAGGCAGACTTAGGAAATAGGAAGTCAGAAAAAAAAAACCACCATTGCTTTCTTTTGTGGTGCTAAGGGTACCTTTCTGACTTGCTCAGTGGGAACAGTGGCAGAGACCGTCACCAGGTGAGATGCCAGGGGCCTGTGACTTCCCTGGACAAGTCTTCATGCCGGCGGGCCCAGATGGGGTAACATGGGCTCTCAGAGTTCTTGAGTGGCGGCTTTCAGTACCACCTTCACCTCCAGGAATGTCTTGGACTTTTAAATCAATCTTACTATCCATAGGCAGGGGTTTATATATAGGAATAAAATTTGAACCCCCCTTTTCACACCCAATAAAAAGTCCTATAATAGGTGTTTATTTAGAGTCAGCTGACATTTATCGAACAATTACTATATGCCAGATGCTCTGCTAGGTGCTTTCTTTTTGTTATGATGAAATTTCCTTTAGCTCTGAAATACCTTGGGTTCGATCCCAGCAGGGAGTCTCCTTGGCATCTATTAGTTATCCGGCTAAAAATGGCACCTTCAATTCTTTGCTCACTTTCCAATACCACCCCCCTCCCCCAACACACGATCATTTCTTCTTTGGCCCAGGACCAACCCATGTCCCATGGGCAGCCTCTTCCACCAGTGAAGGCATTTGTCTCCTGGGAAGTCTGGCACTCATCCCTACAGAACCAAAAAACTGGTTTTGCTCTCTGGTGGTTGGTGCTGCAGCCGGATAGGAAAGGTCCGTGGATGAAGAGTTAAGGAGTCAGGACGATGATGTCGAGTGAAACAGCGTGTAGAAAGCCCTAGAACAAAGTTAGATTGCACTTGTGCACAAGGCAGAGAAAGTAACCGAACAGCCATGGGAGTCTGTGTCTCACCTCTAGGAGTGGCCAAGACAGCCTAAGGAGGACATAAGAGGAGGAGGAGGGGAAGGGGATGATGGGGGATGGGGATCTCTTTGATTGAGGGAAGGAAAGAGTGCTGCTGTGTGTTTAAGGTAGGAGTGACTTAGATCATGCTTACCAGCGGCCTGCCAGGGAGGCAGAGGTGAAGCCGTATTTGATCTTCGATCCTCCTTTGGCTCACCAACCAACCATACAGAAGGTTACCAAGTGTCTGTAAGTGGCCAGATGCGCACAGCAGCACTCTCTTGTTTCTTCTTTCTGCCCCTAGGGTATAGGATTAAGCTTGTCACACAAAAAAACTGGAATAGGTTGGAACAAAACAAAGACAGCGGAATTCAGCCAAAATAATAGATAAGATCGTTTTTAAATGGCTTTCGAGACCTCTCAGTGCTACTGAATGTGTGCACACGTGACTGACGTCTTCCTATAGGTGGGGCTCCGGGAAAATGAAAGTCAAGTGGGGAAGGCTGTAAAGAATAACGACGACTGGACTCTTAACTGCCAAGGTTGTGCTTTTCCTTTATGATTTCCCTTTAGACTAGGATCCCGTGTCAGTCCTTCATAAAGTTAGAAATTTCAACACGGGCAGCACCTTCCCTGTGTTGCGTCTGGCAACTTCCGGTTCTCGTGGATTTTCTCTTTTACCGTGTAATTCAAAAAATAAGCCTCGGGTCAGATTCAGTTCTCCTCACTATAGCCACCCTCCCCATTTTCCCTTTTAGAACATATTTTATTCTTCCTTTCTCAGCAGCTGATGGTTATGGTACAAAATATCTTGAACGTAAACCTTGTACTTAATGTCTGGGTTGCTGTTGATTGTAGTCAAAGAGAAAGGGTTGTGGCATTGAGGTTCTGCAAATGCTTTTTATTCTAAAGAAGAAAATGATGCAAATTTGGCGACATGTTGAAAGACTTAAATCTTTGAAGTTATTGTAAAGGTACTAATTATCTAAACCCGCATTCCCCAGTCTGTTTATTTTGCCACATGTTCCAGGTAAAAAAAAAAGCGGGGGGGGGGGTACTTCTTAGGTGGGATACCTGGGAATTGATGGTTAAAATGAATACCACATCCTAAGGATTAAATTGCATTAAAGCTATATTCCATATTCCCTACCCCTCCCAAAATATGTAGACACAAATGTGTATGTGATAGTGTATGTGAATATACATATATATAATTTTTATAACTTCTACTTTTGTTTTTTATACTACATGTCAAGTCACTGGGCAAACACAAACACCACTTGTTGATAAGAATTTAAGAATACTCCATCAACCAGCATCAGAATAGTTGCATACCATCTTCCTTCCAAGAGAAGATACTGCACAAAATCAGCAGTAACTTAGATTAAAAGACACTCCTCCCCAGGAAAAATGTTTGTTAAATAGATTTCTTAAAACAACTGGGAAATCTTTGCTTTTACTTTCCTGTTGATGATTTCTAGTTTAAACCTCTGGCGTACCATTTGACACTGGAGAAAATAGCTATCTAGAGTGTCCTAAATCGAGAAGCAAGCCAAATGGTTTTACATTTAAGTTATTGAGGAGATCTTTGTACTTTGTTCAAGTAAAAATATTCAGCAGATCCAAACTTAAAATGATAGCATGAAGGGGCTTATTCAGTCCGTGATCAACAATTTTCGACTCTTTGCTTGATAATTGGAAGGATCGCACAGGAAGGGAAGTTCATATGGTTGGTTTAAATTAAGGCTATTGTGTTGAGGGAATCAAACAGCTTGGTAATCAAGTTGTGAACTCTATGCCTCTCTTAACTAATTAATTTAGTCTGATACCTCTTCAAAGTTCTCGTTCCATGTTACCAATTAACTCACCTCTTAGGCATCTCAGCTCTTCCTCCGGGGTCTGCCCTCTGGTTTATTATTATTACAATTACTTATTGGATTCAGTAAAAAAATTGAATTTGCAAGTGGGTCCTTTTTGGGTTTGATTAGTATCAGTGATAATGCCTTTTCAGAGTCGTTTTGCACAGCAAAATTGTATTTTTTTTTTAACAGTGAGGCTTGCACATTGAAGTTAAAATTAAAATTATTAATAATTAATATGAAAATAATTAAAATGAAAATAATATAGAAAAATGTTTGCTTCCCAGAAGTCGGTACCATGTTATCTTTATGCGTATGTATGATTAACAATGTAATAAATACTGAAGAAATGATGACTTGTTTGTTGAGCTTACAGTGGGGAAAATTCCAGGAAGGAAGACAAAAATGAGTGATGGGAGAAAGCCTTTGCCTCCACTTCTGTCCAGCTGTGTTCGGTAGAGAGGAACACGTACTCAGAGGTTCTGTAGCCTCTTCTCTTGGCAAGAATTTGATTCTCCCAGTATTCGAATTAAAAACCATAGCCTTCTACATGTAGAACAGTTGGCAAAAGGGGGAGAGGGGCCAATTTATCTGACTCCAGTCGACAAGCTTTACAAATTCATATTAAAAAAAAAAAGCAAATCTGCAAAAAAATACATGGGGAAAAATCAGGTATACCAGTTGTGTGTGACTTTTGCAATTGATTTCTTACATCATACCAACCCTGGCATCACTCCAAAGCAGGCTTTGACCACGTAATCACTATACCTATAACCTTGGAAAATTGCTTGGGCAATAAAATGTATCAGACATCATGTCTTCTTTTGGTGCGGAAAGCATATTTACAGGCTACGTATTTATTAGTTTATTATAGGGCATCCTAAGCGTTCAGTGCCTCCCCTCTGACACATAGGCACACAAACTCACACATGAACGGTTTCGACTTTCATTCATTCATTTATAGTTCTGACTTACATTTAAACCTGAGTTCTGTAGTAGATTGCAGTGGTGTTATAGATCTCTAGCAGCCATGGACCTTTTGCAGTTGTATTGTCCCATGTAATATCTGGCCTGAAATCAATCATACCTTTTTATTTACATTTAATGTGAATCATCACCAGTTTTTAGTACCGGAGCAGGCCTCACTATAGAACAATCGACTAGGGAGGAAAAAAAAAGGAAAGGAATATTAAGACGTGATAGGAAGAGATGATATAATTTTGCGCTCCTTTTTAAAAGTTTGTTTATTTAAGTAAGTAAGCCCTACACCTAACGTGGGGCCCCCCCTCATACCCCTGAGAGTCACATGACCCACTGACTGAGCCAGCCAGGCGCCCTGTAGGCCTTTCTCATGGAAACAGTTCCTTACTCCGTGCCAGGCACTGTGATAAGCACTTTGCACACATCCTCTCATCTCATCCTCACTGTGACCCTGTGACGTTGGTGTTATTATTTATCTCCTTTTTACAGACGGAGAACCCGACGCTCGGAGAGGTCAGTAGCATGCCCCAAGACATTCTGCTAGTAAACAGCAGTGTCCAAACTTGAACTTCAACCTCTGACTCCACAGTCTATGCTTAAAGTCTCCGTGGTTATATTATAGAAATATTTAAAAAAAAAAAGTTTTCATTGGGAACTTGTGTGTGCCGTCTGTCTCTTTTACAATGCATTAGTGACCTAAGACTGAGCGCTGGATAAGGACGGTGCTGCTGGAATGAAGTAAACATCTGGAATGACCCAGACCTGCAGACTTTCCAAGTTATAGAACCATAAACTCTTAGAAGTGGAGGGGAGAAAGCATCATTCAATTAATGGCACCCTTGTGCAGAAGTCTGCTTTGCACACTACTGTCGGTAGCAGTAACCAGACTTCTAGAAGGCATATTATGGTGAGATATACTAGTATTTAATAGTGGCGGTGCCTGATATCTTTATAGCAATCTTTCGTTTAGGAGATTTTAATGTAAACTCTGCTGAACGCATGCAGCGATCACAGAATAGTTTAAATCCCGGCTTGATTTTTCTGCTCTTTGACCTCCCGGGACTTTTCTGTTTCACTTTCCTTCCCATCCCACTTGTAGCTTTTTTTCTGTCCCTGTCTCTCGCTTTCCTTCTTTCCTTCTTTCTCGCTCTGCATTGGTTGTTCATTCAGCATACCCTTACTGAGCACAGTCCATGAGTCAGCTGTGTTTCCAGGTGCTGAGGATAGAACCCTGAGCAAGCATTCAAATAAGTTGTAATATTAAGGTAAGGAACCTAGATGTTTTTCTATAAAACACTTTCAAAAGTAATAGCTAAATTGAGGGGGTTGTTAATCTATTTTTCAAGAGAGGCAAAAAAATAAAAATAAAGAGAGGCAATGGCTTGAGACAGCTTTGGACTCCCATTTATTCTGTCACCTTTAAGGAGAAAGTCGATTTCTTACATGAAGACCCGCACTCACCATCTCTGTTCTTTGTGCTGCCTCCCTTTGTGATCCCGCCATGTACTGGGCACTTTGCCGTGCCACCCTGCGTGTGGACCAGATCTTTGTTTTCCCACCAGCTAGTGCAGTGTCTTGCATACAGCAGGTGCTTACTACTTCCGTTAGTTCAGCAAGTATTTGTTGAGAATTGAGTACACATCAGGTATTGAGCCAGTGTCAAGATGCATAAGACGTGTCCTTGAGGTCCTCGCAGTCAAGCACACAGCTGATCAAGAGTTCCGCTGTCACGTGACAAGTGTTGAGCTGGAGATGGGCAGAAATGTCTCATGGGGTTGCCGAAACCCTGAGTGGAATTCTGGGCTGGATCTAATCCCCCCACTCATCTGATATGCACATCCCTTCTGGGGCATTGTCCCCTACCTTTGAACCCATCCAATAAGAAGGTATTCATTCCCTTTTTAACAAGACAGGGAAGTTAATCTGCACTTTCCTAATCTCTAATGTCTATGTACTTGACTTCAAATCTATGAATACCATGTAATTGCAGATTTCATTTGTAAATAAGACTTAAGTAGAGCTGTTGTTGATAATGCTTGGCACCTCCAGAAATTACATCTTCTTGGAACTTTGAATAATCTTTACAATGATTTATTTATTTAGTGAGCTCTACACCTAACATGGGGCTTGAGCTCAGGACCCCGAAATCAAGAGCTGCATGCTCTACCGACTGGGTCAGCCAGGTGCCCCAAACTTTACCAGTTTTTAAAAAAGTACTTTGATTCATTATGTGCCGAAATCCCTGGTAATAAACCTGTATCTCTTAAGTGATGTTTATGCATTTTTGTGCCCTCAGGAGGCAGGACAGAGTGGCGATGGGCAGCAAGTATGCTGGAGCATGCCTGAATTTTATCTCTGCTTTACTCTTCATCCACCGTGTGGTCCTGGACCAAGTTATTTAATCTTTCTGTCTCAGTTTCCTCATCTGGAAAATGGGGACACTAGGGCTGTCAGTTAAGTCAGTTAAGCGTCCGACTCTTGGTTTCGACTCAGGTCATGATCTCAGGGTGCTGAGATCGAGCCCTACATTGGTCTCCATGCTCAGCGCGGGGTCTGCTGGTCCATCTCCCTCTGCTCCTCCCCTACTCATGCTTTCTCTCGCTCTCTCTGTCTCTAAAATAAATACGTTAAAAAAAATTTTTTTTTAAGATTTTATTTGAGAGACAGCATGAGTGGAGAGAGGGGCAGAGGGAGAGGGAGAAGCAGGCTCCCCGCCGAGCAAGGAGCCCGATGCGGGACTCGATCCCAGGAATCTGGGATAGCGACCCGAGCCGAAGGCAGACACCCAACCCATTGAGCCACCCAGGCACCCCTAAAATAAATAAAATCTTTTAAAAAAAGAAAGAAAGAAAATGGCACAATAACAGTACCTACCTCACAGGATTGTTATGAACAATACATGAATTAATGTTACGTGAAAAAGCTAAGATTAGTGTCAGGCACATAGTAAACACTGTGCACATTTGTTGTTCTTATGTTTGCAGTTCTACTGCAATTACACACTTTATTCTGTTTTTCATAAATCATATATACTCCTCTTTAAATGACATTCAAATCACTGGAGATAGATGTGAAGGTTTCTCTTACATAGAGTCTCTAGTCCTTTGAGTCTTTTCACACCAAGAGCCAAGTAAGTTCACAATTCTGTATACTTGGAAATGAGAGGCCAACTTTGACATTCCCTTCTGCTCCTGTTCCACGGCCATAGAGTTTGACAATAAATTACACGACCATCTCCTATCAGCTTGGTAAAATCTCCCTAGCTCACACATTATCCCATGCTAAGGGATCAGTGCTCTTCGAATGTTCGATGTGTAGCTTAGAAGCTACAAGAAATAAAGCACACAACAGAATTGGATTTACACTTCTTGACTGCATCGATGCCATGCTGTTTGCCAGCCTTGTGATTTATGTGCGTATTTCTTTAGTCAGCCGGTAACATCTTTGGCAGGATGCTGTCTGGGGCCAGCATTTATTGGTGAGTTTCAGTCTTCCACTGCTGATAACTACTTTTGGCAGTGCTCCAGAATTCTGGATGGCCATGAGAAATTGACAAATACAAAGTCCTTTAGAGTAACAATGAATTTACACTGAGATTATTGTTTGCCTTTCATCTTTCTGTATTGTTTCATACTTATTATTTCTAGGGCAGTGATGATATAGTCATTTTAAGGATTAAGCACAGGGGAAAACATGCTGAAAATGGCACAAAGGAGTGAAGCCTACACTAAGCGCAGCTCAAGCCAGGCGAGATCCACTTTATGGACCAAGTTGGTACAATTTCCTCATCGTTATGTTTAGATGACAATTTTATCTTTGTCATTAAGTGGCACCATATGGATGCTGTGCTCACGGAGCCAGCTTCCCCAGTAGCAATAAGTAAATGGGTTAATTAACTTTTACATGTACAATGGTTATCAATTTTTATTCAGAAATTCCCTTACATAAAATATATAAGCAGTTAAGTTGGGTTTAGAAATTCACCAACAGCCTTTATAACCTACTGTAATTATCTGCAGAAATCAACATGTGTTCAGTGACCAACTCTCCAGAGCTTTTACTAAGATAAATAAACAGAAGCAGCACTAACCAGTTCCCTTGCATTTCCCAATCTTTGGCATGCCTTTTGATCGTATTTTAGACTTAAGGAGGGCCCTCTCTCTCCCGAGGAATCCAAACTATGCCTTCTCCTTGTTGGCTCACTGGAAAATTTAAATCTCCCTCTCGCTGATCAACTTCAGTCCCAAGCTCGTGTAT
>CM052801.1:86403317-86429922 GCA_028533885.1 Nasua narica | reverse complement strand
CCCCCCCCCCGTGATTCAGCAACAAAAATGTAACCAAGTGCTCAACATATCCTTCAAGACGTGACTAGTGTTTCTAACCGTGGCCCAGAATTACTAGAAAAAGCATTTCAGAAAGAGATCTCCCAAGACTGATTAAAAGAAACAAATATTAATGTTTAAAGGTTTTGGTTTTTGAAATCTCATTTTTATTGATCCCCTTCTTGCCCGACAGTTCCAATAAATGAGGTGTTAATATAATAAGACCTCGAAGTGAATTTATGGACTTTTGTAATATCTTTACGGGCCAGCAGTATTAATAAAAATTATTTGTCATTGAAATTATGGTGTTGAGAAAATTATTTGGGGATCAGAACCAGGATTGTAAAGAGGTAGCTACTTTCAGTGAAAGCACTTCCAAACTCATGGAGTTGGGGGACAGGGGAAGAATACAGAATATTAATCTCCTGTGTTCTCTTTTTTAATTATTTTATCACTTAATTATAGTCAAAGGGAAAAGAATTATTTTCTCACCTAATTGAAGAATTATTTTCTCACCTAATAATAGTCTAAGGGGTCTGGTGAAGAAGAGTCTAAAATGAACTGGCATCACCACTGAATTTTTGCATGTGCACCTTTTTTTAAATTTCATAAATATGCATTTGTATCTGAAGGGAAATTATTTTCTTTCATCAGTATCCTACATGCTTCAAAATACTTCTGCATTATTTAGATACAGCAATGTAGACCAAGCGGATAAAGATGAAGAACACTCTAAAATGTTTTTTGAAGTTCAGTTTGCCAGTGGAAATTTTTCAAATAACAATAACACTTTGCTTATCCTGCAAGGATTTTCAAATGGCGTGTGGCTGCAAATGTTCGCTGCTACCCTTCGTCAGAGGTGGTATTCTCCCAGAAAGAACACTATACGAATGGGAATGTTGCTTGTGTGTGCTTAAGGAAAAACTACATCATTTTCTTCAGAAGCCTGGCTTTAAAAGTTAAGGTCAGCTCCCTACTGTTCAGTGTAATGAACAATGAATATTCTAATTTATTTAAAAGAGTTACCACCTTCGTGACAAAATATACAGAGTAGCTTACAAAATGTGCCCTAAGTAGAGTTTTCTGTGTACAAATATATACACTTAATTTACTTGAGGGACCCTTTTTGATAGGCTCCATATTAGGATCCGATATGCTAACATGTATTTTTGAAGACCTACTATGTGCTCAGCCCCAAAACTGTTTTGATTCCCTTTTCGCCGCATTACTCTCTTTCCATTTGCTTGGTAATTAATCCTCTTTTAACATTTCGGCTTCTGCCTACTTTTAGAAAATGACATTTCAGGTGTATCAGATGGTTTTTAAAGCATGTTCTTCTCTCTGCTTAGCCTAATGAGTGTGTTTGGATAGCAAATGCAATAGGACATTTTTTGTGTGATTTCATCTTTAGCTGAGACATTACCTTTCCACTGATGACTAATGGTTTTCCTGATTTTTCTATTGACACGAATAACCTGGTAAAGAAATGAGGCATGGAATTAGTGTTTTCCTTGGGTTTAACTCCCATTTCTGGTTTCCACTCCATGTGAAAATGGAGAATCCTTCCATTCTTTATCTTACCAACCTTTGCAACTGTAAGGAGCAGGTTTTCTTGATTTTAGCTAGCAGGAGAAGATATATTTAATTTTGGATTTCTATTGGAGCATCATATTGTTCCATTTACTATGAGTTGCTGACACAGTTTCTCAAATGCACTGAAATAGTAATTAAGTGGAACTCAACTGTCTGATATCCATAATCAATAAGAATTTTTTATCTGCGTTCGATTGTTATAAGAAATGAAATATGAATTTACCAGGGATTAAATATAAGAAAAAATAACCTGTATTGTAGCCTAAGGGCAATTCATATTGAAGCCAAACCTCAATAGCTTCTTTTAACCTTAATAAGAATTGATGTCCAGAGATTCTGGTTTTAATGCACTATAATATCTCTAGAAATGAGATAAAGATTAATTAGGGTTATTTTATGTTGTTTAGTAAGACAAAAAAAGGATTGTATAGAAAAGATTTCTACTAAAAGTGAGTTCTGGTTACCACGATTTAAAAAAAAATTTCTGCCAGTATTTTCATTAATTCAATCTGTTTTATATGATCTACTGATTTTGGACAACAACGTATTTTCTCTTTTCATAAAACTAATGTCTTCCCCTGCATCCAGTCATTATATTCACAATCTCAAGCCACATTCTTCTCTTATCCCTTAAAAAAAATCCAGCCAACCTCTTTTAGGTACAGTGATGGCTGAAACTTTCTTAAATTTACTATCTATGCAGATTATGTTTGATTGATTATGCATGAGAAATCCACTCATTTTCTAAACATCCATTGTTACGGGTTAATATGCAAATGATTCAGCTGTAATAATCTCTATATTTTAAATACCACCAAGGTGAGAAAAGCAGTCATTATAAAGGCATGGTTTTAGCTATTTGGAGAGATTTTATAGGATACATATTTCTTAAATTCTGCTTGCAAATGTAGCCTTAGGCAGGGGAATTCCCTATGCTTGCAATTCTGGAAGCTGCCACCGGGTGGCATAATCAACACCTTGCTCTCACCATCTTTGTTCATGACCTCAGCACTTTCTTTGGTTTTTCCTTTAAGGAGAACTTTTCCTTTTATTCAGAATATTTTGTACTAAGAAGCTCTGGGCCATATGCCTATATACGGCTTCCTGTAGGTTTTCTGCTTAAAGATTTCCCTTATACTGCTCCACTTAATTGCTTTGCTTCTAGTTCTAGTTGCCCTAAGTGACTGAACTCGGTTTTCTCTAGGTTTCAGGTGAAGTATTAGTTCTTTGGCACTCTTTATATAGGAAGGAATTTTGTCATGTTCAGTACAATGTCTCACTAGGTAAAGCTCATTGTTAGCCAGCAGTCTTAAGATTCCGTCCCTTCCCCCAATAACAGACACACATGCACACACAAACGTGTACACACACAGACCCACTGGTTCCCAGCAACGTAACATACATACATAGATATGTGGCTGTATCTTCCTTTGGTCTCTGAAAAATCCTGTGGTGGTCTTTCTTCCACCCAGCCAGCTTCTAGAACTCATTGTAACTCCTCCTTTCTTTTGGACTTTGATGCTTGGATTGTTTTAAAAGCTAATTTGCATCAAATGGTAAAGATTATCTATTAACTTCCCTAGCTGGTTGTGGGCTGTTTTATAATCTGCTTTATAAAAGCAGGCCATTCCTCTGTTTCTCCTGAACATTTGACAGCGTTAATTTCAGCTTCCCATTCAAATAAATAGAATAGGTTTTGAGTCAAGACACAGTGGCTTAGGTCTTGTGATCAGATGTATTGTCATGCCATGGAAATTAAGAGTTTAAATATGAAGAGAGAGTACAGAAAGAGAGAAGTTTAAAACTTCTCCAAGGTATCGAACTAAGGATTCGACTCTGATTATTAGAACTGAGCTCTCGTGCTGCCTGTGTCACTAACTCTTTGTAACTGTGCCCGAGTCACTTATTCTTTATAGGCCCGTTGTCTTGTCTGAAAAACGAGGGCATTGGCCTGTGGGTCATCGCTGCTTGTGTTGTCAGTCTGTGACTCAGGCTCGTGTTAAAGCAGAAATGCGGGGAATGCATCATTGCTTGAGATCTTGCTCGGGTTCATTATCGAACAACTCAAAGAGCAATATAAAGTACAGATCGTTCCACATAATGAAAATGTATAAGTTCATTCTCTTCCTGTTTGTGTCCTCATTTCCTGGCCTTGCTATCAATGAATCGCTCCGCATTTGGGAGACACAGGTAGATAGAACACTTCCGGATGCACACTGAAGGAAAACTAGAACTCTGTGGTGGCTATTTCTTTCTTCCACTTGCGTAGACCCAGTCACTGTGATGGACAAGAAATACTACTTTCGCATAAGAGAGCATCTTCTAAGAGGGCACAGCTTGCCATTCTAGAATTCTAGGAGTTTGTAGTTACAGAGCAAGAGAGATTCAGAACTTCCTTGCCTGCTACCTCTAAGAATTTGGGGATGCGAGATTATCTCCCCAACTAGAGGATAAGCTCCTTCAGAGAAGAGAATCTATCTCATATGCATTTCATGTTGCCCAAAGACACTTCGCGTGCACTTCGCGATGCACTTCACGATGCACTTGCTCGCTGATACCGTAATGGAAGCATCACAGCATCTTAGCCTGACATGGTGATGTGGATGTTTCTAGCCCAGTTTCCCAGGCCATGTCATAGAGACTCTGCGAAGAGGATTGTACCACCTTCCGCCGTGCCTGTCTATGACTCTCTGTAGTTTTCACCTAGAGATCCTTCTAGAGAAACAGAAAACAAGTCAACCTCTCGCTTTCATTTTCTGTTTGTTCCTCTCCAGCGTTCCTCATTTTTCAAAATATTTGTATAGGTTACTCGATGGCTTCAGAGTAAATACTTCGCAAAACATTTCAACGATTTTTTTATAATTATTTTAAAGTAAGGGAATGAGGTGTGTCAAATTCCTTTTCCCATATTGAACACGATGAGGTGATTTATTTCCTAAGCACTTAATGACTGCTTATTTTGTGCCAGGTGCCGTTGTAAGTCCTTTATAAATATTAACACATTTCAATCTAGAAAAGAACCCTATGAGATAGATGCCATTATTGGCACCAATTTCTGGGTGAGGAAACCGAAGTCACACGGTTGTAGATAATTTGTCCAAGATCTTCCAACTAGTAGGCAAGAGGTAGGATTGTAAGCAAGGCTTTCTGACTCCAAAACCCTGTACTCAACCACAGTGCTATGGTGGGATATTTTCCCTGGGTTTATAAAAAAGCAGGGACATTTCAGTGTTTCTCTTTCTTATTCCCATAAGTAAACACTCAGTTGCTGAAAGGTTCCCATTTCTTGTGGCACTTTATTTACTTATTGTCAAATTAACTTTCCGTTTTAAAGATCTGGGAAAGGTACTGTTAACGATCTGGAAATCATCTATTCTATTTGTTTTTGCCACCTGAAACCACTATACCTTTATTTGGATTATATAGAACTTTTTCCCATTTAATTAACTGATGTTGCTAATATCTGGGTAAGTTGTACTCTAGCCTCTAAGGATATTGTTACATCAGCTCTGTGTTCTGTCCCAAGGGCATCGCTACTTTTTTTTTTTTTCCATCTAGGTCCTTTGCCCTCTCCCACACTGGATTTTTTTAAATGTTTACTTTGGCTAAAGTCAAGCCCGAAACGTCGAATAAGTTGCTCATAATTTGCTCACTTGTGTATTTTTTGTTGTTGTTGTCTTCAAATTCCTCACAACCCACCTGCCACGTCTAGAACCGTACTGTTCCGTGAGCTGGGACCTGGGCTTACTGTCTTCCTCCCTTGCACCGAGGGAGTTCGCATCTGCCGTATGATTCAATCCGCTCGGGAAACCAAGAGGCTGAGGCTAAGTATCTTGACCGAGGTTCAGATAAGGTCTTTGGGCCTTAGTGTCCTCATCTGTGCAATGAAAGCAAATGGGCTGAGAGCTAAGTATCAGGCACCAGCCTAGTCCTGCCCTGAAGCAGTTCCCAGAAATAGCTGCACAACTATGATCCAGCGGGCTCGGGGTGGGGAGTTCTATTTGAGCACTGCCCCGAGAGCCCCATGGTCCCTTTTCCTCGGTGGAGTTGAGAAGCTGGCTTTAGGATAGTGGGATTTCTCCCTTTCTAAGGGAGGCACTGTCCAGAAATCTATATAGCCCTATAATTACATGTCTTTTAAAAACAAATGTATGTTTGTGGCCTTGCCATTATATTTGCTGGACCATTCAAGTGCATGGGAATAGGAACCATGTCCAATGCCTTGTACATAGTAACTAATACATATTTGTAGAGCAAGCAAAGCAAAACTCAGTTTTCATAAATATGCGGACTCTTTCCTACACATGCCTGACCATTCAGTATCTTTAATAGGTAACTACTATGTTATGCATAATGCCCCCTCTGTTTTTTATGTAATATTCAACTCAGCTTGTATTTATTGAGAACCTAGCTGTGTCAGGTACTATACTAGGGGAGTCAACAGTAAATATACCTACGGTTTTAGCGATGTTTAATGCAAATTCGTGTTGTTCTGGAATGAAGTCATTGTATCTAGGTGGGTTTTAATAGAATGGTGGAGATGAGAGCTGTATTATGGTCTGTGCAAGAGCGATGGAGAGTGAGGAAGAGGAGGTATTGGGGGAGAATCTAGCAATGAAGGCTTAGGAAGCCTTCTTTGAGAAAGAGGCAGAGTGGAAGTATGGAAGAGTCATATGGGTGTTTTGGGGGAGACACAGAATTGCAGCTTAAGAGATAATAGAGACAATGGGAAGACACTCGAAGATCACGGTCAGGGAATGGGTGAGTTCCTAATGATACTGTGGTTTGGCTTAGTCACCAGAAACCCCTGTGGGCCTGAACATAAGTTTTTCAAAAACAAAAGGTATATAACATCTGGTTTCCTAAAATTATGTCATCCGCTAAAATTATTTTTGGGAAATTTGTTTAAAATTTTGAAAGTAAGATATACCACGAGGGGCCGTTGCCTTGTCCGTGTTTATGCCCTTGCCATCTAGTTATGTGGCCCCAAGTTAGTCCTTAATGAATGTTTATCCAGGGAATACATTTATGAAAGGAAATTATAGAGAACTACTGTCGATATGCATTCTGTAATTGGATACGGGCCATTTACCCCCAAGTGGGTTAAAGTCTTTCATTTACTCGCCTGAAGGTAATGAGTTGGATTGATCTTTCCGGATTACTTGCAATTCTAGAATTCTCAAAGTCTTTATCGGTCCATAAAAGAATTTTGTCTGACTTTTGACAGGCGTGGTAACCCAAGTTGTGTTGTTTCAGTGATTCCAAACGCGAAAAGCTGCTTCGGTGCCTGAGGCTTGAATGTTTTTGGTGGAATGGCGTTTGCCATCCCACGTGATTGATGATGCCGTCCATATTTGGACCCTGGGAACTTAAGCTCCATTTTGTGTCATGGTGAATGGAAGGAGTTTCTCTTATGCTGAGCACCTTTATGATCTTTTGTGGGATTATACTATTATTTTAAATGGAACCAAGGCATTTTGGTCTCCTTCATTGATAAGAGTAAATTACGTGGCAGTCGACATAACCATTGCCGTCACTCGGTACTCGCCGATACAGAGGTGCTAATGCTAACTGTAGTTTCTGCCGCATCCTTGTAAGGTGTACTCATGTGATTTCAAATTAATGAACACAACATGGTAACTACAGTATAGAATTTGACCAACTTGGATGGACATTCTCTTCACCTTGGTATGAACCTAAATGTTCTCTCTAGCTCAACATTTGGGCCATTTCTCCTCTTCCTCTTTTGCCTGGCCATTGAAGCTGAGTTGATTTTTTTTTTTTTTTTTAATGATTGTCACTCTATAGGTATCTTCTTCCTTCCCGTGTGTGTTGGTGCCTACCTCAATGCACAGACTTCCTTGCTGTTTTGACTTCAGCATTTTCCTGGAATTCTCTTTTGAAATCCCTGCTTTCTTTTCCGGCTCTTCCTCAGATCTCATCCCAAAGCCCTCACGTAAAGAAACCTGTCTTATTTTTCCTTCTCTTTATGATTTTGATAGAGCAAGCTTCAAAGTTTTCACTTTGATTTGGGTAACTTTTTTTTTTTGGTACAGAATCTTTATTATTGGGGAAGGGATTTAATAGGCCCAAAGGCTTTCATGCTTCCCTTCTGTCAGCTGGATGCCGGATCTCTGGGCCACATGTTTTCTTGAATGCGTGATTTTAAACCCAACGTATCAAGCATTTTCTAACTTATTTGCCAGACATGCGTGAGAAGATATATTCAAAAAATTACAAGCAATTCAGGATCCTCTGGCTTCCATGGATAGGCAGTAATGAGCTTTTGCATTGTAATTACAGGAAGCTGGGAAGAAAATTGAGAAACTGGAGGTTTTTTAATTAGTGTCCACGACTCTATTATTATGACATCTGAGAATTGTGAATATGGAAAAACTCAATAGCACTATTTGGTGACAAGTGGGGACTTGAGATTTGTGACAGATTTTATTTCAGAATGAGACTTTATCATTGCTCCTTCGTATTGTCTACCTGACATGGCGTTAGAATGATTGAATGCAACAGGTCTGGCCCAGAGTAAGACCTGGGCCATTAACATAAATATTAATGATTCTTTATATCAAGAAATATCAGTTGTTTAATAACCAGGATACCGCTTTAGAATACATCATGAAATGTGCTCAGCAAAGCAAATTGTCTTCCTCGTTGTGTTTTTAGTGGTTTTTTGGTGAGCCCGGAACTCACTCTTGGAATTTTTACTCAATAGAATGCTCCAGTGTCCCAACTGATGAGAAATGGATGCAGAGAATATTTTTATGGAATATTTTGTATATATGTTTATCCTGACCCGAGGAGAGCAGGAGAAATGGGCTCTCGTAGGCAGAAATAGGAAAAGTGAAGCCCAAACCAAACATTTGGTTAAAGGAGAAATAGGCGAGATCATATGTTTTGGTTAGCAGCTGACGGTGGCCAGGAGGGTTAGACGGTTAGAGACCAGTAAGAGGAATCTGATGCTAGAACATTTTCAGAATTAGAGATGATCAGATAGAGCGTGGTAGAAAAGCAGAGTCCACAGTTTGGGCAATATATGGTAGAGAGGCAATTGGGACAAAATCGCGTGTGTAAAGAAGGCGGTGTTCTCTGACTCTGAAAGAGGATGGCAGCATGAAATTAACAGGAGATACAGACCCACAAGGGTCAATAAATCTTTATACTTTCAGAGGCAGGGGCCTGCCTTTCCCCAAGGAGTCAAGGCTACAGATAGTACCCTCCTGGTTTTCAGTAGTGTGAAATGCCTCCGTAGCCACAAATTCAAGTCCACTGCCAGGGGAAGAAACTAAATGAATCAGGATGGTGGAGTTAAACTTCTGGGCACGCTGCCCACCCATTCTGGTCACAGATCGCCAAGACGTAAGATATGATGAAATTGGATCACGAGCTGTTCATGTGTACACTAACAATTTCAGGCATTTAAGCCAAGTAGAGGAACCTTTCTGGGCCTCTGTTGAAGGTCGAAGTAATCAATAGGTTACTTTGTTCCTCACTGACTTTGCTAACTTTTGTGAGCTCATTTGGAGTTATTTGGAGTATTGTCATTTTGATGTGCACTTGATTTTCCACACCCTCCTTTTTAAAACCTGAAATCTGGATTTCGATTACACACCTTATAGGGGGAGGCATGTAAGTTTTTTCCCCATTTTTTGAGGCCAACTGGAATTGAAATTGATAGATTTTACGGAATCGTTCTTATTGAAGATGAGTATTATATTTCAGGGTTAAGGTGTTGCTTTCCATTCTCAGAGTATAAACTAGGCTTCTCTCCACATCCCCTCTACCTGCTGAGGTTGACCTTGAGAGATATTTACACATCTTTCTTTAGTGTTAGCAAAAGGCATTGGCTACTTGTCCAAAATGCGATGGAAAAATGTTAAAAAGCCCTCCTAGTTTACCTTCCCTGTACGTTTTTCTGTAAAGAAAGGCCCCTGACTCCCAATCCAGCAGAAATCTCTGAAATGTTGAGAGAAAAATGGAATTCTTAATTAATTAGTTAATTAATTTAAAAGATTTTATTTTTAAGTAATCTCTACACCCAACGTGGGGCTTGAACTCCTAACCACAAGACCAGGAGTTGTACCCTCCACCAGCTAAGCCAGCCAGGTGCCCCTGGAATTCCTATTTTAGGCCTTAAAAGGAAGGATACTCTCAAGCCCACATGAAGTTTGGGAGAAGTTGAACTTAAGATTCTGTCCTGTGCTCCCAAGTCTAAACTACTAACCCTTTGCTAAAGCAGCCCGCTTCCCTATCAACTCCAGGCGATTGGTTTATAGAGATATATATCAGTCAGGTAGGATGTGAATGAGAAACATAATGCCTCTAGCAGAAATCACTTCAGACACAAAGGGTACAACACTGGGGTACACGTGCCTAGAAAACTCACTTTCCCAGAAAACTTCCTTCAAGTCTACTAGAAGTTTTGGCATTGATGTGTTAAATTACTGGGTCCTGGAAATCAGGGTGCATTTGGTCCTTTCCCAACATTTTCAGCCCCAAAGCTGTGTCCTTATCCTTTTACTAGTTT
This sequence comes from Nasua narica, assembly GCA_028533885.1. Taxonomy (NCBI): domain Eukaryota; kingdom Metazoa; phylum Chordata; class Mammalia; order Carnivora; family Procyonidae; genus Nasua; species Nasua narica. The sequence goes on along the minus strand of CM052801.1, from coordinate 86,419,772 downwards.
TATAAAGTATAGTTTTTACAAGCTTCTAATAAAGAGCAGAGGTTTTGTATTGAGATTGAGAACCTTAATTTATTGGCTATAATACCAGTGATGAATTCAGGGAAGGCAGCCCTCACGGGGGCCTCCTAGATAAAGCAATGAATTCCTTTACACCATTAAATCGCTTCGATGCAACTTAAGTTTGCTTCTCTGACAGATAGGCGTCCTTATGTGACTCACAAGCCTGCCTGGACAGTTACTTGGCCGTTTATAAGTATTAAAGGATAAATAAACATTTAGTGATAGCTTTCGATCTTCGTTTTGCAGAGTGTGTGTGTGTGTGTGTGTGTGTGTGTGTGTGTTTATTGATGAACAGTGAATGTTCAACCAAATCTTATCAGTGAGTAAATTGGCCCCGCAAATTCAATTGAATTCAACAGACTGTGTACTTTGGGAAGAGAGCGAGCACTTTCAGACCACTGGGGTGCCGGTTAAAGTCCTGTAGCAGGAATTTAGAGGGTGCCAGTAAGGCCAAAAAAGTGACTATTTAAACCTACCTCCCCGCCTGAGCTTGTTCTGTGACAAATGTAACTGAAAAAAAAAAATCCTCGTCAGCTTTCAACTACAGTTTTGAAAGGAATTTCCATCACAGAGATTAAGATTGACAAGTATTTGAGTCAATCCAGAAAATAGGAATACTGTCTGTAATGACTGAGGTCGCCGATAAATGGGGGGAGTTGACAAAACGCAAACAAGAAGCTGCACTTTTCATGTCGTTTCTCTCACTACTTTTCATGCAGGCCTGACAGGAATCCCTGTCTGGCTTGGCCTAACGCGACCTATGAACACTCTGGCCTTCCTCCACCTCCCTTTCGTCTTTTGTTCTTCTGCAGTGTATTGGACGAGTAAACTTGGCTCTGACCGTACATTGTGGGCTCCTTCAAGAAAACCACTTTAAAAGGGTGTCATTGTGACCACACCACATTCATGGCCAGGAAGTTTCTACTCAGTTTAAAATCTTTGACTGAGACCCCTATTTCCATAACAAATATATATTCCTTGGGTCACTTTCCAGGTCCTTTGGAAACTGCCCACACATTATCTGTCTTCTGCGGTGTCAGCTGGCCATCCTACGGCAAGCATCCTAAGGCCTCTTTAACTGCCTCTGTTCACCCAGTTTCTGTCTCTTAATTCATTTATTTTTTAAGATTTTATTTGTTTATTTAACAGAGAGAGAGCGCGCACAAGCAGGGGGAATGGCAGGCAGAGGGAGAGGAAGAAGCGGGCTCCCCGATGAGCAGGGGGCCTGATTCGGGGCTCGATCCCAGGACCCTGGGATCCTGACCTGAGCCACCCAGGCGCCCCTCTTCATTTGTTTCATTTTGCAAGGGCCTGCTCCACTTGCTCCTCTCTGAAAGCTCTGGTGATGAATTCCAGGCCTGAGGGACATTCTCCCTTCAGAATCCTCCCTGCATTTGTTGCTCATGTTCTCGAAGTTTACTCTTAAGTATCTACATCGTTAGCTTTCCTTTCACATTATGTTGTTCTTGCCTCCCCAACTTGAGAGGCTTCCTCAGTGCAGAGGTGGTATCTTTCACCTCTTCGGACTCCCCAGAAGCTTGGGACACAAGTCTGTGCATACAGATGGTGTACCATAAATGTTTGTTAGTTGATTGATATTCTCACACATGAACATTTTTAAAGGCCTCATTCTCTTGAATTTTAGGGAGTGATGACAAATATTTGTTAAATGGGTAAAGTGAACAATGGATATGGGTTTTTTGTTTATTTTTTGCCCCTCCCCTTCCCCATCCATGGCCAGCCCACATCTATCTAGGGCAGTACCTGGGTCATATTAGATGCCCAATAAATATGTGTCAAATGAATTTTCGGCAAAATCACCCTGCATGTAATTAAATGCCATCCGTCTTATGACTCATTTTGTAATTCACTCATATCAAATGCTTGAGCATTATAGGACTTGAAGTGCCAGATATGTTACATTCCCATTGACTTCAAGTTCAAATCCAGTTCATGAATGAAGAGCTTTTAATGGCACTGGACTTATGTCCCATGGACACAAGGAAGCAATGAACCAGTGTTGATTAATAATAACCATGTCTAGAATCTAGGTTTTAAGGTATTATTTTTATTAAATTGGATTTGTTTAAACTCTTTATATGGCATTTATTAGCAAGTTCTCATAATTTTGTATACTATTGAAAAGAGCCATACCTTTTGTTAAAAATAAATAAATAAATATGGGGCGCCTGGGTGGCTCGGTGGGTTAAAGCCTCTGCCCTCGGCTCCAGTCATGATCTCAGGGTCCTGGGATTGAGCCCCGCATCGGGCTCTCTGCTGGGCAGGGAACCTGCTTCCGCCCCTCTCTCTGCCTTTCTCTCTGCCTACTGGTTGTCTCTCTCTGTGTCTCTATCAAATAAATATATAAAAACTTTTATAAATAAATAGATAGACAGACAGACAGACAGACACAGCCAGTTACATATGTTGATAAAGTTACGGTCAAAAGAGACACTATGGCACCCGTAGGGTTTTTTTTTTTCTGTGACTCTATGTATGAGCTGAGGTGGGGGGGGGGTCTCTTAAGTGCGTTATGAAATAGAATAACTTGGCTTACCTGGTTTTTGTAGAAGGTATATTGAATATATTACCCTAGGAGTAGTGTGGAGAAAAATGCAAAGACGCTCTAAAAAAAAAAAATTAATGAAACTGTTCTGCACATAGGCAGAATAGCCTTATTTGTACAGCGTTGTTTTTTTTTTTCCGGACAGAAAAGCCCATTTTCCGTAGGATGCCTATGAAGTCATCTGCGGCGCTGAACACTTCTCCTGAGCCTTAAAGGACGTGTATCGGTAGACCACTAAGCAAAACACGTGGGGAAAGGGAACTTGAAGCAAAATCGAAAACTTGGAAGCTTTTCAACCTTGTCAGCTTGCCAACTCAAGCAGTGTGGGGCCAAAATAAATGGTTACAAGAAATTCCGAGCTAATACAGATGTAAGGGAAGCTTAAAATGGAAGGAAAGCAAATATTGTTTTCATTGTTTATCCATGAGCGTGATAAATGCATTGGAAGAAATGCCTCTTCGGGTACCCAAATAGTATCTGTGTGATCTTCGGGGCGAGGCGTTGGCAATGTTTCCGTGTTATTATGTGCTGGCTTATGCAGGGAAGGGAGAAGAGAGGACGGGGCATGGAAAGTGTAGGAAAAATGACCTTGCAACCAGTTTTGGAACAAGTTACTGTTTCCATTGGGTCAGAAGAAAGTATTTTCTTTTACTATCCTTTTACCATTTCTTTTACCATTTTGTTTTACCATCAGGGAAACTTCCACGAGAAAAGGTATGAATCCTTTTAAAAAGCCATAATCTACTTTTTCAAAGGAAGCACTTGATAGTGAATCTAGTGTGTATATAATTTCAAAGTAAAAACGTTACTCTTTCTTTATGTCATGTCAAGAATTCTTATAGCTGAGCATTAATGAACAGTCAAAACGAACCCTTATTTTCCAGGAAGAAAATGTAAGCACCGTTTCTTTCTGTGGCTCCAAGGGAAATCACCAACCCCACTCCCAACTCAGTTTCATCACACCGATTATTGGGCAAAAACATTCCAAAGATTACCTACTCTTTGAAGATGTAGACAGAAATCATTTGGGTGTCCCATATTTTTCGTCTAAACCCAGGATAAGATCTCCTTGCAACCCAATAAGCAGGAATAGACCATTCCTGATGACATCCGAATGCTCCATATATCAAGAATCCAGGTTCCTGTTTGCATTTTTCTTTTCCAAATGGGATTTGAAAGCCAGAATTGTGAGAAAATATTCAACTTTACAGGACCAATTGATTCAAAACTGACAGAGGTGGCCAAAGTTCAGCCAGCCTAGAGGGTGTTCAACTGACAAAACTTGCCAGCAAGGTAAATAGAAGGGTTAATATTAAATTCCCATTTACTCTTTGACCTCTCGAAATAGGAATCCTGGGGAATGCTGCATGGCTCCAGCTTCCCATGAGAAAATCGAGCCAGCAAAACTAAGTAAGACGTGATCTCTACCCTCAAGGAATGTACAGTCTAGTAAGGAAGAAAAGTTAAGGGTCTGTAATGAGGAAGAATGTTTGTGAATGTGCTATGTGCCCTAAGACAGACACAGTATCATGATGTGGTTAAGAGGGGACTCTAGACTCAGGCTGCCTGGGTTTGAACTGTGGTTTGATCATCTACGGGCTACACAAAGTTGTACAACTTAAATGAATGAATCTTCGTCTACCTCTCTTTCCCCCGTCTGTAAAATGGGACAATGATACCTCCCCCACCAAGAGGAATCTAGGGAGCAGTACGACTTGGTGTGAGTAATTTTGAGCCCCAAATCTTCCTTTTGGGGCTGCCTTTTGATGCAGTAGTGTTTGAGTGTGTGCTTAAGAGTGTTCTTAAGTCATGGGGCTTGGTGGCCCATTTGTGGTGAATTAGCCTCTGCAACAGTCAGAAGACCTAGCGTCTGCCTCCAGCCCTTCATAAACACAATCGTTTCACTTCCTGGTGCCTTAGGTTTCTTCTCTAGTTAAAGGAGCATAGGAGGTCCCCTGACAGCAGGGACCTTATCTTGTTCGGCATCTAGAACAGCGCCTGGCTAGCATCTGGCTAAACTCCGGTGCCACTCAACTCGGGGAAATGAAAAAGATGTTGATACAACAGACGTGAACGTAATTTTGAGAAAGCATCATAAGTACTACGCAAAAATGACTGGCTTTCCGTGTTTAAAGTTCCCAGAGAGATAAGAGATAAGAAATGGTCCCTATGACATTTCTCTAGCAGGATCTAAGCATGAGATTTGGAAGCAGGAGATCTCGCCTCAAGTCTTGGTTCCACCACTTAAGCCTTTCCAACTGTAGATGAATCATTTAATAACCTCTTTGGGCTTCATGTCTTCATTGGTATTTTTGGGCGATCAGTCATGCTTTTGAGTGTTCTTTAGAGCTCCAAAGATCAAGGAAATAAAACTAGCAAATACTACACAAGCGCAAATATACCGAGAAATGGTAGCTCTTCATGCTTTACATTAGAGGACGATAAATCATAAAAAGCAAAATTATATTCCTGTTACTCGAGTGTAAGGTACTGAAGATAGAGTTGTATCGTCCCTCAGACAAAGTGGATCTTGTTTAAAATGCAGGGGAAAATAGCCCGGTCCCTGCCGCGTACACACAGCCATGGCCGCAGGGCTCCTCGAGAGAACTGCTCTCCCTCCGCGCACCGCCTCCCTTTAGCTGCCGCTCCTCGCTGCTTCCGCGCCAGCTCCGAAAACTGTTCCAAGTCTGCAGGAAGACATGCGCTGGCTAGGACTATTTCTGAAGAATTGGCCAGGGTCTCATCAGAGGTTGCAGGCCAATTTCAAAAAAGAAGAAAATTCCTTCTCCCATTGCCCCACCTTACATAAAGTGCATGGCCAGAGTCCAGTTCCTGTTTGCATTTTTCTTTTCCAAAAGTTCAAAATTCAAATTTATTATTTATTGTCTGTTTCTATACTTGATGGATCTCTGTAGAGAAATCTTTCTCCAGACCCTCACTGTTTATGTTCTGAACAAATATATATATTCCTTTTTTGGTTGTTTTCCATTCACATGTGTTGAGACAGCCTCTATAATTTAGTTGTAGGACTACATTTGAATATATTTTTAAATATAAACTTACAAACTTGCAGAATGTTCTCTTCTAGAGTATTTTCCGTACTACACTAAATCAACTACAGCACGGAAACTAATTTGCTCTTGAAATTCCACTTAGGAACACTATGTAGAATTCGTGTCTAGGGAGAATCCAAAAAAGAAAGCTTGGGGTAGCCAGTCCTATCACTCATGAGGCTTTTGGGGGGGGGGGTGCAGTGTTTCTTTAGACTTTTTTTTAAATATATATAATTCACATACTATCCAGTTCATCCATTTAAAGTGTACAATTTAGTAAACGGGTTTTAGTATATTAAAAAATTGTGCACCTATCACCACTATCTAAGTCCAGAATATTTTCATTACTCCCCAAGGAGACCCTGGACCCATGAAGGAGTTACTTTGCTTTCTCCTTTCCCCGGAGTCCTCACAACCACTCATTTCTTTCTGACTCTGTGGATTTGCCTACTGTGGATATTTCAGATAAATGGAACCATACTATGCGGCTTTGATGACAGGCTTCTTCCACTTAGCGTAGCGTTTTCAAGGTTCATCCACGTTGTAGCACATAGCAGTACTTTGTTCTTTTTTTTTTTTAAGATTATTTATTTATTTATTTGAGAGAGAGAGAGAGAGAGAGAGAGAGACAGAAAGTGAGAAAGAGCATGAGAGGGGAAGGGAGAGAGGGTCAGAGGGAGAAGCAGACTCCCCGCGGAGCCGGGAGTCCGATATGGGACTCAATCCCCGGTCTCCGGGATCATGACCTGAGCCCAAGGCAGCCGCCTAACCAACTGAGCCACCCAGGCGCCCCTACTTTGTTCTTTTTAATGATGGAATCATATTCCATTTTGCAGGTATTATCACCTTTTGCATATCCATTTATCTGTTAGTGGACACTCGGGTTCCGATTTCTCCAACTTTTCTGGTTTTTGCCATAGCCATCCTAATGTCGTCGGAGCGGTATCGCATTGTGGTTTTCATTTACATTCCCCCAGCTGGCTATTTAAAAAAATATATGGTAAATATTTTCCTAGAGGTTATTTGCCTAAAAACCTTAACCCTCTAGGACATGATCCTGTATGGAACATATTGCAAAAGGGCCCCCAAACCAGAAAGCCTTGCACTTTGTCCCCCTGAGGCCCATCATTCAGTAAGTAAGTAACTCTTATTCAACATTCATGATTGGCTATGTTTTCCAGAAGGGAGCTGGACAATCCACTATGGCAGGTGCTGTGGCAGGAAGACAAGTGACAGTAGAAGTGACTATTAACAATCTGCCACCAAAGGAGGGAAACTATAATACTTTCCTAGGACGTTTATGACCCCAAGTCTTCCACTAGAGGTCAAATGATGTTCAGTATTTTGTAAGAAGGCAAAGCTATCTATAATACATTTTAGAAAGGGTTCCATGAAGGATGACTCAGAGAAACACATATTTGCCCTTGGATGGATAAGCTTGCCTGAATTTTCTAGATATTTAATTTTCCAGTGATATCTAAACAATTAGGTGATAATTGAGTTTCATCTTGACTGCGGAAAGACAAATGGAAGATTCAGATTCTGTAGAATTGTTAAAGATCTTATTCAAGAATTTAAATGAAATGGGGTGCCTGGGTGGCTCAGATGGTTGGGCGTCTGTCTGCCTTCGGCACAGGTCTTGGTCTCCAGGTCCTGGGGTCGAGCCCCACGTCAGGCTCCCAGCTCAGTGGGGAGTCTGCTTCTCCCTCTCTCTCTCTGCCTCTCCCCCTGCTTGTGCTCCCTATCTGTCTCAAATGAATAAATAAAATCTTTTTTAAAATTTAAATCAAATGCTTTTAAGAACTTGAATTCTACTTTTTTGATGATGTTGACCACTGGTTGATTTGATACTCAGAGCTTACATTTATTTTAGCAAATCTCTGTTATTTCAGTACACGTCGTGGCATGATGCCAATAAATTAACCTTTTATCTGTTCTCTCAGCTGAGTTGCTAAAAATTATTGCTGGTTGACGCCGAGTTAAATTACAGACCTGAAAGCTGCCCAGTATTTAATGTATAACTGAACAGTCATATATACATTATATAACAGTGCTTTCTGTCTCACATACTCGTAAATGCTAAAAGCTCCTCCTGAGTTAAGTTTCAGTATCCCTCTACAGAGACTAAGAACTAATAGGGAACACACAGAAAAAAAAAAAAAAAAACCAGGGGTTCCTGGGTGGTTCAGTCGGTTAAGCGTCTGCCTTCACCTCCGTTCATGATCTTGGGATCCTGGGATCGAGCCCTGCGTCCGGCTCCCCGCTCAGCAGGGATTCTGTTTCTCCCCCTCATTCCTGCTAGTGCTCTCTCTCATTATCTCTGTCTCTCTCAAGTAAATAAAATAGTTTTAAAAAAGAAAAAAAGAACCCAGCATCTTCTCAGAGGATTTTTTTTCTTTATCTGAAGCCCATTTTACATCCTCTCCCCCACCTCATCTTTGCTGGGAGTCCAGCCAGTTACCTCCTGACCGTTTGATGTGATCCTCAACAATTACATTTCAAATACACGCACAGCAGGACCGCTAAGAGTGACTTAAATTTTCTCAGCAATTCCTGTTCTGGATTTTGAGAGCAGATAAGCAAGCCTTCGATCAGACCACAGCAAAGCCAGCTTAATGACAGGTCTTTGGGCTCCTCTAGAAACTGAGGCACTGTCCGGTCCCGCTCTGGCATTTTCTATGCAGTGAACCCCCAGATGCATTTCTGCCCCCAAATAGGATGAAACCATCTTTTCTCCTTTTTAACTGGGCTGGTATTTTTTTTTTTAAGATTTATTTATTTATTTTAGGGAGAGAGAGAGAGCGAGCGTGTGAGCTAACAAGCAAGGTGGGGGCAGAGGGAGAGAGAGAACCCTTGAGCAGACTCCCTGCTGAGCACAGAGAGCCACCGGGTCTGGATGCGGGGCTCGATCCCAGGACCCTGAGACCAGACTATGACCTGAGCCAAAACCGAGTCCGCCGCTTAACCGGCTGAGCCTCCCAGGCGCCCCAGCTGGGCTTGTATTTCAACAGTAAACTTACGTGGCTGCCTCCTTTTACTCTACACTGGGAAATGTTCTTTTTATTCACAAGGGCTGACTATACTATATTGTACCGTCAATATCTAGACACTTCCTGTTTTAAATAGGATATGGTACTTCTTTTCCAGATCCAGAATTTAAAACCAAAGTATCACATTCTATTAACTAATTTTATTTTTTTTTTCTTGCAGGTTTCTGAAAAGTGCCTTTTCTGAACACCGCTGCTTCGATTCCACTCTAGAGCTGTCTCTTCATAAACCCCTCTTCCCTCCCCAGCCCCCAAACCTGGTTTGGTTGTAATTCAGTCTCAACAACTTGCCTGTTCCCTTTTCCCTTTGATTCCCCGTTTTCCTACTCATTTTCCCGCCTCCTGACTTTGCAGCACATTTTATTTGTACAGTTGTCACATCCTTACCAATCTTAATCATTAAATCCAAGAAATAGGGAGAAAAACATTTCTCCCCTTGATCTGAGACCATTCCACAAATTGAAGGACAACTAGCAGCATATGCTTTTTGCAAGAATAATTGAAAACATCAAGTGGAGAGCACAGAATTCTTTTGAAAGCCTGCCAGTTAGTCGAAGTAACTTCGGCAGAGGAACAAATTAAACACTCAATATCTTAACCTTTCTGGTTGCCTTCTTAGGAATTGGTCTCTCATTTAATTTTTAGCTCTTCTGCTACTATTTTTATTCTGTGATCGGCTTTCTGTTTGGCCAGACCAGATTTTGGCTGGGACGAAAACCTAAGTGCTAACAAAGAAGCATTTCACCAAAGCAACCTCATCTCCTCACATCTAGCTCGAATTCACTTTTAACCTTTTAACAGCACCGAAACGGTCCTAGAGAGGGTGCACTTGATTCTAACTTCGCTTTCAATATGACGGCTGTCAATGTCACCCTGGTTCGAGACACCCAGTGGCTGACTTTAGAAGTCTGCAGAGAATTTCAGAGGGGAACCTGCTCTCGGGCCGATGCAGACTGCAAGTTCGCCCATCCGCCCAGAGTCTGCCACGTGGAAAATGGCCGAGTGGTGGCGTGCTTTGATTCCTTAAAGGTGAGTCCCATGCGCACGCATATAATGTTTCATTTGAATTTGTTGATGTCTATGTGTTTTGAAATATGATGGGCTTTGAAATTAGTGAAGTTAGTTACAGCAGGGAGGTGGTAAGTTTTTGTTTGTTTGTTTGAAGACAGGATGTAGACCCTGTGCTTGTAGAACTAAGCCAGACTATATAGCTCATCTCATCTCCTCAAAGCCCACTGATCAAGATAGACTTGAAGGAGAAAAAAAATGAAGAATTTTTGTAGGAGTGAGAAATTGCAGCCTCGCCATCCTTTACTTTTTTGTATAGGGCTTAAATGTTGAATACACTGATCATAATTCTCATAGAGCCTAAAGAAGCCCTTTACTGAATTATAGCCCTATTAACTATGTTATCGACATACACTTGCTAGGGACCAGGCAGCTTTCAGAGGACAAGTCAGATTCAAAGAGTGTAAGGTGAAAATCTCACCATCAAGGAGGAAAATGGCTCTTAAAGTTTATTTATTAATTTTAGTAATCTCTACACCCAGTGCAGGGCTCGAACTCACAACCCTGAGATCAAGAGTCACACAATCTACTGAATGAGCCAGCCAAGGGCCCCCAGAGTACTTAAAGTATATTTTGAACCTTTAGCTTAAACGTGGGTACCAAAATAGGTTCAGTTAATTTTATTCCTAAAATGATTAACCAATTTCAGATTTGTGAGTACCTTTTATAAGGCAAGTCTTAATGCCAAGGTCATCAAACCCGAATATTATGTACTAGACTATAACCAAAATATGAGGGCAAATGAGATATTATGTAGAATAGAACATATGTGATTACAGAACAAGAAAATACACTGACTTTCATGTTTTATTCATAGTTATCTTTAAATTAAGGATAAAGATGTATAAATTAAAGCACAGAAGTAAAAAAAAATGGTAATAGATTCCTGGTTTAATAAGATTTGCTACGATGCATTTGAGAATTTTTTTTCAAAATATGTGAAAGTGAATTAAGCCTAATAAGAACCTTTTCAATTTCTTGATATTGTTTTAGCCTCATCATGACCAATTTTACCTCATTAACATTTTTATTTATGGCTGCATTGGCTGACAGAGATGTATTCCTTTATGTGATCATTTCTTCAGAAAACATTTCATCAAGTGACATCCTACGTAGCAAGTTAATTTAACTTATTTCGTGCTTACTACTTTTTGTTGCAGACCCTCCCAAGTCAAGAATGGAAACTTGTTATTGTTAAAAAAAAAAAAACCAAAACAGCAGTTTTTGCCGTTGAAAATGTCTGAATTGCCCTTATTTGCAGCAGATTAAAGGGCTTATTCTCTACATTTCACTATCATTTGAGTTTTATCTACAATTATTTCGTGTATTATTGAAATCTCCTGCTGTGTTACCCAGCAATGCCTTGAAGCGGGAAAGAGCACTGGGCTCCTTGGGGGGGGGCGGGGGAAAACAGGAGATGTCTTTCATCCGGTCCATCGAGAGTGTCTGGGAGAACAAGAGGCCCTGTGCATATGTTGTTGCCAGAGATCCAGGAGACAGTCCCAGCCTTGCTACTGTGTCTGACTTTAGCTACTTGCTCTGATAAGGCTTACATTCCTTTATCTCTACCTGCCTTCCAGGATTATTATGGAGATGCCATGAGATTACATAAACAAAAACTGCACCGATCACTCTAAGAGTGAATTAAATGGAAGATTATTTACTTGCAATTCACTAAGATGTTTGAGTTCTTCAAAACAACTCTATTTAGTTAGGGTTTATTGTTTAACTCTACAAACTCCTGTTCCAAATGGACACACCCAAATCCGGGTGCCATGAGTGTCCTATTAGCTATCATTGACTTTATAGTTTACTTTGTTGTTGTTTTTAAAGATTCTATTTATTTATTTGACAGAGAAAGAGACAGCAAGAGAGGGAACACAAGCAGAGGGAGTGGGACAGGGAGATGCAGGCTCCCCACCGAGGAGGGAACCTGATGCAGGGCTCGATCCCAGGACCCTGGGATCATGACCTGAGCCAAAGGCAGTCACCTTACGACTAAGCCACCCAGGCGCCCCTATAGTTTACTCTTTGATTGAGAGTTCCTTGCAGGCTTTGCAAATTCTCTGTTTCCAGACATCTGATGAAAGGAGATAGGCAATCCTCCCAAACTTTGGTATACTTCAGGTTAGTTCTACTTAAGGAGTGCCATAAAGGGAGCATTTTGAAGAAAATAATAAGCAAAGCAATTGTTAACAAAACACATACTGCACTACCACTTCAAAGGTTAGAAAATGTTTAATTCAGAGACTACATAGATAATGGCCAATGAATATTAATAAGCCACTTAATTATTTAAATACACTGTCTACTCACCACATCCAGTGTTTTTAAAATAATTTTTGTATTATGTTGGTATCTTGATGACCAATCACACAGGATAAGGACAATTTATATAATCCTCACATTTTCAAATTTTAATGAAAACTTTAATATTTCAAATACACAAAGCCTTTCAAACAATTAATTAATTTGCCATTTAGACAGCACATTCATCACAGTTCCACGCCTGCCCAAAAGCTTTGTGGTTCTGTGCTTTTATATTATTCCTTATCCACAATATGCATGAACACTATACTAAGTTGAGGGTAATTGACCTATGTGGATTGTAGGAGGACCCTGTCTGAAATACACAAATAACATAACTCAATGTTTATTGTAGCATTTGCTACTCTCCTTGAGGTTGCATCACTGAAACACCTTTGAAATGCATCTGTGCACTCTTTCTATTCCCGCGAGTGGTTAAATAATTGAAGCAATCATTTGATGAGTTTTGAGCTGCTGCTTTTGGTGTTCCATGTTTTGTTTTTATAAGGATTCCATTAGCACTAGGTATGCTACCAGATGATGATGGTTCTTTGCCTTCATAATAGGCACAATACACACAACGTTCTATACTCACCTCATAATGAGGGAATGTTGTAAAAACAAGGAGGGCGAGCTTGATGGCTCCTCGTGCTGGGATGAATGTTTAGTGTTCATTGCTGTTTTTGACTCAATTGCCTAGCCTGCGTGGCACATTTATTTCAAAATTTCTCTCCAAAATATTGCTTAACCTGTTCTGTGCCAATTTCTCAATACGACAGTTTACCGCTGACCTAGCCTGATACTTTCAGGGCATGTCCCTTACATTTAACAAAAGAGTGTCCCTAAAACTACCATGCTAGAGTCTTTGTGATCGTTTCCGTAGCCAAGATTGTTATCGTCATGTATTCTGCTTCGACAACATCATGACATCTTGCTCTGTCCCCTCCATACTTGAAGCTGGGTGACTTCAGCCACGTGTTATCCAGGAAGGCTGTAAATGCTGTGATCATTTCGTTATGGCAGATCAATGCCCATTACATCGGCCCCCTCTACTCCCCACATTGAGTAGTTTTGTAACAAAAATTTCCTGGCAAAGGTCTTGGCAGCAGGCAGCGTCCGAGGACAGTCATGTCAACCCATCTAGATTCCTAAAGGATGGAAACTGGGTGTGGAATGCACATAAACTAGCCCCACACGATGTCTTCAGACATCACATATGATCACAAGCATAATCGCATTTCGACAAGCGAAACCTGCTGTGTAAGCACATGGATGTGAATCCACCCTTGTAGGTCAGATTGTCCTGGGTCACCTGTATATTCTGTACTTTGTCTCACTAGTTGCAGTCATTTTCACCAGTTTAAAATTTGACTGAATATTTATGTCATCCCTGTTTGCTAAGGGAAAACTTGCTGGGAGCAGAAGACTCCTAGCAACATAATCCCAAGGGTCACTGGATTATGCAAGACTTAGAACCATTTCTAAGCTTGATCAGAATGCATTTCTAAGTACAAGCTCAGTCTGCTTGAACTATAAAGATACATAGGTAGCACCTGTCATCCTGATATTCCTGGATTATAATATTTTACTTGAGGATCTCTATCTTCGGTGATACTGACCTTGAAAAGGAAATATCTTTGACTGGTAAAAGTCAATGCTATTTCAGACATTTCAAAACTTTTTTTGAAAGAAAAATGTAATTACAATTAGAACCTAAACAAATACACATTGATAGCTCAACCTAACTTTTAAATATTTTATTTTGAAATAATTTCAGGCTTACAGTAAAGTTGCAAGAGTAATACAAGGATTAGGGGCACCTGGGTGGCTCAGTCGGTTAGGCAGACAACTCTTGATTTCATCTCAGGTCATAATCTCCGGGTCCTGGGATCAAGTTCCCCATTGAGCTCCGTGCTCAGTGTGGAGCCTGCTTAATATTCTCTCTCTCTCCCCCTCTGTCCCTCCACGTGTTCACTCAATTTCTCTCTAAAATAAATAAATAAATCTAAAATAAAATAAAATAAAATCTTTAAAAATAGTACAAGGAGTTCCTGCATACCCTTCACCCAGCTTCTGGTAATGTCAACAACTTACATACCTTACGTAGCCCAGTTATCAAAACCAGGAAATTAACTCTAGTACAGTATTATTAACTAAACTATAGATCCTATTTGAATTTCACCAATTTTCCCCCAGTGTCCTTTCTCTGTTCCAGGATCCAATCCAGGATCCCGCTTTGCACTTGTCATACCTCCTTAGTCCTCTCCAATCTGGGACAGTTCCTCAGTCTTTCCTTGTCTTTCCTGACCTTGACACTTTGGATGCATACCAGTCAGTTATTTTGTAGAATCCCTCTCAGTTTGGGTTTGTCAAATGCTTTCTTATGATTTGATTAGGGTCGTGCATTTTTGGCAAGAAAACCGCAGCAAAGATGTGCAACGTATCCGAGAGTGCCTGATGTTGACATATCTTATCACTCGTTATGTTAACCTTAATCACTTGATTAAGATGGTGTCTGCTGGGTTTCTCTGCTGTAAAGCCACCAGTTTTCCTTTTGTGCAAATCGATAAATACCTTCTTCATTTATTCATCATCTCCTACAATATGCCATTGATTGCAAGGGGCATCCTAATATCTAAGCTGTTGAAATGTAAATGAGTCTCTTAGAAGTGATGGGTAGTGCATTTCTATAATTACGGTCAATCAAGAAGGGGAGGGAGGAGAAAACAGACCAATGGCATGACAGAAAAGGAGGCAGTGACGGGCCCCCAGAATGACAGAACCCTGGAGGATGAGAAGCCCAAGAAGTTTTGGGCTGTGCGTGCCCCTGTCATGTGCTACTGTGGGTGACCCTTGTGCTGAATGGAATCAGTGCCCCTGGCCACCTCTAACTTGGGGTCCTCCTACATCGGGAACCAAGTGTTCTGCCTTTGTTTCCAAGATAATATTTCCCGATTGTAAAAGTTATCCATCTCTATGATGGGAAAGGAAAAGACAAAAAGAAATCTTAAAAATCATATGCAAGAAGATAAGAATAAAATATAACAAAAGGTAAATAAAGTGTAAGCGTCATCCCCGCTGCACCAATATCACCATTAACGTTTCCGAGTGTTTCCATCCCATCTTTCCGTCCTTTATATGCCTGTCCGTTTGTCTCATAAACCTTGCCTTACCTCCTGTGTCCTCACAGACCTCACTCCCTCCCCCTTCCCCCAGCCATCCTGGACAGCCAACCTCTCCCTCTATTGAGACTTCCTGTTAGTCTCATGTTCTTCCCGGGGTGCAAAAAAGAGAGAAAAGAAAAGAAAAGAAAAGAAAAGAAAGAAAGGAAAAAAATCTAGATAATGCCTGATCTCTCATTCAGAGACTATAAAAAAATACACCACTTATTGTAGCAATTCTTCTGGTCAAAAAATAAATACATCATTTCTAGAAAACTATAAGAGACAAAGATTTCAAAAAAACAAATCTGTAAGTCTGTTACCTGACCAATCTTTTCAATACATAAGTCCTTTCAAAATTTCTTTTAATGACAACTGTTTCCTCAAAAAAAAAAAAAAAAGGTTTCAGTCATTCCATGGAATTCCAAAAGTTTTTCATACTTGTGAAAGAATAGTATTTTAGAAACAGACTTAATGTAAAAGATACTTTTTTTCAAATAAGTTGCAGCCATCAGAAATTATGTTTATGAGTACTAGGCAATCGTAATAATAAGCTTCATCTTCTACTGAATGCCTGCTATATTCCAGAAACTTCACACAAGCTGACTCTAGTCCTCACCACAACCCTGTGAAAGCTTTACCATTGGATGGTCCAGGTTTTGCCAGCTTCGTGGTCTTGAATAAGTACCCAACTTTCCTGTCCCTACGTTCCCTCACCTGTGAAAACAGAGAACCTACTAGCACCTACCTCTGGAGTTACTGAGCATTCAGATGAGGTGATCCACATAAGGCACTTGGAACAGAGTGCACTCAAGCACTCAAGAAATGTCTATGTTCACCAAATAAATTCCGAGTGCCTTGACCATTTCAACATGAAAAATAAAATTGAACCATGACAGTAGTAGAAGAAAGCGTAGGTGAACACTTTTGTAATCTTGGGGGTGGGCAAGACCTTCTAAGCACATTATCAAAGGCAGAGGCAATCAAAGCAAAGGATTATTAGAACTGAACACACAATAAAAATCATAGCTGAGTGAGAGAAAACACCAAAAAGTTAGAAGATAAGCAATAATTGGGGGGGGGATTTTAACGAATTTGACAGATAAAAAGGTCTTTAATATACAACAAGCTTTACAATTAAAAAAAAATACAAACAATGGTATTTTCCTGGAAAAATAGGTAAAGGATAGAAA
>CM052801.1:86336151-86402817 GCA_028533885.1 Nasua narica | reverse complement strand
TTTTTTTTTTTTTTTTTTTCAGAAAGCCACATTCTCTGAAGTTTTCTAATTTTATTCTGATTTTCAGGGAAGGTGCAGTGAAGGTAGAGTAGATTTGTTTTCTTTTATTTTATAAGAATTCCAGGAATTAAAAGGCACCGGTTAGAATCTCACCATGATTCTAGAAGCCTTCTTGTGCCTAATATAGAGGGTACACATGGTTAAAGAACACTACACCCTTACAAGTGTACTATTCGCCCAATAACTCTTGTTCCAGCTGTTTAAACTGACTTGGGGAGTACAATTAACAGATTTTTAAAGCGATTTAACTTGTGCTGTTCTTTGCTTCATTTTATTTTTTTCCCTGTTTTAGATCTGGAGATAGGCATTCTTTAGCCGAGGTCATATTTCAACTTCTCCTCTGTAAGGATTATGAGACATTTACGGTTGAGGGATTGATTTATTTGAAAACAAAAAACATCCACTTATCATTTTATCTTCTTCAAACTAACCCCATTTCTATAACATTGTTTGTAGATGGCCTTGTTTGGTTCTTTAAATACTAGGAACAGTTTCATCATCATCAAATATTAACTGCTCACGGAGAGCAGAAGGTGAGCTTGACAAGATTGCCGTGTTTACTAAGAGCAACTCATTTTAAACCATACATTTTTTAGAAAGTAATCTCTGTAGTTTCATCTGGAACTTTCTCAATTCTGTTCACATCTCTGAAACACATTTCAGATGAAGCTTAATACTTGGTAGACATTCAGGCCACGCAGAATACATCTTTATTTTGAAAAGAGAAAACCTTTGTATCAATAAAATTGCTTGTTTTTATGTCTGCAGAACAAAAACAAACAGGAAGTTGGCCTAGTTTTCAGATACTCTGAAAAAAATCAGTTGGTTTAAAAGGCCACTTTCCTTAAATACACCATGTGTTTGGAATTTGGAATTTTCTTTGCAGATTTCTCTGATACTGTAAAATGCCTACAGTTTTAATAACAAGTTAGCACAGAGTTTTCCTTAAGACTCTTGTTGATAATAATATATTACCATTAACAAAATGTAAACTTCGTCCCTGCCTCAAAATATTTGAATGGCAGTGGATACCACTAAGACTTTCTGCTTGGAAATTGCATATTCGGTATTAGTCTGGTGTTTGGGTAAGTGTATGAGGAAAATGCTTATTTCAGGGGGATACATTTGACCTCCATTTGCGGTTTGAAACAGGATTTCACACTTGTGAATTTAGCAAGACCCCGCGCACAGCCATTTTGATATCATGCTTTTCAATTTCTTTCTCTGTAAAAGGCCTTAGGTTTAGCAAAAGAGGGACTGATTGTCATCTCTGTGCCTCTAATTTCAAAATGCAAAAGGTAAATCAATAACTATACCTGCCCTTTGCATAACCTCCGGGAGGAGGGATCTCTGGTTGGCTATAGAGATGTAATTATTTAATGTATTCTCAGCGGCATATTGAGCTCTGCAAAGATAAATTGCTTAAATCCGAACAATAATCAGTGCCTTTCCCACCTTATGCTCTCTGTAGATGTTTGCGAGCTATTTGAAACTTTATTTCTTTGAAAATTTCTTTTTACTCAGAGAGAGGAAACTTAATTTTGCCAAGTGGAAACCCCAAGGTTTAAGTCGAGTGCAAAACTAAGACCCTTAGCAGTCGAGCGGATTGCCAACCACCTCCTTACTTCCCAAGTTTTAGTGCAGTTTAAACTCACTTGAGAGCCTTAAGTTTTAAGTCATGGAACACCTAACGTAAGTGGCATATGGTTTTAAGGGACAGGAGTCACAGTGTAGGGAAAGCCCATTAGGGAAGTCCTAAAGTTTTTATTCCAGACTTTCTCTGGCTGAAGCATTCAAAGAAAGGAAGAAAGCTGGGAAGATGATCGCGGGATCTTTCTTTGTAGCAATCGTAGGGAAAATCTCCATCTTGTTAGCTGTTGGCAGATCCGGTAGAGGCAAAAATGTTCAATGTCATTTCAATGGAACACCCGGTTCTTGGGACATCACTGTATTTTTCTAGTTAGGAGGGGAGAAATAGAAATGAAAAGTATGAAGGAAAAACTAACTTGACCCATCAGATGTCATGGTTTAGCTTTAGTAGGAGGGACCATTAGATCAGCCTTTTCCATTAGGACAGTCTAATGAAATACTGGTAAAAGGTGTTTTATGAAGAAGAGAGGGGTGGTTTCTGCAATTCGGTTGTGTGGGACATGTATGAGAGAGACCCTCTGATTCGCTCTGGTGTGCCATCAGGCTCCGAGAGAGTAATGTAGTGGGCCGTCCTTACAAGAATTCCCCCAGGAAACTGAACTTCTGAGGCTCCTCTCTTGGGATCACTGGTCCCAAATGCTTTCCAACTGTCCTCTTTGCATTTCCATCCCTTGTCGTCTACAAACATGTAAACTTGCCCAGTGTAGTGCGATTTCATTCTTTCTGACCATACCCGTTCTGAATCTTCGAGAATCCCAACAAAGGCATCTGCATCCTTTATTTGAACATTTAAGACGGATTTGCTTTTATCCTTTTAATCTGTCCATTTAAACATGCAGAAGTCATCTATTACATTCTTACTTCTGTTGCACTCATGGGATATGAATGTTTTGGCGTGCACCGTGCAATTAAAAGTCATTTTTTGTGTTTTACAACGGCTTGTTAACAAAGTTACAGGAAAAATATGAAAAAACTTAAATGAGGTTTATGACGATGCTCCCTACAGCTGTGATCGTTGCGTACTTACAAGGGACAGCAGTACTCAAAGTGTGGTCCAAGGACTCTAAAGTGTCACTAAAACCCTTTCTGGGGTCTGAGAGATCAAAACTGTTTTCATGATTATATTAAGACCTCATTTGCTGTTTTCACGGACATTCTCTCAAGAGTGGAGTTTTCCAGAGACCGCATGATAGGTGATGTTGCAACAGTTGAATGCAAAAGCAGGCAAGAGGGGAGGCTGCATGCCTAATGACTTAAAAATTCAGGACTGTGTCTAGTAACAGATTCCTAAATGTTCACGATTACCACTTTTGTGATATGCATTTTCTGCCATGTGGGACTATTATGGATTGCCATTTTTCCTGGATATATGATTTTGTTCATTAGAACTAACCATGCCCCCTTACTTCTCCCTCTCTCAATATGAGTAATCAAGAGTTGACTGCAAAAGACATCTATGCAAATAATGGCTATTCGTGCCATTTTCTGCATGCTTTGAATATGTATCTGCCTAGATCTTATGTGTGCCTATGGAAACATGATGCTTAAGCCATCATTTTCCTCAGCTTTAATGGATGACTTCTGCTTGAATTTGAGTATTCCACAGACGAGGCTGAACAAAAAAAAAAAAAAAAAGCTTACCACCCCTGCTCACCCCTCCCACCCACAAATAAAACCTTCCAAACACAAAAGCCTCATCTTCCTGTAGTAATTACTATGTTCCAAAAATGTGTATAAATTCAGAGTCGGGAGTTGGGCGTGGCGGTCACTGACCATGGCCCTGTGGGCTCCCCACCTCCAGGAGGAGCCCCAGGCAGGCACAAAGTCATTTGAATATACGATTGCGCCACTGTGGGTGGGAAAGTAGAGTGGCTGACGGGTAGAGAGCTGTGTGAAGCTTTGGGTGGGAGGAGCCATGGATTAAAAAATTGCTTTCTCCGAAGGCCAACTTCCTTAAATTCCTTGCAGCTGGTCAGGTAAGCTGGGTCTGGGAGTGCCTTCTGCTTTGCTCAGGGCAGTTGGAGGCCTAGTAGAGCCTGGGCAGATTCCATGGAGGGAAATCCTTCTGTCCTTAAGGTAAAGGGAGTAAAATGGGTTTTTGAGGATTTGACTCAATTTAGCTCAACTCACCAGGGTAGAAGAATGCGCAGGGAGAGGGTTGCCAGATGATACCATGAATGCAGTGCATACTTATCCTAAAACGTTGTTCATTGCCTGTCTGCAATTCCAATTTGATTGTGGGTTCTGTATCTCCACTTGATAGATCTGACCACCCTGGGTGGGGTTCCGGGCAGAAGCCCTAGCCGGGAGGAAAGGGAGCAAGCAGCTGGTGCCCTCTTTGTCTTGGGTCTGTATCACTACAATAGGTCATAGATAGGGTGTCTAAAAAAAAGGGAGGTGAAGGAACCCTAAGAACCCAGCATTTGACTATGGGCCGAGAGCAAGCTATGCCTTTATGTTGTTTCATGACAAAGCCAATGTCGCGTGATTTTATGGGTATTTTATTTGTTGGAGTCACGGTTTGAATGCCATTATGTTTTCTTTACTGTTTTCTGTATTTTAATGACATTTTATGTTGGCAGCCATCAGAATGCTTTAAAAACAGCCTCCATGAGTACTTTTGGTGACTTGGTACCGACGTACTTTCACTGTCTTTGGTTTTCACTTGATTCCGGTGAGCTGCTCTGTAAACAGAGGGGGTGTGTTCTTGAGGAGCTTTTTATCAAACAGATATTCAGTTAATATTTTTCTAGCACGATTGAAGGTATTCGATTAGATCAGGACGGGTGGACGGTGGGGGGGGTGGGGAGGGCAGTGGGGACCTAGAGAAGGGGGCAGGAAGCAGTTTTGAGGTATTGGTGAGGCAGGCTTGGTTTCCCTGTGAACAGCCATTGGGATTTGTAGTGTTATTTACTCTTCAAAAACTTTTATGGAAAAATTTAAGCTCATGATTATTTGAAAACAAGCGTTCCATGTGAATGCAGTTGAATGGGGGGGGCTGTGGGGGAGGCGGGTCTTGAAGTATAGCGGGGACAGGTTTCTTGGAAGAAGCCAGCGTGTGCCATAGAGACCCATGAGAAGGCCCCACCTGATGTGATGGCCCTAAAGCCACATAGTCTACCCCTGTCTAAGTAGCTTCAGGGATTTTGACTCAGGCTGATTACATATGAACCTGCTGCAGGTTCCTTTATTCGGTTCTGTGGGGCCCTGTGGCCCGGGGGGGTTCCTGTGGCTATAGACCCCTGGAATTAGACCAGTGTTTGTGTCTGTGTGCCTCGTGGATTCCTGACACTTCTGGCTTCGTTATACTGAACTACTGGGAAGTTTTCAGCCATCGCGATCACATACACCCCAGAGTATACATTCACAGCAAAAAAAAATATACATATATATATTTTATATGTAATATATATATATATATATATATATATATATATATATATGTGAATTCGCTGTGTTCTAGACCCGACTAGAATAACCAGTCATTTGAGAGAGACCGCCAGAACAGCCTTATGCATAAGTCGGCTATGTTCTCCTGTTGGAGGAAGAAGAAAGAATTTAATGAGAGTAAACAGCTAGTGAAGCAAGTAGGCTTCTTCTTTTTTTTTTTTAAAGATTATTTATTTGAGAGACAGAGTGAGCGAGAGAGAGAGCAAGAGAGAGAGTACAAGCGAGGGGAGGGGCAGAGGGAGAGAGAGAAGCAGGGTCCCTGCTGAGCAGGGAGCCCAACACAGGGACCGAGCCGAAGGGAGAAGCTTCACCAACTGAGCCACCCGGGCGCCCCAGCAAGTAGGCTTCTAAGGCAGACTTAGTGTTCCTCCCTATAAAATCATTCTCGCAAACTTTATTCATTCACTCAGCAAACTTATGGAGTGACCACCCTTCTCCAGGCACAGAAACCTCCCTGGAGGTTCAACGATGGGGAAGATAGAGTCCTGCCTTTGGATAAGCTCAAAGTCTAGTGGGAAGATAGGCATGCAAACAATTTATCGATGTGCACGGTGATAAGTGCTGGGATAAAACTGTAAGGTGCAGGCGGAGGCACAGAAGAGGGGGAGGTAAATGAGAGTGGGGGTGGGGAGAGGAGTCCAGGCAAATCTTTACAGGGCAAGAGTCATTTGAGCTGAAAATCCATGTTGGGGAGTGCGAGCCTGGGAACTTGGCTTCTGTCCTTACTGAGCTGCTTGTGAAGTAGGACGAGCCCTCTCGCTTCTTTGGTCTTTACTTTCTCAGGAAGATAAAGGCACACGGGATGTTCCTTACAGTCCGACTCAGCCCTAAATGTTACAAGCTGGTAATCAAGCTGTCTCAGTGGACTGTTTGAGAACAAATCGTCATCGTTGAGCCCTACTCCCTTCATCTTTTTGGAGGTCAGCATTTGAAAGCTTCCTTGAAGCAGATAGGCAAGAAAACTCTTCTGCCCTCCTCCCAGCTTCTTACCTGAATTCAGACTTGGTGTCTGGTTTGTGCCAAAGTCATTGCCCAGTGTGTGCATAAATGGGATGTCAAGAAAGCAGAGTCGAGTAGCATAAGGAAATGAGATGCCCAGCTGACTGCAGTGGGGCGGGGGGCAGTGCTTGCCTGGCCCTCTCCATGGGGGTCTGGGTTCAGCCTCATTAATCTTGCCTTCAATATTTTCAGGAAATGGTTTATTAAAGACTTTTAAAAAAATAAAAGCTTTTTGTCTGCATCCTAAATTTATATTACAAATTGTATGTAAGATTTCAGGATGCTCTTTATGCATATTTATCAATGTTCTTAGATGGTATGATGTTGGAGGAGAAAATGATGCAGATTATATCCATTTTTAGAAAGACAGAAAAGAGGAAGAAAGTGGGAAATTAGCCATTAGTATGCTGACATCTGGCTAATACTCCGTTTATGTTGATGTCCCCTCACTTTTAGCTCCTTTAGATTGTTCCTAGCCTTTAAATAGGCCTTGATGGTGGTAGGAACCAGGCAACCTCAGACGTGTGATTTGTAATTCTCGAATCACTGGTACTTCCTCTGAGCAGCCGTGTCTATGCATGTAAGTGTGTGTCGGTGGGCCGCTGGGATCAACAGGAGTTTTCATTTAACACTCGATCATTAAAAGGAAATAACATGATTTGTTTCATAGAACAAATCATCTGTTCGTTGCCTTTATTCAACATTCCACTTTAACTCTTGGTCGCCTAGCAGAGCTGTGAGGTGTCTTTGAAAAGGTAACCCAGTTATCATTGTATTTGAGGGGAGGGGTTCCCCCCCAGCACCCCCTCCCCGTAATTCCACATGTATTTGAAGAAGCCAGTCATTCTGCAAACAGCTGTTCCTGTTAAGATACTGTGACTGACAAAGGGTAATTTTCAGCTTCCTAGGGTCCCTTTCTTATTCTGATGGATGGTAGAGCTTTCTCTTAGGAACGTAAAAAAGTACATTTCACAGGGTTTTTCTACCACCAAGTGCATGGGAAATCTTCGATCTGATAGACTCACCCTCATAGCTCCCAAGACTTAGGTGGGATTTGAATCTCTACAATGCTACTTTTCTCTCTCCGTCAAAGGCTTTGTACTCATTTGTCAAAAGCCTGAAGGTAGGAAAAAGGAAATAGATTGATTTGTGGAGGTTTTACAAATGCTCGGCAACTTTTTCCTTTGTCTGTCATCAACTTTTTGATGCAGACGTATTTCAGAAGTTTCATTGACCATTTTCTCCCCCTGCTGCTTTTTGGGTGCGATTTCAAAGCGAAAGATGGGAAGGGGGAACTGGAAGATTCATGGGTGTAGTGGCTCCTATTCCCGGCCAAGAACCACTTTCCTATTGAATCACTTTGCTATTTTCTTAACTCAGGAACATAGTGAAAGGCCAGATGAGCATGATTTGTTTTTGAGGCCAAAGGAAATGGAATAGAAGTGAAATTCAGGCGAGCATACATGAACTTGCATGCTAATCTCTGCCATTCTTTAATTCTCCGTGTATATGTAGGGGGAAGCAGAGAGAGGGAGTTCTTTAATTTTTTTTTAAAGATTTATTTATTTATTTTAGAGAGAGTGAGAGAGAGCGCGCACTGGGGTGGGGGAGGTGCGGGGGAGAGACAGAGAGAGAATCCAAGCAGACTCCCTGCTGAGCGTGGAGCCTGATGTGAGGCTCAACCCCATGAGCCCAGGAGCCCAAGAACACGACCACAGCCAAAACCGAGAGTCGACCACAGCCAAAACCGAGAGTCGAAGCGGAAGCCTAACCAACTGTGTCCCCACCCTCCCACCCCCCACACCCCCTCAACCCTCGCCCAGGCGCCCCATGGAGAGTTCTTTGTCTTGACTAGCCCTAGCTGCTGTTTTCCGGATAGAGCCAGCTCTGCTGGTGATCGGCAACTGTCAAGGGCAGAGACTTGTAGTGTCCTTTTTGACACCGTCCACTGAGCGCATGGCAACTCTGAACCCGTGGGTCTGTCTAGAAGGAGGACTTGGGACACCTTTAACGTAGCTTGAGAAACCTGAGGGGTGGTTTTTTTTTCAGACCAAGATAGTTTCTGGGCTTTTACAGACACAGTGCGATAGGATATC
The DNA here is from genome assembly GCA_028533885.1 of Nasua narica. Taxonomy (NCBI): domain Eukaryota; kingdom Metazoa; phylum Chordata; class Mammalia; order Carnivora; family Procyonidae; genus Nasua; species Nasua narica. The sequence goes on along the minus strand of CM052801.1, from coordinate 86,394,562 downwards.
TTGTTACTCGTTCAAAGTGCTTAGCTGATCTAAAGAAAATGCTGGAAACTTTCCAGTCATTAGTTTTCCAAAGGCCAAGAACAATGGGTGATTACATAGCGCTGGGCAATCGGTTCCCTGCCTCCATCCCAACCCTTCCACACCTGTTTACCAAAACCTTGGTCCCCTCAAGGACCGCAAGCAAACGTTAGCAAATGTCAGAAACCAAGTTTATCCCCCAACAACTCCAAACTCCAATTAAAGTATTTGGGGCTATAATTAAGTTTGGGCCTCTTGAAGAATGAGGACTAAACAGAAGAGATTTGTTATCACCAAGTGTTGTGCCTATCAATATGTTCTCCTGAGTTCCAACGTCATTTTGAAAAAAACTTAAGAGGCTTGATTTTCTTTTGAAATATTGTGTTCCCCAGATAACATCGATATTACATTATTTGGTCTCGTCATCTGTTGTTTGGAGAGAAAATGCAGATTTTTTTTTTTTTTTTGTCTTTTATAAGCTTTCTTTAACATGAGCAGCAGTCCCCAGTAAGGTAGTATTGCTATGCATTTGCATTGTTATAGAATTAAATTATGAATTCTGTCATTCAAAAGAGAATGCTTTATAAATCAAGTAAAATCTCATAACTAAGATGAATAAGTTGTGTTTAAGTCTTTTGGGGCCTCACATTCCATACTTTTCGTTTTAGCTCAACTTGATATAATTATTAAAGTGCAATTCTCTTTTCTTCTTTTCTATTTCTGGGTACTGTTTTTGCCTTGTACAAATGTCATTAGTTTTCTGAGACAAAGCTTAAGAAAAGTTATTATATGTAAAGGACAGTAATATAAAAGTACAAAGGCAGGTAGTAATTCTTTATCTGTAGATTGGCAGGAAATGTGCCAAATACACTGCATTCTCTCCCTCCCTTGCTTCCTCCCCACTCTCACTGGTAGCACTCAGTGTAAATGATGTTAAAACTCTAAATTATAACAATGGTAAAAATCCTAATGTATTCCTTTTCTTTTCAATGTTTAAACTGATCCATTGTTTGGAACTCCTGACTATAAGAGAGAGCCCTCATTACAAAGGTTTTTCAGAAGGGGTTACAGACTGCCTTCTGTGTAAGCGTCTATAGTTGTGTTTGCCACTCCTTGTCTGGAAAAGCAATCGAAGTGGGTTTGCAATCCTAAGGCAACCCGGCTCAGCAGGCACTTCATTTCTTTTTTCACTGCTGCTGTATAAACTGTCCCAAAGCATGGGAATCGGAGCGTTGGTCCTAAATGGGGACGGTGCAGGAAGAGGAAAAATCATCCACAGAGGAGGAAGGTCAGGAGTAAGTTATTGAGACCTGGTTAGGGGGCAGCATCTCCAAATGCAGCTGCAGTTAGTGATAGAAAGCCCTGAAATTCCAAAGAGGGAACAGAGGTAGAGACCGAGATTTACGATGTGAGCCAGTGCGGTGATAGATGAAACTTTACAAGAACTTCATTTCTCCAGGGAAGAGAGGGCAGAGAGGAGAGCACAGGATTTAGGACTGACCCTTGGGGAAATCTTAATGTCAGGGCGTGGAGGAGGAAGAGGAACCCCCAAGTATAAACTGGCATGCTTGGCCGTGGATGCCACCAAGCATCAGCTCTCCCCGAGGGGTTGTTAATTCCAAGCCAGAGAACCTCCGTCCCCCTGGGTGGAGGGTGGAGAATCTAGGGACTAAAATCCTTGTGACTTTGCTTCGGTGCAGGTTGTGGTAGGTGTAAAAGGAAGCTTATGTTTTCTCATAGGAGGCACATTAGTGGGGCGGGGCCGGGGGCAACCCTCTATTGTTGTGTTTTTGAGCACATAGAAGGACTTCCTGACAGATGTAGCCGTTCCTAAGCTACTTTTACGAAATCAGAACGATTGGGTTAATACCATTTTCAGCTCTTCCGAGCAATAAATGCTTCCTTTTCCAGGATTTGCAGAGGAATGTAAAGGTACGTGGAAAGTAAGATATGATTTGATTTTCTAAATCATTCGATTTGGTTAAAATTAAATTGGTCATCGGGAGAAACGGAAGGACAAAACTGACAGAAAAAAACTGTGGCTCCTTTCATTTCTCAAGCTGTGTTCTAAGTTATACTCAGCGTCTTGCTGTGCTTAGGGGTTTGTGTTCGGGGTAGCTCTAGAAAGTTTTGAAGGCCACACCTTGATTCACGGTGAAATTATAGGAATGCTTTAGTGACAAGATTACTCAGTGTGGAGGAGCGATTGCGAAAACGGCTTAGCCATCTGAAGTAAGGGAGAGTCCTAGCATGTGTTAAAAACACTTGATGAACTACCTATTTCTCGTGCGGATTCAGGGGGCCTGGGAGCTTACATTACACTCTTGGGTACCTCCCCTAAAAAAAGCTGCTCTTTTCCTCCACCCCTCTCTCCAATAAGCTCATGCACTTAAACATATTTGGAAAAAAAAGAAAAAAAGAACTTTACCATTGGTGGGGAGAAGAATTGCTTGCAGTTGTGCTTGTCTGAAAAGGATTATGGGGGGCCTGGTCATACGAATGAGAGATTCAGTAGCCTCTTTGGAGAATGCTCTCCAGTTAAACGAACACAAGAGGTCACATTTGACATCGTGATAAATCTCTGTCCATTGACACCCTTTGGTACCACATAGTAGACACCATAATTAGCAGCCTTGTCAGCATTCAGGCAACACCAAAGGCATATTTGATTGCCCAGCACTGACATATTATCCTCTCTGGAAATTCGTAAAGCGTCAATAAAACATTGAAAGAGCCGAGACTCCAAAATACACTTTGGTCACAATTATCCAAGTGATCTAGGGCCATTGCCTCCGGAACCTAAGGAACAACATGACTGTCAGGTATAGAGATTTATTCTCTGATGAACAGAACGTTCGGGGATTTCAAGATGTTTCTCATGTTGTATGGATTCAGGAAAAGGAACTTTAAAATTGCCCAGAAAAAATGGTTTTAAAATTTATCAGGCATATTTATGTGTATATAGTTATCTAACATTTTCCCTTAATTTTCTTGATGGTTTCTGTCTGCAGATCCAAACCCTGAATCTTATTTAATTTAACATGCATGATTTTACATGTCAGGACATTTTTATTAAATCTGTAACATTATGAGGGTATCATAGTATTCCTAATATTTTATGTTTGTTTGTTTGTTTTTAAGATTTGTTTATTGAGAGAGAGAGAAAGAGAGTGCAGCGGTGGGGAGGGGGCACAGAGAGAGAGGGAGAGGGTCTCAAGCAGACTCCCTGTGGAGCGTGGAACCCACCCTGGGGCTCGATCTGAGATTAGGACCTGAGCGGAAACCTAGAGTTGAGCCCTAAACCGACTGTGTCACCCAGGTGCCCCCCTGATATATTTTTTAAGATTTTTATTTATTTATTTGAGAGAGAGAGTGAGAGAGAGCATGAGAAGGGAAAAGGTCAGAGTGAGAAACGGACTCCCCTTGGAGCTGGGAGCCCGATATGGGACTCGATCCCGGGTCTCCGGGATCATGACCTGAGCCGAAGGCAGTCGCCCAACCAACTGAGCCACCCAGGCGCCCGGTGCCCCCTAATATTTTATGTTTTAAACATAATTTGATATATATCAAAGTAGGGCAGAGCAGAGTGGCTAAGAGAATGGGTTCTGGAGTCAGACCAACCGGGTTTTAGTTCGAGTTTTGTCACTTTCTAGCTGTGCCAATTTCTCTTTAAGTCTCGGTTTCCTCACCTGGAAGGTGAAGATTAAAAGGGTATCGATCCCAAGGGGTTGGTACAAAGACTAAGTAAGTTCATTCGAAGACTAAGTAAATTAATTCGTGCAAAGTGCTTATTACCTCCCCACGTGCTTGGGACTGCATAAACTTTTGTTACTTTGTTGCCAGATTTTGAGAAATACCAATGTGCATTCATCTAATTCTTCATTTTCAGGGTCGCTGTGCCAGAGAGAACTGCAAGTACCTTCACCCTCCTCCACACTTAAAAACTCAGCTGGAAATTAATGGACGCAACAATCTGATCCAACAAAAGACCGCCGCGGCCATGTTCGCCCAGCAAATGCAGTTTATGCTCCAGAATGCTCACATGTCATCGCTTGTAAGTCACAGCTATGTCTTTGAGAAACTGCATATGTGTCTTTTTTTTTTTTTTTTTTTTAAGAATATAGATCAATGCCAGAATCCCCTTGCCGGGCTTTCAGGTGTGTTGGGTTTAACACCTGGGTTGCATTTACCATGAATTCAGTTTATAGATATTAATAAAGGAGCAGGGGCATTTTAAGATGAGGAGGAGGTCTGATTGTTAGTACAGGTAAACTGTTGAATTCTTGCAGATCTGATTTTTGTTACAGGTAAAATGTTAAATTCTCGCATATTAGCCAAAGAAATTTCCTTGCTCTTTCGTGGTGGTTTTGTTACTTAATAGGCTTCTTATTTTGAAATAATTATAGGTTGAAGGAAAAGTTGGCAAAGACAGTACAGAGAGTTCCCATATTACCCCTCACCCAGTTTCCCCTCTGTTAATTTCTTACGGCATATTTGTCAAAGTGAAGAGACCAACATTATACATTGCTATTAATTAAACTCCAGATTTTATTCTGACTTCATTAGCTCTTCCTTTAGGATTGTCTTGCTGTTCCAGTGTCGAATCTAGGGTACCACGGTGCATTTATTTGAATCCTGTCTCCCCTCTCTCATCTGGTCTGTGACCGATTCTCAGTCTCTCCCTGTTTCCCATGACCCTGACATTCTTGAGGAATCCTGGCCAGGTATTTGATGGTGGTTTAGCCGAACCCAGCCACAGAGCTTCCCTTTGCAGAAATTAAAAAAATTATGTTGCCATTCTAGACAAGCATCTGGTATTTTTATAGATCAATGAGTTGAAATGGATCCTTTAAAAAGTAATTTTGTCCTGTCGAGAATTCATCTTGTCCTGATAACCTTATAATACAAAGTTGCATTTTAGTCTTAGACCTTTCATTATCTCAATACTAATTGGGAAGGGTGTGTTGTCTTCATCTGTTACCCATTTGGTCAGTGACTATGTAGTAAACTCACTGAAAGCTAAAGACCATATAGCTTTTCTGCTCTGTCATATTTAGATGACTGCAACGAAAATGTGCTCTCAGCAAAGCTTGTTTCATTATAAAATCGATTCTCAGAATTCAAGGAAATCTATGTGGATGGGGCAACCCCTTCGCTGGTACATCTTTATGTTAGTGCACAAAACAGGTGGTAGGGGCATTGATGAGTTGCTGAAACTTTGCACCATGATCCTCTTTTTCCGGAAGGTCCAGACAGCTTTAAGTAAAATGAGGAGATTTCATCCCCCATACTAGTAGTTTGCCAAAAACATTTGCCTTAGAACTCAGTGCTGATTAATTACGTTGTTGATAAATTAGTTCCCAGAAAGTCATCAGTGAGCTCCTCCAAGCTCTTCTTTGACCTTTCATAATACTTCTTATGGTTGAACTCCTTTTTTAAATTCTTTCGTTAGCTTTCACACACTGAGGTGTTTTAGTTCCTCCCTATTTCTAAAGGGGTAGGGAAGAGAAGGTGTTCTAGATTCTGGGAAGAGTATGAACAAAACCACAGAGAAACGAATGTGCATGGTGAGTCCAGAAAAACGTGAGCAGTAGGGGAATAAAGCAAGGGAGCTTTTCACCCACTGTCATTACTGCTCATGGCCTCTCGTGGATGTCCCAATTTCAGACTGAGCAAAGAATAGGGGCCGGATTGTATTACACACCTGAGCCCAGCGTGTGTTTTTTTTTCCCCTTAGGTCAAGAGATAGCATTGGGGCATCAATCAAATGCCTGGTTTCAGGGAATCAGAGAGCAAGGCCTGGGATAAAGTAGGGGTAAAGGCAGAAGGCAGACTATTTATCTTCTATTCAGCCTCCAGGAGAGTCTTTCCATTCCCCATCTCAACCATTCATGCATTATTGATCATGCCGGCTCACCCTGGAGACTAGGGAGTGGCTTTTTTTTAGAGTCCAATAAGAGATTCATTGAGTTCTCCAGCCTCTTGTGCTTTCTAATTGAATTCTCCATGCTTTCTGTAATAGAATACATTTCCCTTTTTTTCTTCCATGAGGGTAATTTCTGATTTCAGGCCGCAGAATATGACTGATATGACTCACAGGAGTACAATTTATTTTATAGCATGTCGTAAGATACAAGGCATTACTTAGAAGACCCCAGGGAACAATTGGAAATTGCTTTTCTACCTTGTAGATTATTTAACAATAGCTGTTGTGATGTGATAAACTGATAAAAGATTAATTTCTGCCGTTATTATGTATACAAAAAACTAACCCCAAGATGATTGATATGATCCTATTTTGTGGTCTAGAAAGCTTTGTAGGCGTGTTGTAATTGCACTAGTATGAGCAATTTTAAGTGACATTTACCAGCCTGATTTGAAAGAAATGTTCTTTATTATGGATCTTGATATTACCATAGAAGTAACATGATTTTACTTGACTTTTCTGGTACCTACACTCCCCAAACAACTCTCTATCCCTTTTAACCCCCCACCACCCTGATAATCAGATTCTTTTCCGTAGAATAGTTAAGCTTTTGTTTAAATTTCCAGTCCTGATATCTAGATGGTTGCATATTAAGCCCCATTTGGTATCACTGGATTGAACTTCAGGTCTTTCCACGAAGCATACTTGGATCCGTTTCTAGGATACCAAGAGAGCGCATCTGCTTTCGGAAAATTGAGTATGGTTTCCTTATTATGAGCCCCAGATAAAGGGGATGTCAACCTAAATGGGATGGTAGCTAGAGAACAGATTCTGTTTAATGTGACCGAACAATGAATAAAAGCCACACCTAGTCAATTTCGGGGGAAATGCTTGCTGTAACAGGCAAGTTCGTTCACTATATTTAACAGTGCTAGTATAAAATTCTGCCCCTGAAAGCCTTTGTTAGCTTTATTAAGGAAGTTTAGCAAGCGAGACAGGGGCGTGACTCCCCAGTATTTATCGATGCAGTTACGAGATAGTTTCTGATGTTCACAGAAAAAAAGAAAAAGGGTGTAAGAACTCCCCCTGACTTAATTGGGAGGCAAACAGGAGCCCTGCAGAAGAATTTTAGGGAAATCAGACACACTGGATTGCTCTCAGGCAAACTGATGTTTTTAAATTTCAATTTCTCAACCGGGAATTTTCATTATGGGAGGAAGGATTCTCCCTGGTGGATGTAATGTAGGCATATATAAAGTGCATATGGTGTCATAAGTCAATTAGAAATATTTCTGATTTAGGCGTTTTGCATAATCTAGATCTATCCATGTCTAGTAAACCCCTTTAGTTTCTCTCTTTGAATGTGGTGATGCACGTGGAAACAGTTCTTTACATGCAGGTGAACTTGACCGACCCAGTCAAGTGTATTCACCTGATGATTTATAGTAGAGGTTATTGGGTCAGTCGTTGGGGTGTGCCAAGTCCCCTGGTCTGCTGTGTGTTTTTCATGACTTGCATTCCTGCAGCCAAGTTAGGGTGTTTCAAACCACAGAGCCTACCAAAAACAAGTTCCACTCCAGACTTGGTCCTTCATTGCAAATAGTATCATCTGATGTGTGTCTGAACCCTCCGCACCTTTTTACATCATTTCTATAATTCTGTGTACCAGATACATTTCCCATAAACAAGCTCGTATGTTTATCTGACATTAATATAGCAAGGAATGAAGGTGAAGTAGCACCTCAGAACCAAAAGGGGAAAAAAAGGGAAGTTCCAGGGACGCCTGGGTGGCTCAGTGGGTTGAGCCTCCGCCTTAGGCTCAGGTCCTGGGATGTAGCCCCGCATGGGGCTCTCTGCTCAGCGGGGAGCCTGCTTCCCCCTCTCTCTCTGCCTGCCTCTCTGCCTACTTGTGATCTCTCTCCTCTCTGTCAAATAAATAAATAAAATCTTTTAAAAAAAGGGAAGTTTCAGTAGCTAGGAGGAAGGGAGATACACTGACAAGGAACAGTATCTAGAGACCAGCATTTTGAATGCTTTTCTCCCTTAATTAAATAGGAGCTATAAGGTACTGTATTCTGTGGAACTTTGGACTGCAACAGTGTTAAGCGAATAGAAGCCGAGTTGCAAAATAATTTATTTACTTTTTCATTTTAGAAAATGTTGAGTACTTCAATGATTCAGTCAGTAAAGACAAAGGATAGCATCCTTCCTTAACCATGATACATTCTACATTTTGCCGATTCCCATCAGACTTATAGGTTTTCTAGTTCACACGGTTCATATATGGTTTATATACAAAACTAACTTCATTGGCTGAAGTATCTGCTATCTCCCTATTGTCATCACTCCTTTATTAAAAGTTATCATCAGGGACACCTGGGTGGCTCAGTCATTTAAGCATCTGCTCGGGTCATGATCCCAGGGTCCTGGGATCGAGTCCCGCATAGGAGCCTGCTTCTCCCTCTCTCTCCCTCTGCCTCCCCCGCCCCCTCATGCATGTGCCTGCTGTCTCTCTCTCTCTCTCTCTCAAAATAAAATCTTCTAAAATATGTCAAAAGGTGGGTAAGTCATTTTGTAGATTTAATGGGAAAGGAAACCCTATCCACATTCCAGATGACCAGTCTCATGATCAGTACAGAAATTACAGTGTATTTTAATGGAGGTTCTTGAGAGGATTTTTCAGCTTATCTACTCCCAAAATGAAAAATGACGACATTTCGTCCTTTCATCTCGATGCGCTTACATCTACATGTTTCGTAAAGTGATTTTTTGCAGAACGTTGAAGTTGGTGATGACAGACATTATGTAATTATCAGGTGAATATGCTCCTAATATAATTACAACTGTCGTTACCATGGGACATCCCATGCTGAGCGAGGTTGGCCGGATCACACCACAGGAGTATGTGGAGTGCAACTAGCCCCAAATTCCTCTGGATTTTACCATGTTTGCTGAAAGGTTAGCCAAGATTTCACTTTCAGATACAGTAACTGAAGCCTAACCTTATTTATTTGTTGAGCAAATTGTTCCCATGGGTAGGCTTCACCCTTAGTGAAGGCTCAGGGCCCCTCATCTGCATGGTCTCCATTCAAGGCCCTGTGAGGAGCCCTACCGGTGTATTTTATAATGTGTTTGTGAAGTCTGCAAAATATATTTGTATACTCTTTGTTCTTAAGGCTCCCCTCCCGCACCCAACTACCTCAACTTGAGGCCCTACAGATCCTAGATTTGCTCCTGATTGCAATTACTGGTCCAAAGTGGAGTCATTATTCCGGTCTTCTCCCTAGGCTGTGTATGTCACATGGCTTGAAGCTCCTTTTGTAGTCAAACGAAGTAAGTTCCACCAGCAGTAAGTTTGCGCCTTGCCCCAGCTCTGGTAATACACGATGTGAAACCTTGTTTGCTCAAAGGTGAAATGGAAATGCTACAATTTTGCGGCCAAACAGGAATCATTTGTACGGGATAGCTTTTATGATGCCCGTTCCTCTGACAGTAACGAATCTCAACATTCTCCCGTTAGCCTCCCTCATATATTCCCATGTGCTAAGTTCAACACAATCTCCTCTCCGCCCATTTCGCGTCCTTCTCCTCTGGGGCTGCTTAGCTAGAGCCTGGAGCTAATGAGGCCATGTGGGTCCGTTAGCGCCTCTGTTCGTGATCGTGGTCTAAGCCTCAGCCAACTGTCTCAGACCTGCTCGTTGATCACCAGTGAGCTGAAGGCGGGACGTTTAGAGGGCTCTGTGAAAATCTTTTTCTCTGACGGAAGATAAAACAACAGCAACAGTCAACAAAATCAATGCTTGACAATCTCACCCTTTCGGGGTTGATTTTTTTTTTTTCTTATCGAAACCTTCCCCTTGCTCAGATCAATAGAGTTCACTGGAGCGGGCCATCAGGAGACCTCGCATAAAGCCTGTGGTTGCCCCCAGCACCTGATCGTGATCTTAAACTGGTTCCCCCCATACAATCCTATTTTGCCTTAGTATCCTTTATGCATCTACTAAATATTTTTTTAAGGATTTATTTATTTATTAGAGAGAGAGAGAGAGCACAGGAGAGCGAGGTGGGAGGGGAAAGGGCAGAGGGAGAGGGTAAGAGAGATCTCAGGCTGACTCCCCACTGAATGTGGAGCCCAGTGTGGGGCTCGAGCCCACAATCCTGAGATCATGACCTGAGCCAAAATCAAGAGTTGGGCATTTAACTGACTGAGCCACTCAGGTGCCCTGCATCTACTAAACCTTTTAAACTCTTCTTTAGCTAGTCTCTGCTCTTAAACCATTCTGTGGATGCCAGTCATATTAACAATTTGCTAGTCCCCTGGAACCACACATTTTGTAATAAGAAGTTACATCTTTTGGTCTATAGTATCACTAAGCCATTTTTTTTTTTTTTCAGAACTCTGCATTGGATACTTTCTGATACTGATGATTTAGCCACTCCGGTTTATAAATGCACACATACAGGTGCCTGGGTGGCTCAGTGAGTTAAGCCTCAGCCTTCACCTCAGGTCATGATCCCAGGGTCCTGGGATCGAGCCCCATGTTTGGGCTCCCTGCTCAGCGGAGAGTCTGCTTTTCCCTCTCCCTCTGCCCCTCAACCCCCCCACTTATGCTCTCTCTCAAATAAATAAAAATCAATTAGTCAATCAAAATGCACGCACACGTATATTTGTGTATGGGCAACCGCATGTGTATAAAGTATGCTTTGCTTCTCATACTGTTTGATCTAGCATTTCCCATCTATGTGAAAAGACAGTTTGGGAGTGGCCTTCTGCTTAAAATCTTCCTCAGCAAAACTGATGGATTTATTCAATCTCTGTGCTACCATTTCTAATCCCTGAGTGTTTCTTTTGTACTGTGATATTTGAATTGGATTTTTCTAACTGGTAAATCTAAAGGTAATCAACAGCATAGGAATCAGTTTTCATTCAACTTTGTAAATATTTATTGAGCCAAGCATTTAAGAGGGTAAGAAGTAGATAAAAACATAAGCTAGAAACAGTCTCTACCCTCTAGGAATGTGTGCTCTAATAATATTAAGATGGTGAATTCTGGTTCTCGTGATCCTCTTAATTTGATTTCTACCTGATCTTCTGTATTTTTTTTTTTTTATAGCTTTGGCCTTTTCTTTTTTTATTTCCCCCCTCTCTGTAGAGTTCTCTTTCTATTAGCCATGCAAGGTTTTGCTTTGATTTGTGTTGTTGTTTTGGTGGTGGTGGTGGTGGAAATTTGTTGAACTGTTGATAACCCTAACCCTTAGCATCCATTGATCCTGGACTCTCATGGAAATGTTTATAGTCTCCAGGCATCTTGCAGCTTCTTTCCTTCAATACCCTTTGTTAAAATTGGGCAACACTTGATCTCTTTATACTTTCCCTTTCCTAGTGGAGTACTAATTAATTGTCGCTGTTATTACACAGTGGCTCGCCAACAAATAATTTCTAGATCAGTCCTTGTTCACTTTTCAGGAGCCGTCAAAATTGCCTTGCCCGTCTAAAGAAGAAGTCATTTGCCCTCTTGCCAGATTCGAACCTGCAGCAATCGTGGCGTTGTGCAGATCTGTGTTTAGACACTGCGTTCTCAGTGCTGGCCTGGTTGGCAGCTTCTCTTGTGCTGAACATGGACACATCCAAACCATAACGTGTCCTCCCTTGCATGCTACATTTTATATCTTTCACACTCACAGTCCTCTATTGATCCTTTGCCCACCTGCCTCCCTTCAGTGCTTCCTCTTACTTGGACACTTCTGCAATTAAGATCAGAAAAGCCAGACCCAGATGAGGACGACTCTTCACTTTTGACCCTGGAATTTATTATTTTTTTTTCCTAGCTCTCTCTTGGGCCACAGTGACTTATTCATTAACAAGTCTGATTAGAACATAAACACCACTATCAGCTTGCGTCTGTTTGTAAAGTCAAGTCTCTATTATTAAGGGACCAATTAACCAGTCTGGAGGTTCCACGGGCCTCCTGCAGTCTACCCCTAGACAGGAGCTCGGAGAGAGAAGGCCTCAACTACATTGACTTCAGGCCAGGATTAGCCTCAGTGACTTAAAGTATTTTGCATTCAACCAACAATGATTGTAACTGACCTTGGATATCACTGAAGTAGCTACAAATAGACCTAAGCTATTGAGCAGACACAAAGATTGCTTTAACATAGCATCTCACTTCTATTTCTTTATACTAGTTTGAGGGATCACCCATTTTAAATAATAAGTTAACATTCCTAAAATGTATGTGTAAACTAGAGATACTTATTTCAGGCAGTTTTTTATTGAATTCTATTACAATGTAAAGATGTTTCAGAATCCTTTAAGACCCAATATGTGGAGCACCGCTCCAAAAATTTTACCTTTACAAGATTCCATCTATCTTCCCGTTCTTAGTCTCCAAGTAGTTACCATTGTGTAAAGAAATAATTAAGAATCCTAATTTTAGGACCAATTAAAAAATATTTTAGTGAATTCTGTAGTATTGGTTTCAACTTGCAGAATCCTGCCACAAGTATGAAATTTCTATACATACACATATAAAATTAGCGCTTTACTCCAAACTGATGGAGTGCTTTACTCTTTGGAATCCTCTGGAATGAGGGTCAGCAATGGTTTCTGTAAATGACGAAATTGTAAATATTTTAGGCTTCGTGGGACAAGAGGCAAAGTTGAGGATATTATCTACAACTTTTTGTTAATATGGGTCTCCTAATGAGCATAGTGGAATTTCTTTAGGGGTGCTGAAATAGGAATTTCATATACTTTTCATGTGTTACGAAATATTATTCCTCTTTTGCTTTTTTTTCAACCACTTAAAAATGTAGAAACCACTCTGACCATCTGGCCATTCAAAAGCAGGCAAGCCAGATTTCATCAGGGGCTGGAGTTGGCCAATCCTTACCCTAGAACATAAGCTCTTAGATAGCGGGTAGTCCAGAGCCCAGCACCAGTGGTGAATTCCACGAGGGCTTTGAACTTGCTGAGGAGTTCCACAGACTACAGTCCATAGCTTTCCAAGAAGTCCAGGATTAAGGCAGATTAGGGGCCACTGTTCCAGAGATAATCAATGACTTTTAAGAGGCATTTCCTTAGGGTCTGGTCATTCCTAGGTGACGTGCTATTTGCTCTTAGGAATTCCTACCCTAGTAGCTAATACTGTTAGAGACAGTGGGGGTAAATACTTGTCTAGATGCTCTGGTTTTTCATGAATCGGTTGTCTCCACCATTCTTGGTGGCTTTATAAGACTCAGAGGAAGCCGAAATTCCACACTTCTGGTTCTCAGAGGGAAAACCTTCTGATATTTTCAAATATTTAGTAAATAATTTAGGTTCAAGTGAATGTCTGAAACATATTTAAGTGTCCAGACCATTTCAGGCTATAAATAGAAATCAGATTCAACCTGCTAGGAACTTTTCTCTTTAAAAGTTTCTTTACCCTGTGGATGGGTTCTTGTTAGCTCCCCTGATGGGAAGGACTATAGTAGAGGTATAGGCAGGATGAAAGTTGCTTATTAAAACTGAATGTGTAAGCTTGCAGGCTGCTTAACAGGTGGCTGTCAGCCAAAGCTAAGCCCTTGAATGTTCAGATTCATGAAGTGGAGTAGTTACCCTGGAGCAGAGGTGGTGGCGAGAAAACCAAAAATGTCCATTCGAAAGTAAATATGGGGACGCCCGGGTGGCTCAGTCAGTTAAGCGTCTGCCTTCAGCTCAGGTCATGGTCCTGGAGTCCTGAGTTCCAGCCCTGGAGCAGGCTCCGTGCTCAGTGGGGAGTCTGCTTGAGGATTCTCTCTCCTTCTTCCTCTGTCTCTCCCCCAACTCAAGTTTGCTCTCTCTCCCCCTCTCTCTCAAATACATAAATGAATCTTTTTTTAAAATTCAGTAGTTTTTAAAGAGAATTTTAATGATGGTTCCCACATTTATAAAAAGCAAAAAGGGCGCACCCGGGTGGCTCAGATGGTTAAATGTCTGCCTTCGGCTCAGGTCATGATCCCAGGGTCCTGGGATCGAGCCCCACATTGGGTTCCCAGCTCAGCATGGAGCCTGCTTCTCCCTCTCCCGCTACTGTTACCCCTGCTTGTGCTCTCTCACTGTCTCTGGCAAATAAATAAAATCTTAATAAAATAAAATAAAATAAAATAAAAAGCAAAAAATATCCAGGAGAAATAGTGTGGTGACTTCAGTGAGAAATTTATTATGAACGTCAGAGAGAAAAGAGACTTAAAACAGAGTACTCCTGTGTGGTTCAAATACAGAGTTTTTACCATGAGAGATTCTTGCTGATTTTGAGACAACCACGAATCCTCAAATCGATAAGGCGTGCCTTATGGAAGCATGCTTGGGTGGTTGTTTACAAGAGATTTCCATCTCATTCCATAAAATAATATCACATCAGCTCATTGCTGGAGCTTCGTGTCTCATTGAATGAGAAGTGTGACAGGCCCTTATAACAGCATCCCACCATAGTACCTTGTTAGGCTGGGGTAGCCCTAGACAGCTTGTCCTCCAATATTCAAGCCCCTCCTTTGACTGTACCGTCTTTCCAGGCGCCCGGTGTTGCCAGTGTTGAGGGGTCAAGTTCTTTGGGTCCTTCCTAATACGCCAATTAGCTACTTTGATAAAAATCATCTATGGTCAAGTGCGATTCAGGAAGCCCCTTCCTTCCAAGTTCTCATGTGGTTTTTTTTAATAGGCTTCACAGAGAAGGCATGCAGGTGAAAATCTCAAGTCAGACCAGGGTGTGGGTTGGTGAATATATATTTGCCCCTCACTTCGTACTCCACAGCCTCCCATCCTACCTGCATTTAGAGCTGTTCCTCTTCGTGTGATTTAGCAGAAGGTATGGATATAGCTTGGTGGTGCTGAAGATTCATTCTTTAGTGAAAGGAATAAGAAAAAAGTGGGAGAGAACGCATGCCATTAGTAACACATAGTGAGACACCAGGTGTGCACAATGCACTGACGACCCCACAGAGTCCCTGCTAGAAATGTACCACATTTCGCCACGGTTTGTCCTTAATTCATTCAGTGATTACATTTCTTTTTCAACTTTATCATTGATTCCATCAGTCCTTCCCTAAGAATGGGATACTATAGTGGAGACAAGAGAATTATCAGAAAAATTAGAACCGTGTTGAGAAGAAAAGATGCCCACTTTGGAACAAGCTAGAAAATAGCACATAAATTGATAAATTACATGGCTACGGATAATAAAGGCAATACAGATATCAAGCTCTTTGAGATTAGGATTTTTGCAAGATAGAAAAGGCCACAGGGGCCCTTTCCGTTGCCCCCCTGCTTTCCTTTACAAGCTGTGCTCTAGTTGATATACCTTAAAATCCTGTCATTTTATTTCTTCCTGCCTAACAGGGATCCTTGGAGCATTTTTTTAGGGCCCCCTTTTGAACTGTGGATATCACCTGGCCCCCTAGGTGAAGACGAGGCTGGGCAAGTGAGATTCATCTGTGAACTAGAACCCCTAATTAAAAAAAAAAAATGACCATAGCCATTTCATTTCGGGTGGACAGCAAGAAGTTGTTAGAACTCTCACCTTTCTTTAATCTACTCCTTTCTTCCACACTATAATTGATAGTGGGCCCAAAAGAGAAGTAAGTTGTCGATAGGGTTGGTGTGAACTTCGGCAAGCGTAGAGCTGGGCAGTGCTGCTGGGAAAGAGGAAGGAATGGGAGACGGAGGGGCTTTCAAGAGAACCTGAAGTCGGCCTGCAAGGCGCATTGCCTGCATATATGACATCAGTGGCATGGTTTTTAGGTTAAAAACAGAAGTGCAAGAGAAGACGCGTTTCGAAGGCCTTCCATCAATGAGACTTTTAATATGGCTAATTCGTGACTTAAAATTGTGTGCCTGGTTTGATCAATTCACCAATAAATTTGGTACTCAATGCGATTTGTTGGTTTAAAGCAACTCCTGTGTGGCAATTAATATGAGACTAAAAAGAAATCAGAAGAAAATTTACCAAATGGTAAATTTGGATATGACTTAGGCTTTTTGGAAGAATGTATCCTTGTGTAATAATAGAAAGAATCGATTTACCTCTAATATCTCTTTCTTTTAAACATACAGACTTCTTTTCCTGTGAATCCATCCCTTGCGGCTAATCCTACAATGGCTTTCCATCCTTACTTACCTCATCCTGGGATGGGCCTGGTGCCTGCCGAACTCGTACCGAATGCGCCTGTTCTGATTTCCGGAAACCCGCCTCTCGCGCTGCCGGCAGCTGCTGGTCCCAAACTGATGCGTTCGGATAAACTGGAGGTATTGGTGGAGAAATATATGAATACCTATAGGGTAGATATTAACCTCATACACAAGGCAACATGCTCAGAGCCCGGTGTTGTGAATGCTTAAAATAAGTACGTGTAGGTTTTTAGCTTATGGAGTCCAACCTCAGGAAAACGGTAAAGGTTTCACTCCTGCAGTTGAAGTGCAGTTGAAGTTTTACTACCGCTGGGCAGGGCACTGATTCAGTTATAAGACGGGTAAAGTAATGTCTTAGCGTGCCCAGCCGCGGACTTGCTGTGGGACAAGAAGCCTGGTGGGAATGCTCCTTTTCCCCAGGCTCCTGCTTTATAGACTGCAATGAACTTTTTGTTAATGAGTCTCTACTTGCTAGAATAATCAAACTGGGGGGGGGGGTAAAAAAAAAAGTAGACTAATCTAACTCTCCATGAATGTGGAATGTGAAACGAGTATCATAGTGTCTAAACCTTTTTCTTGTAACACTGAAAAATTAAAAGAAACAAATTTGGGGAGAATAAATAAATAAATAAATAAATAAACCTTTTTCTCCATCTTAAGAATGATGGACTAGGTAATAAATCCCCCCCCCCCCGAAAAGGCAATCCAAAAGAAACTGGAAAGAGCATTTTGATTTATGGAAGTCCTTCAGTCTTCCCTTGTCATTCTTCATAGATTGAAAGAAATAGCTAGTCCATTTCCTACAGAGCCAACACCATTGGCTGACTTGAATGCCTCGCAGTGTATCGTAGTAGAATCTGACTGTACATGTAGCTCAGTCGTGAGCTACGATTCTGCTGGGGAAAATTACATGGCTATGTGATCAAGACTCATCTAAGACTTGAGCAAAACCGCAAACCCCCCCCCTGCAAATTTGGCTAATTACACTTCAGGCTGTGAATTAACTGGAAGATTATAAAGTGGTTTTCCTCAATACCTTTAAGCCCTTTTATTTCAATGTAAGGAAAACGGACGACTTTCCTTCGGAGGGAGCAGAGTATTTTTTTCCCTAGGACTAGAAATGTCTAGGTTTACACCTCACAGTGACTATAGCTTTACCTTCCCCTTTGGCTTTGTAGATTTTCCCTAAACGGATGACAAAATCATGTAGGCCACCGCTCTCGCGCTTGCCAGCAAAATAAATAAAAGCTCATCACCTTCCAGGCATCCGTGTGATGTGTGTTTTGTTTTGTTTTAATTTCAGGTTTGCCGAGAATTCCAGCGTGGAAATTGTACCCGTGGTGAGAACGACTGTCGCTATGCACACCCTACGGATGTTTCCATGATTGAGGCAAGTGATAATACCGTGACGATCTGCATGGATTACATCAAGGGGCGGTGCACCCGGGAGAAGTGCAGGTATTTTCATCCTCCTGCACACCTGCAAGCCAAACTCAGGGCAGCCCATCACCAGATGAACCACTCAGCTGCCGCTATGGTAAGTGGGAAGGAGCCAGATGTTGTGTGCCGGTGCGGTAAATGATAGTATGTTCCCCAGCTTGTCGAATACCCTTCTAACCATAATTTTGGAGAGTCATGAATGGATCTCACTGATTAGCCAGGGTTATGAGCTGGAAAAGAGAGAACCTATTTATTCTGCTTTGTTCACTGAAATTTTCTCAAGATAATTGTTCCAAAGCTTTACTAACAATTTTCATTGACTGTGCTTTTTTTTTTTCCATCTTTAGAGGAAGGCTAAATTATATAATTTAAGCAGGAAATTATTTTTGAGTGGTTTTTGACAGCCTGACTAATCCTAATAACCTACAAAGACAAAAAGTTACCGCTCGGCCCCGTGAGGGACACTTTGCTAGTAAGGTAGGAGGTAGGAAAAATACACGTGCAACACTCCAGTGTGATGGGTTGAGAAACAAGAATTGGGGTTATTTAAGTTGGTTATAGCTGTCAGTGACTTTGACAAGTGACTTGCAATTTCTTTTTTGACGTGGGCCTCTCCTCACATCATAGGGTATAATAATCCCCCAAAGGGACCAAACCCTGAGAAAATGTCATGTTTCCGGGCCGTAGCAGGGAGGGGGAATCCTAAAGCCCATAACAGGAACTTACCTCTTCCTCAGAGAGATACATTTATTTCAATCATCCCTATTTGTGAAGAGGGTTTTCCTCACATTGAGTTGAAATCTACCTTGCTATCACCAGAACTTACACTTATTTCATTACACAAAATAAGTCAGTCCCTATTCCACAGGAGTGGGGCTCTTGTGTCTTTTTTCTAAGGGAAATACTCCAAATTTCTCTGAACTTTTCCCAGAGAGTAAAGCTGGAAGGACACAGCCGGTGCGGTAAATGATAGTATGTTCCCCAGCTTGTCGAATACCCTTGTAACCATATAAGGGTTCTCTCCCTTGATCTGGAAATCAGTCTGTTGATGAATTTAGAAAAAACTTCAAGTGTTTTTTATCTTAAATTCTTTTGAATGAAGGGATTTTAAGCAACGAAAATAGCAAGGTCTCCAGCATGTTCAGTGCAGATTTCAAACCTCCAATTCTTTGATCACTTCTGTTGGTGGCATAGAGTTTAGAAGCAGTGTGGGTCTATAATAGAGAGGACGAGTGCAGCAGGGCCCATAAAACAAAAGGTTCTCATATGCCTGGGATGTACAAGGAATGGCTTGCTTATGCCATTGAGCACCTGCTCCGTGCTCAGTCATGGGCCTTCATATGTTTGTGTCCGTTTCTCATGACTTGGGTGTGTTTGGTAGAAGACATAGAAGTCAGCCCCACGGAGAGTTAACTGTTCATTACCTGATAGGCTTTCATTTGGTATTCGTGAATATCAATATAAAATTCTTTTCTGAGTAACTGATCAGAGCAGAATCTTAGCGGTAAGGTCAGATTGGCCACCAGAATTGGTTTGAGGTAAGATCAAATAAAGGAGACTTCTTGAAGTAATGGAAGTTTTCTGGAATACTACTCAGTCATCAAATAGAAAAAAGAAATCTTGCCATTTGCAATGATGTGGATGGAACTAGAGGGTATTATACTGAGCAAAATAAGTCAATCAGAGAAAGACAATTATCTTATGACCTCACTGATATGACGAATTTGAAAACAGAGGATCATAGGGGAGGAGAGGAAAAAAATAAAACAAGACGAAACCAGAGAGGGAGACAAACCACGAGAGACTCTTAATCATAGGAAACAAAGTGAGGGTTGCTGGAGGGGTGGGGTAACCGGGTGATGGACTTTAAGGAGGACGCGTGGTGTAATGAGCACCGGGGGTTATAGAAGACTGATCAATCACTGACTTCTACCTCGGAAACCACTAATACATTATGTGTTAATTAATTGAATTTAATTTTTAAAAATAAATTTTAAAAATGAATAAAAGAGCTAGACATAAAAAAGAAAGAAATGTAAGCTTTCTATATTTTTAAAGATTCAGAGCCGAAATGCTTCATAAAAGATTTTTTTTTTTTACTTCCTTCATGTTCATGTGCCTAGCTCAGCTTAACTTCACTGAAAGTGGTTTGTATGCATTTAAAAGCAAAAGCCGGGAAGGGTAAATATTTAGTTCCCAAAGAAAAATAGAGATACCTTTAGACTTTGTGATCCACAGGAAAAAGGAGGTCATAGCTTGCCCCCTTTTTGGCATATGGAATGCTAGTCACTCAACACAAGTGTTCCTGTCTCCTTAAGAATTTGGAGCATACCCGAGTCTTGTCGCTGGGACATGTTTTTTAAATCACGTGTAATTTGCTGACAAAAAAAAAAAAAAATGTAAAAAGTCATGTCAAAGTTCTCCAGTGAATCTGATCCAGGAGCAAATTTGACTGACTATTATAAGCACAGTGGGACTTTGAAAGAAGTGTAGACATGAAAGAAGGATTTTAAATTCTAATGCATTTTAGAATTAAACCTGACAAGGACTTAATGAAGCCAGTGATACATCTTGAAATGCACATCGAGCATCTATACGTGAGAATTGCACCCATTTTGCTAACTGTGTCATCTGGGTGAGGCGGGTGGTGGGGAAGAAAATTTATCTAGAATCCATGTTAGAATTTTAGCTGGCAAAAATCCCTTTCTTGCTCTATCTGTTGCTTCTGTGCTCATCTCATTGTAATAGATTCATGGATGAACATCCCTGAGATGTTAATTCCAAATAATTATTTGCTGTTAAGCTTTGGGTCACATCTTGCTCAAATGAGGAGGCCCCTTTTTATTTGCCTAAAAGACTAAAGTTGAAAATGAGGGGTTTTTTCCCCCCTGTATGTTTATTTCCCATTGGGGACTAAGTACTCATCTAGTCAATGGCTCAGCGGATAGGATACCCTGGCAAAGGGTTCCCGGGCCATGCCTTATCTAACTTCGGCTTGCTCGCTTTGAGTACATTTTTTACTTTCTCTGGTGCTATGTATTAATCCCTCCCTCCCTCACAGGCCCTCCAGCCTGGTATGCTTCAACTGATACCAAAGAGATCGGCACTTGAAAAGACCAATGGTGCCACTCCGGTCTTTAACCCCAGTGTTTTCCACTGCCAGCAGGCTCTGGCTAACCTGCAGCTCCCACAGCCGGCATTTATCCCTGCAGGTGAGAACAGGGCTCTGGGCCGCGCGAGTCTAGCGATGTTGTGAATGTGCACAGCGCACGCCAGCTGCCGAAGAACTTTAATGCAAGCTCTGTCGACGGGGGTTTGGGTTGGAAATAAAACGAGGCTGTTAGACTTGATCTGTCAGTCTATAGGACCGAATGTTTCTATGATTCCTTAAGAGTCATGGTTTGAAATCAAATGAGGAAAAACTGTCGACAGTTTTCTTTTTAGCATTTCTTAGTTTTTGCTTCTGATGATTGTTTCACTTGGTTCAGTCTCAAACTAATTCCTTGACTCTTAGGTATCCCTTGAAAAGATACTAGTCACCCCCCCCCCAAAAATGTTTCCCAGCTTCAGCATTGCAAAAATACATAATCTGTGTATCTTCGATATGCAAGGTAGTGATAATAAAACTACCCTTGAACTTATAATGTAGTTATAAGACAGTATAGTGTGTGTGTGCATGTATGTATATATATATCACATACCTTTAGCCTTTAACTCTTATACCAGTTAATATAAAAAATAGAGCACTTTATCATATTTTCCTGATACTATGCAGGAAATTTTGTTACCTTCTACATTTAAATGTATCTAATAGCATTACAGTTTTGTACCAAATTGAATAGAAAATTTTGTTCAAATAAATATCATATATGAGGTGAAATACTGTTCATCCTGTGGTTTAGTACTTAAGAATGAGCATATAATCTCTTAGGAATAAATTGAAAATACTAACCACTGGGAGTACAGATTTTCTTTTACCAGAATCATAAATGCCCCAGTTGGGAAACTATTATTAAATGAAGCTGACATGCTTTAAAATTAGTTTAGAAAGCCTTATTAATTACATAAACATACTAAACACATGGTATTGTATACCTACACTTGAAAACATCCATTGGTTAATTGATAAATTAATCAGCTAATTAATTTAGAAAGAAACCATAGAAAACCAGTCTTTAGTTACTAACCACAGTAGTTCTTTATTTTAAAAACAGAATTTTATAATTTTTAGACTTTGTTTTACTGGATATGGCTAAGTTAAAGTGTACATTTAGGAGCAAAATATCAGAAGACTCCCTTTCCCCTTATTTAATGACAAAATTAAAACCTGTCGGGCTCAGCGCCCCCTCTTGATGAAAAGTCTATTCGCCCTATGTTCGTGATCAAGTTCACGGTTGTGAGGTGCACGAGACTGTGGTAATAGGTGTCCAAAATAAAAATGCAATTTAAGCGAGATAATTCCTTTAAGGAAAAAAAAATAATGTTCATTTTTATACCTAAGAATCCAAGAATTACTTTGATTACCTGGGTTGGGGAGCTTAAAATTAAGCTGTAATTGTAAGCATGGGAGTTTACTGAATTTGCATGTGCTCATGAATTAATATTGCAAAGAATATCTTTCTAGTTAAAAATGATTTCTCTCCGTAAAGATTTAATAATGAAATCTCTCTCCTTTACTTTTCACGCTTCTCTGCATGCCGTACAGGGCCAATACTGTGCATGGCACCCGCTTCAAGTGTTGGTAGGTTTTGTACAAACATTCTCACCTTTTTTCTAATCTGAAAAAAAGTGTTTTTCTGTCACGACTGTGAAAGAGATGAGAGACTGGGTGATGTGGTTCGTGGGCCACCAGCTTGGGAGGAAGGGGCACTTGGAAAGAGTCAGGGCACAAAGAAGAGAGGAAACAACGGAAAGAAGCTTGGAAATGGCATTGCGGTCGGCCTTCGCTCTCTGCAAGGCCAAGCATATTTATGACAAAAGTGGCAGGAAGGTACTTACTTCTCACTCCAGTTTCAACACTGTGACTACCGGACCTTTCCCTCTCCTACTGTTAGAACACAGAGAGACTGTGATTGGAATCACTTACGTGTCCAGATAGCCTAGAAAACCTGTTGCATCGCCAAGCTGTAAGCAGGTTAGGGTACTTCATCCCAAATAGGAAGAAAGTAAAAGAATTCTGCACTTTTATATTTTAAAGCTGATAGTTTAGCGCTCTTTGGACATTTGCTGGATAGCGAAGATTTAATAGGGTGCTGTGTGTTTCACATCTCTGTGGACTGACAGCAGTGTTACTCTCTTGAGTCCTAGGTGATCGCCACTGGGGCCAAATGCTGACCCTGCCATTTCTCTCCTTTCATCCTAAAAACTGCAGCTGAAATATTTTGAAACATTTCCTTAGCCAGCCAGAATGGGCAGTTGCGTTCTTAGCTTTATATCTGTTGCTTTCACCGTGTAATGTGTAAAGCATAACAAAACAGTTCTTCCCCTCCTCTCCCCACCAAAGTCAGCCAGAAGATCTTAATCATTCAATAGTCTCTGTCTACAAGGGATGAGTTAGGCAAAGCTAGAGCCTTCTGTAGGGTTCTCGGCCGAATTCCATGGTGTTCTGGGAGGAGGCGCCAGGTGCGTGGGAACCAGGCACAACAGAATCGTTTCAAAATGACTCTTTGGGGAAATGTGATTCCTAACGATCACTTACCCATCAATCCTTTAATCAGCCACCGGTACAACCTGGTAACCGTCTCAAGACCATTTTTACATCACTAACAGTGAAGAAGGCAAGAAAGTGACTTGTTTTTGTTGTAGTTCCCAGTTCCCCCCGTCCATGGGCACAGACCAGGGGACAATAGCTCCCATTGTCCCACCGCACCCCTCACCGCACCGAGTCCTTTCCATCCAATGCTTTTCACTCACGAACATCGCGAGGGGTGACCCCTGGCCTCCGTTATGGAGGGGTCGGCTGTCCCCTGTAGGAAGTAAAACACGCCCCACTGATACTGACAGGAGCGTCACACACATATGAGTAGGACAGACTTCTGCAAGTTGGTGAGCTGCGTCTCTGTCTCCACATTTTGTGACTCTGCCCCCCTGTCTTTTCACCTAAGAGCTCTGTGTAGGAATGCGAACTGCGTGCTTCGGTGGCACTGCTTCCGGTGTAGAAGGTGTGCTCCGAAAGGGAAAGCAAGGGTGCTCTTAGAATCAGCAGGTGATACACTAAGGGATGTCTGTGGGTGACAGGTAACTGGAGATACGCTTAAGGGGTAACTACAGGGTCTCTGTTAATCACCACTTCGGGTACGTTTGTGGTTTCTGTGACATCGTTGCATATTGATTTTCCTCTCTCCAGGCCATTTACTTTCTCTGTAGACTTTCAGAAAATCTGAATTCAGCAGATGTAGACATGAAATATTATATATACACGCTCGCCATTCACGCCGTACCATTCACACATCAGTTCCTTAGTTTGCTTTCCAAAATGAGCTAGAAATGAGAAAAGCATCCCAAAAGCTTTTAAAATGAGATACAAACTAGAAAAGGTGAAAAGAAAAATCCTGAAAGAGACATGACAGCTGCTAGCCCTACAGTCGTCACTTTAATAATTGCTAAGAAGACAAGGTTTTGTCGGATATTTACTAGGAAGGACCCTGTGTGTTTGTTTGACAAACAGCCTAGGTTTCCAAGGGATTTGCCAGAGGTGTACTTAAAAACCTACAAGCATAGCCCACTGTGTTCTTCGTATCTGCTCCCCCACCATATACCCACCAATCGAACTGCTTTTTTTTTTTTTTTTTTTTTGCGCTTGTAGATCAGGTAAGTCTACTTGTAACTGTCTCTTTGCACCTGCCAATCTAATGATGATACTCGGGTTTCTCTAAGCTAGCGAACCCAAGCACCAGTTCACACTTTCCCACTCCCATTTCAGATGTGCCTTCCAGTCACTTGTCTGCTCGACTAGGCATTCCGATAGCTAGCCTTGGTAAAAATCAGCTCTTGTCGTACGCGCTCTTCGTAACCCCTTCTGAAAATGTGGCCTTTAAGTCAACTATATAATGGGATCCCGCTAAACAACGAGCTGTTGAGAATGATTCCGTTTTCCTTAATGGTGACTATAATTGGCTTTCCCCTTTTCTCTTTTTAAATTTTTCCCCCTTCCACGCTGTGTTGCTTTGCACCAACTGTGATTGCATGTTGCTCCCCGGTGTGTCCATTACGATGCTGTCACCCGGCTTGTTGCTGTGGTGCCTACCACGCCCCATCCCATCGTTTCTGTCCTGGTTGTGTAAACCCTCCCCCCTCCCGTGTGTCGCTTCCGTGGTTTCCTACTGAAAGTGCCCATGATGCACGGCGCACCTCCCACCACTGTGTCTGCGACAACAGCACCTGCCTCCAGCCTTCCCTTCGCTGCAGCAGCTACAGGCAATCAGGTTTGGCCATTTCTTTTACCTGTTCAGACCTAGACAACTATCGTGTGTTGGTAAGGCCCAGTATATGCCTTTGGGATTGGCGAGAGACATTGATCCGTCCTCCTGTGTGTTTCTTACGGAGTCGTTACATTTAGAACTTTTGTTTTTGTGTATCTTCCTGCGATGAGCCAGTTTCCTCATTTCGAATCCGTTACCGGAGGTCGCTCTTCCTATGCTTTGCTCACGGTCGCTGCTGTCACACCAATCCTCAAACACATATACGAAGTACTCTTTGAATGCTTCCTCATTGGTCAAGAGAAAGGATTTATTTTATTTTATTACCATTGTTTGGATTCTTGTGTTTGAACTTGCACTTGGTACTGTCATCGCCTTTTACCTTCAGATCTGTTGGAAAGAAAGCCAAATAACGCGTTTCTTTCCAGAGCACAGATATCCTTACCATTACCCCGTGATGACATCAGAGATGTCATACGGACACTCTGACACCCGGTGACACTCGGCAATGACATCAGACATCTCACACGGACACTAGATGTGCCTGTGTTGTGGTGATTTTCATTTGCTTTAGGTATTTACAAGCAGAGTCCCAAGACAAATTTTAAACTGGGGGAGAGTCTCCAAATTGTCATGAGATACATACAACAATCATCGTGTAACATGAGGGCCGTTTCACCTTGTTAAGGTGGTGACCACGCTGCCAGACTGCATGTTCCACAGCTGCTTCAATTACAAGTGTGATAAGCACACAGCACATGGAGCACTAATCCCCTGGGGGAAGAGGCCACATTCTAATCTGTGCTTTGCAAAATTAACTATTAGTGGATATGGTCAGTATGTCTCAATTTTTCTGTGAAATTGATTATGCTTTTTAATTGCCATGTCCAAACAGTGAACAAAATAAATGGGATTCTCTCAAGAAACTATTTTAATCTACAATCTTTTTTACTACTATAGATACCCCCATTATCAATAGATGAACTGAATAGCAGCATGTTCATTTCACAGATGTAGAAGTTACCAGTAGAACAGTAAGTTTCTTTAAGTATTAATATGAATATTATTTATAGATGATATCTTTTATTTACACAACTGCATTTGCTAAAGGCTTTCGTAAATATTTTCATTGATAGGCATTGCTTATAACTTAGAGCCTGAGTTAAGCATTCCAGATGTTCCAAAGTGAAATGTGGAGAGCAAACATGCAATTTTTTCTTTGAAAAAAACGATAGCCAGTACTGTGTTTGCCCAATGAGCTCACAAATTCTGAGATGTTTTCCTGTTATTAAAGGAGTGTGAGCGGTCAGCCCAAGGCACAGAACACTTTTGAATATTAATTCTTTAACACTTTTCTAGCTTCGTTTTTTTTGTTGTTGTTGAAGCAATTTGATCACAGTGTGACTACAATGAATATCTGAAAGACGGTCAGCAGTATGCTTCTCCCATGATGTCATAAAAGATCGTGCTTTTTACACTCTGCCATTTTGTGTTGCTTTCCATGTGAGTCTATCACAATTGCTCCAGCTGTTTTGGATTTTGAGTGACATAATTTAGTAATGTAATCATTATTTTCATTCGGATCGTGGCTTTTTTTTTTTTAATTGTTGTTGTTGGATTTCCCTTCCCCCAGCCCCCACCTCTTTGATCTCCTGTTTGCCGGGTCCAGAGCCAGGCACAGCACACGCTTAGTTTGAGTAGTCCTTCACTTGGAAAATGTGACTTTTCAAGCCAATTAGGACTCCTAGGTATCTTAATTAATGACTGATAGGGACTTATGAAGCAAGTGTACGAATTCTGAATTGCATATATGTTAGTCACTAAAAGTTTGAGGTTCTCAGGACTGGAGTGTTTCATTTAATTGATGGAGGTGGTGGTTATATTCTCTTGGTGAACTAGTTCCCCAGAACCTGGCCCAGAACATGAACATGAACTCTGTCAGACCATTAGACAAACAAGTCCCTTCAGTCATAAGGAATGTTTTGAAAAGATACCTTTGAGTACACAGAATAACAGAAGTAGCTGGAAATTGTAGTTGTTTTCAGGGGAACCATTTGGGATGGTGGCAACTTGGGATTAGCATCCAACATGAGCATATAGGTTTTGCGAACATCTGCCTGGTTCTCATGGGCTACTCTACAATAAACAGAGGTTGTCAAATATAATGACGAGCTTTCCAACAGTGCATGTTTGAGAATCGTGATTCCTTTTCGCTAAATTCCATTAGAAAATTTAGATGTATTTGGCACACCATAATCACTTCTGTGTGTAACAGATGTTGAAAATTTCTCCAAAGTTCAAAAAGGTAGTTTTGTAAAATGCCATATACCTAGATTTCACACCTTGGCTATTTCTCTATGGCTATAAACCATTAAGATAAAAAAGTTTTCAAGTATATTTAATATTTGCATATTTCAAAATGGTGGGTATCGAACATGTTTTCCCAATGTACGTTCGAAGGAAGTTGAAGGAAGTGGAAAGATGGGTGGCTGTTCATCCTCACGTTCAGGCATCGTGTGGATGATGCCTTAAATGCCTGAGCGCATCTCTGTCACCTTAGGGCGATTCTGCACACTAGCACTCAGTGAGGCCATGAACCGTCATGCCCTGTGACTCTCTGTGACCCTTTCCAACAGCCCCATTTTCACAGATGTAGGATACGAAACTCGGAGTAAGGGATATATTGGCAGTTCACATACAGAACAGGCGCAAGAACCAAGTATCCCGACTCCTGCCTCAATAACCCCTTAATATTTCTCACTCTTTCTCTCTCTCTTTTTTTTTTTCCATTTCAGTTGAAATTCTGAACAACAGAGTTACGGAGTATCAAGATCTCTCCATGAGAACCTCGATATGGCCTTTCCATGTATATTCTCGTAGGTCCTCTTCTACCAACGCAACAATAAATATGGTGCGGTCAATATATTAAACAAAACGCATAGACCAACCAACAGATTCAATTGATAAAACCAATAAAGCGTTAAACAGTCAGTGGAGATCTTAAAACAAAACATGCATAGAAAATGAGTAACTACCATTTATCTTATTTGAATTAGTAGGTAGAACGTGACCGTACAGTTTTGTAGTTTGTTGCACTATTCTTTGTGATTTTCCAGTAACCATTATGTTGAGTGAATCTCCACAGTGGACTGTGCATTATTGGTGGGTAAATGTTCGTCTGTTTTGAAGTGTTACCTTACTGTTTTGTTTACACAATAGTCTATTGTGTTGATTTAGAATGTAACAAAGGTATCCAGTACCATTTTCCTCACTATTATTGTATTGTATTGTATTGTGGTGTGTTGTGTTAGATTTTTACATACTATAGTGTTTTCCTCTAGATGTGTGGTGTTTGATTTCAACTAAAATATTACTAATGGGAAACAGAAATATGTGTGTTTGAAAAACATAACAGATTAATGTTAATAGGCTTTCTCTCTCTTCAGAACATTTCTGTAGGTTTCTTAGGGCAGACATTCATCATAAACATGCATGTTAATTTGTACTTGCCGATGTGACCTTGCATAATACAATCATATGACTAGGGTTTTTTGGGGAGAGAGAAATAATTACCTGCGAAAAAACAGGGAACTTCTGAAAATATGAACCCCTAATCTTAATCCTCAAAAAGCTTGCAAAATTACAGTTTACCTTTAAAGGAATTTCTCAGCATTTGTGTGAAGTGCCCATTACGTTTCTTGTGGTTCAAGGATCCTGTCTCCTAGGTTGAGCATCTAAAGCTGAACCATTTGTCAACTTCAGCTGAAGATTGGTACTTGGAGGCTTAAAGGTATGCTGATTGTAGGTTATAAATTAAACAGAGAGGTGAGGGTGTGGAGATAGTTTTCACACATTTTAGAGGAAAGTGTGTGAAAACCATTGCAACGTAACCTTTTACACAAGTGCCATTCTCTGGCTGAAAATGGTGCGTGCTTTTTAGACTACTCTTTGAATAATAAGAGGCAATCTTGCAAAAGTCAAGGTGAAAGGGAATTGGTTCCAAGTGAGGCCTTTCCTTCCCAAATGGACAGTCTTCGCCACTCATCACAGCTAGAGCGTGAGTATAGGTCTGGAGAAATAGTGGGGCTGAGGAGGAGGGTAGGAAGGCATTTCAAGTGAGTCTTTGGTTTATTTACAACCACTAGGAAGGTGGTCCACAGTTGATTTTAGCTTCAGTTCACGTGAATTTCCAGTTTATTGTTTCTTCATTTAGATTTGTTTGTTTTTATATGTATCTGAGAATTATAATAGAGAGGTTCTCAGCACCCTTTCGATGAGACAGACTGGCTGCGCTCCATGGAGCTGAGCTGAATTCACATTACTAATCCTCCTGAAAGAATTGTATAACCGAGTAAAATGGTTCCATCAGATACTTCACATCAACCTAGGTTTAATATTTTCTACTAAATACATATTCTCTCACTAGAAAACATACATATAGTCAGCAAATTTAATATGTATAGCAGGTTTGTTTTCCTTCATGAAAATGACAAGCCAAGAGAAAATCGGATTTAGGATACCTTAAGCTGGCTAGCAGCATTTGAATCACAGAACGATGGAGTTGGCACAGCCTTCTCAGGAGGGATGAAACTGGGGCCTGGGGCACGTGACCTGCCCACAGCTACCTACCTAATTGGTGACAGTCAGACCCAGAAAAATCTCCCGACTTTCGGTGGTTCCTCTGTTTCGCACTGTTGGTGCTTCAGAACATTTGAGACTCCATCCCAAAGCAGATCCATTCCGCTCAGAATACGAAAGAGCAAAATAAGCTGCATGGTAGCTGATATCCCGTTCTTCTCGATGATCAATCCCGAATCATGGTCATCAGTCATTTCCAAGTGGTCTTGCTTGCATCAAGACACTGTCATCTGTTAACAGTATTGCCTGGAGTTAGAGAACCAGAGGGGTCCAGACTTTGACTTGTTGATTCTTTGAACCACTTCATTTCTGTTTCCCAAAATCTTAGCCTTGTGAAATAACTTGTGTGTAGATCCCGTGCCAGTGCCTCTCCAGAAAGGCAGAGCTAATCCCACAAACCCAGGAAGGAAGCACCCGAGCTAGTCTGGGCTTCTTCCTGAAAGGGGATAGAGATGTCTTCAGTGTGAAATGAACTGTTTTGTGTAGTTTTGATGTTTTGATACAATGTACTGTCTCATTTAACCTTTTAAACTTCTGACGAAGACGTACGTAGACCAGAAGCGTAGCGTACCGTGTTTTTATGATGCTGTGAGCGCTGGAAGACATCAGTGATGACTTATTTTTCAGTGAAGGATATTCAGGGTAGTTGCAGTTTTGGGTGCCACAATATTGGAAAGAGCTGGCATTTTAAAAGTTAACTTTGTAAGTGAATTTGAAGAAAGAAGATTCAAAGCACTAAAAGATTCAAGAGAACGTTGACAAAGATGCAATTGTAAGATAGCACTCTTTAAACTAGGTGTGCAATGACTTAATGCAGATTCTCTTTATTCAAGAAAAGAAACGAAGAAAGGAGAGTCTTTAGACTATAAATTTCCAGTTAAAAAGCCAAGTCACAAAACTAATCAGTGACTCTAAAGAATAATTTACTGGATGAATTGTATATATAAAATTCTAACCACTTGTGATTCTTAGTTGACATTTTATAAGCTTTGTACTGTACAAGGGCTTCTTATTTATCCAAAATTATTGTTTTTGTCCATTTCTCTCAGCCTTTTGCAAAAAATAGGCAAGAGTACTGAAACTTGGATAAAACAGGTCAGGTATACAGAGAAAATAATCTAAAAGTTATCTGTTAAGAGGGTTTTAGTAGTTCAAAAAAATGTTTTTAAAAGCACTATGTGAACAGAAGTATATTTTAAAGAGGGATTAAGATGAAATTAAAACCAAATGGATTCATAAAATTGCTATTTAAATACAGTATTTACTTTTGCAATTGGAGCATGATTCTCTAACCAGCTGTTGCATTTCATCTCACTTGTCTAGACTAGAGTCTAATTTGTAGTTCATTGTCAAGTGAAAAGCCATCTTCTCCCTCCTCCATCAACCTTCGCCATCCATTTTTGAACATGCGAAAGCACTTTGATCTTGCCATTAAGTGTTGTCCTGCACCACGGGATGCAGGTTCACTAAGGTTCCGACTTACTTTAGTCTGTAGGGTAGGCTGTAATGCACAGCATGATTAGAAACCAGAATCCTCTTTCTTTTTATCCCTTCTCCATTTCTACACACATTGAAATAGAAGTAGGAAACTAGGCTCTCCCAGTTGTGTTGAATAGATGTAGGAAGATAGTGGCCTCGTTGTTAATTTTACCAGTGCCGGTCGAAGGCACCAGAATGAATAGTATCTAAAAGAGTGTCACAACTTTTTTTGCAAACTTCGTTGATAGCATCATCAAACTGTAGATAATAATTTCAAAGATAGGTTCTGAGCACCAAGTCACTAACTGGTGCCAAGTTTTCACTTTTCTTTTGAGTTTTTAAGGTTTTTATTAGACTACATTTTTATATCTCTAAGTCACTAATGAATTTAACTTGGCAGGAGGGTTAGAGTTTAAGATATTACTACATGTACTCAACCCACCTAGATAGGTTCTAAACTGACACATGACAAGACATAGATTATAGTCCGTAACTATTCTTTACAGTTCACAGTTTAAGAACAAACTTAACTTAATATACAAATAATAATTTTAACTAATTATATTTAGTCATTGCTTTAGCAACAAAACTACAACATGGCTACCTTTAGACACGTGGGGTTTTTTTTGGTGATAATTTTACTTGTTAAATATACATGGTTTTTGACAGTATGAGCATGTAGAAGGCACAGCTCAAAACTCAGAGAACAGATCTGGCTGAATTTTTCTTTAATCCCAAATTGCCACGCGAAAGCTGAATTTGTGTCCTTGTATGACTTTCTCATCAAAAAGTTTACAACACATGGATTCTAGAGTCAGGCTTTATAGCTTATAGAATTTGTTGTGTGGTTAGGGTTATTCCACAGTATTTCGACTTCAAAACACCATCATTGCACTTCTAATCTATTACCCAAACTTTTTTCATAACGTTATTTATACCAAATTATTCTATGCAGGAGGCATAGCTGTCCCTACAAAAATTCTCTTTTCTGGAATTATATACCAGCCCCAACACATCCAAATGAGGATTAGAAAATGTTGGACGCATGTTTTGAACCGAATTCATATTTGTAAAACCATGCGTAAAGATACTGCGGAATGACCCCTTAACAGTGTTTGAGAGACATATGCTGCAGTTAACTGATGGTCTCAGTTAGGGTGCGACAGTGTGAGACACACCTTTTTTGCACTTATGTACATAGTCCATGAATGCTATGCTTGGAGCTTTTGTTTTTTAAATATAAGAGATCTGTGATAATAGCGACAAAGTTAGTGAGATAGAATTTTTTCTAAGGCCTTGAGAAGGTGGGGGATTTTGCTAGAAGACTCAGCTAAAGCACCATATTGCTTTGCTGTTGGGAGGTTTCCTGGTTTGCTTACAGTTCACGAAAAGAAAAGACTGGTAACGGGTAATAGGTCACCTTCAGCTAGCTAACAGCACTGACCAGGAGCAAAAGTCTTTCATCTTTTAGCAAGACCAGTAGGAAAGATTGTTGACTTTTTAGATTAATCTCCAGTGTAAACACACACACACACACACACACACACACACACACACACACACAAAACAGGCAGGTTTCTGGCAAAGGTTTTCTTTTTTCAATGGTTGCAACACTGAAATGCCCTGTAGGTTGCAAAATGGATAGATCCATTTTGATCAACTTACATTTCATCTTTCACAGAAAATTACCAATTGAGAGGTATCCCTTACATCAATTAATATCCATAAGAGGTGTCCCTTACATCAATTAATATCCACTTAAGTGACAATCGAAAGTGTTAACGTTCACCACTACTTCTTTAACATGCAGATCCCAAAACCCAACTGGCAACCATTGAAAGACTTAATTTCACAGTTGAGTGCGGCCAAGCACAGGGCATTTTGTTCCCTCCAACAAAAGATAAAAGAAATGCTCCTGGCTCAACTTGATAAATGGCTTTACCTACCTTATACCTGTTCAGTGGAAGCTGTTCTCCAACTTGCCTTTACCAGATTAGAAGGTGCTTCACGGTGCCATACAGCCTCCCACTGTTTTAAGTAAGCAGAAGAGAACCAGTCCAAATCTCACATATGTAAGAGTTGGAAACGGATGTTTCAATCAGACCATCTCTGTCAATTTTAGCTTCCTGATCACCTACCATTCCCCCATCTAACTTTTTGTTGCCTCCAGGCAATGGGGTTCGAAAGGTGTGAGGCTAGGTCACCACGGGTACTATCCTAGGGCGTGTTGCCCTTGCCTTGGAGATGGAACCCACCCTGGGATCGGGGAAGCTGGTATCAGTATCACTACATACCTTGCTGGTTCTCACAGAGAGAGGAAAACAAGCCAAAGCCAGAAAGCAATCCAAGCCATACAGTTGTCCAATAGCTCAGGGCCAGTTGGCTAGAAATTTCTCTATTTTTTTTTTTCCTCCTTCAGCCCTTAATCACTCAAGAGTCAGCTCTACAACTAACCGCCTGACCACCTGACCAGCATTTCTACTGGTACAAAATGTAAGCAGTCACGCCTTCTAGAGTTAGGGACCCCCCTTCCACCTCACCACCAATGTATTTTCCCAACTTACCCTATGTTCTTGTGTTGACATTTCCCTGTGAACCCATAAGCCACAACAATATATTTTCATAAAGTCAAGAGAAATATACAATTTCAAGTGAAGAATCATCTATAATATAGTAAGAATGAACCTAAAAGCATCACGAAGGAGAACCAATTAAATGATGGCACATTGTCCATGCTGACCGCCATTGGGCCACAGTCTTTGGAACTAAAACACAGGAGGTGTGTTTCAGTGAGTCAGGTCAGAGAAGGAGACATAACAAAATGTGAATGACTCGAGGCCCAAAAAGGACCTATTTGAAGTTATTGCAAAAATTCTCACTAGTCACCTTCTACATCATATTACTTTGATTTTTTTTAGGTACCTCTATAACAAGACCTAAAAGTAAACCCACTTTAGGCCATGCTCTTTTCTTCCAAAACACACAACCTAAAGATTTATCTGTCATAGAACTGCATGGTTGCAAAGCTTTATTTCTGTATACGGATTGCTATCTATTCATGATGGAAACCAAATTATTCTGTGTTGCTATGTCTTTTGTGTCTAGCAGTTGAGAGAATGATTCGACCATCCTATTGTTGGGCTCTGGGATTGCCCTTTTCAAAATAAATTTCCTTTTATTATTGTTGTTGCTGCTTTAGTTATTAGCAAATGAACTATTTGTTATCATACCCCCAAATTACAATCATTTAAATTTTAATAAAAGATGTTTCTAAATGTACTCTTCTTTTTTTTCTTAAGGGCTAACTTTGTGCATTTATATAACAACAATCCAGTACAATGTAGAAAATGAAGCACCAGTTTGGGACAAAAGAATGTCAATTTAAAAATACCTGTAGATAAGAAAATTATTAGCCATGTGCAACAATTATGGATTTAAGTAATGACCACGATATTTCACAGATGAAAACTCTTCCTGACATATTTTGCCTCCAAAATGCCATAGTTCATTCCCTCAACTGCTATCAATAGGGTAGATGCTTTGATTTTTTTTTCCATTTTTCCCCCCAAGTTAATAGTGCTGTACTGTTCATTTATGTTTAGAAGTGTGCGTTATGC
The DNA here is from genome assembly GCA_028533885.1 of Nasua narica. NCBI lineage: Eukaryota > Metazoa > Chordata > Mammalia > Carnivora > Procyonidae > Nasua > Nasua narica. Next base: position 86,359,876 of record CM052801.1, on the reverse strand, counting down.
AAGTCATTTTAGTATGCTATTTCTGTGTTGTTTACTTTTTGGTTCTTTTAATAAAATGCATAAATTTCATGATTCTGTCTTTTTTTATGAATCCATATTCACCTATCAGGAGTTTACTTAAAAGCTATTCCTGTTCTAGTAGATTAGGCCTAATATTTAGTAATTCTAGTATAAAATTTAAATTTATGACTTGGTCCCAAGTTCTACTTCATACATGGAAGAAATTTATTTCCAAATATACCTGCAGTATTATGAATTATATAGATAATACAGTCATTGTATTAGATGTATTACTTCTCTGATGTTAAAGTTACTAACACAAGAAAGGCACGTTTGTATTTTAGTAAAAGAAAACTAAACATTTTGAGAGAATGCTTGCTGGCTTCTATCGTGCTTCAGAAATTCTGAGGCATTTCCTAACATACGTTACTAGAAGTTCGTATTTTCCAGTTATTTGTTTCTATCCTGCATCTTCAGTGGAACATATGAAACCTGAGTTGTTCATTCCATTTTTGTTTTTGTTTTTGTTTTCAAGATGGGCATCAACGGTTTCATAACAATGAGATGCATGAATTTTCCCATCACAATGTTTTCTCTCACTTAAAATTGCTTTTTGCCAACAAATGGCACTGGAATGAAAAGATAATCATTTTTGTTCTTTAAGAAAGCAAAATGTAACTCAGTAATACTTTATTCTGTCATATTTCTAAATACTTAAAAACATTGGCCACTGTTTGGTAATCAGGCTGATAGAAAACAGAGGTGAAGAGGCTTTGGATAAGAGGTTGGGACAGATTCGAGTATTCTTCACGTGTCTAGAACTGTGCCGGGGGCCAAGGAGGAGGTCCAGTGTCGGCTGAATCCTACAGAGCTAAGTGCTCCCTTGTCCCCCGTGCCCCAGTTTACTCTTTCTGAGCGTGGTTCCCACTGTGGCATTTCCCAAAAAGCCGACTTGGAGCTCTCAGGTGTGATGTCCATATTTCTGTGAGTCTGCAATAATCCCAACATGAAGACCAGTTCAGTATATAGACATTTACAAAAGGTCTTTGGCCTCTTCAGAATTCAGTTTATGTCTTCTTTGAAACTGGTGCGTGATAGGTAAGAATTCAGGGCAGGCATTCCCAACCCCCATCAAAAGGGAGTTTCTACTGGGCCAGAGGGAGGTTGACCCTCAGGCAAAACAGGATGTGCGCGGTTAACCTTGGCACTTTTCAGCCTCTGTTCAGCAGCCTTCTAAGAGCCTCCTTTTCTCATCCCCCATGGTGGTCTCTGGCTTTCTAGAAGGTCCACGGTAGCAACTTACCAGGCCTGCTCACCCAGACAGATCTGGACTTCGTTCCTTCAGAACTTCCCCATTGGGCATCTCAGGCTATGGAGGGCAGCTCAGAGCTGAGATCTAAGAGACCAGCTGCACCGCGGTGCTAGACTGGCCCCTGTCTATAGGCTCAGTGTTTGCATTTAAAAGGACACGACCTGGGGCACCTGGCTGGCTCAGCCGGTAGAGTTACGCGTTGCTTGATCTCGGGGTCCTTCGTTCGAGTCCCACGTGGGGTGTAGCATTTTACTTAAACAATAAATTGACAAAAAACAAAAAGGCTTGACTCTCCGGTGACCAAATACCAGAAGGCCACATGCCTGGCTGAGGGATACATGTTTTTTTATCGGAACAAACAGCATTTAGGCAGCAATCACATTTCCTGTGGATGAGTGGCACGGTCATTCACCACTTCAAGAAGGCCCAAAAGGAAGGCTCTTGTAATTTTGTTATTGTCAGGAAAGTTCTGATATAATAATGAACCAAAAATACTGACCAGATGGTAAACGTTCCAAAATGCTGCAGGCCAGAATCCACTCCCGTAGTCAGTGTCTGTGGTAAAGAGCGTGACACAGGCTAGGCCTGATCCATGATCCCATTTCTCGAGGAGTCTAACACCGACACTTGGCTGATATTCAACAGAGAGACACACAGACTCCGATGTTTTTCTTTACTCTTTCTTGTACTGGCCGTGCTCATTTAACTGAGCCCTCCCAGATTTTCCCTTCGGTGCTCGGACTTAGTTTTTTTCCTTAGGCAGGAGGACCATGGGTATGTGGGGACTAAAAGCCGAGAGCTCCAGTGATAGCAAGGACAGCCACTCGGACGGAAGGGTGACGTTTGTGAGAGGAACAGCAGGTCGGATGCAAAGGCACAGCATTCCAAAACGGGAATCAGAAGAAGAAATCAGTGTGAGAAGGAAGTTCTGGTCAGGGTAGCCGGTGTTTTGGTGTCGTGGGTGGAAATGGGGTACAGTGCAGAGGCAGGCAGAGCACCTGGGGCAAAGTGGGAACAGATGCAAGAAAAATCGCAAGCTTTCCCGATGAGAATGAGGGAGGTTGCCTCCCCCCTCCATGAACGATTCAGCGCATTGCCTGTATGTACAGGTACAAAGAGGGAAATGGGTGAACAACCAGAGGGTAACAGTGTGCCCACAGCAAAAAGCAGTGGTGACCAACACTGGCTAAAGCAGACACCCCCAGTCGTTACCAACAGGACCTGAGAGAGTGCGGAAGGAATCTGGGGAGTCTCTGCAGTCAACACGCTTCTAGAGATGCCATGGCTACAGAAGGCGATGGTCAACTCATTGAGGGTCAATGTCAGTCTTAAGGAGAGGGTGGGGAAGAATAAGATCGGGACTGAAACGTTGCCTTTACCCTTCATGAACTGAAGAGTTGAACAATTCTTTCTTTGGGAAATTGGCAGTTAAGAGAGAAACATATCTGTTAATTTTACATATATATACACATATATATGTATGGATGTATGTATATGTAGTGAGTGGTTATTGATGTGCCTTTGTCAACTATTTAATAAATATATGTGTAGTTCATTCAACGTGTTTGGTTCTTGTCAATTTCTATTTACAAAGTCCCATGTTCTTGTCAATTTCTATTTACAAAGTCCCATGTTAAAGAAATCCATTGATGAGTCGTTATAGTAGGAAAAGCTAAACTCACATGAATCCAGGCATTCAATGGTCACAATCTGGGGCCCCAGGTAGGGGCTGCTAATAAATGAGGCTTTGGTGCCTCAGTGAATCTCAAGTGAGTGTTCACCATAAACTGAGCACTAGCCAATGGTAGAAACCACTGTAATAAGCAACTCTTTTCTGAAGGTCACCGTCAGAGATCTTGTAGATCCTGAAGATGCCTGGGACTTCCAGAGCCATTGGGATGAGATTGTGGGGCCAGAGGGGCACTCGAACCATTTAGGAAAAATGGCCCAGGAGGGGCGGACATGCGGCCACAACCACAACTTTTGCCCTCTACTCTCCACATCCAGGAGAGAGGCCCCTGTAGTGAACATAGACATTCACAGGTCTGGATACTGTTACGGGGCTTAGGGAACGTTCAATCCAAAACAGACTAAGTGATAACAGACTAAGAAAAACCTTAAATAGTATTTTAAGATTATTATCTTGCCCACAGTTAATGCTATGCCACTTGACCCTTCTCCCTCCCAATCTGCCCAATCATTTTTCTAACATGGAAAATGCATTATTTCTCTTCCCTGACTATACATCTCCCAGATCTCTTCACTGCCTCGTGGGATAAAGCCCACACTCTAACACAGCAATCTTCTGTGCCCAGGCCTTAGGCTTGCCCTCTGTACAACTCCAGGCAATCCAAACCACTGTTGGGGAAATATAATGAAGAACAAGACCTTCCAACCCAAAAATCCCCTCCACAAAGGTAGTAATGAAAGAAAACACTTTTGTTATTGGATGGACGTGGATGGCCAAGTGGATGGGATCCATTACATACATGTTTACAAGATAAACAATTACTGGTCCTCAGGTAAGAGGACTTGACAGCCCCTTTTGTCATTCATAGTTGGTCCTAACTTTATCCTATAACTGGGATGACCACCTGTGTTGACTTTATCCATAGAAGAAACAAACTTTTCATATCTTTGCCTCCAAGAGATAGTTTTGCAAATCGAAGCAAGGTGTCCAGGGAAGTTAGGCTGTGACCCTCCCCCAGGAACAGAAATCTGGGGCTCCATAGCCCTCGATGGTTGCATTTCAAAAGGGGGGCTCCCAGGTCCGTGAGGAAAAGTGAGGGAGTTGTGAGGCTAGAGACTTGTTTAGCCATTACTAAGATTTACGTACACTGGACAAGGACAGAGGAAGAAATTTTGTCAGAAAAAGGAGGGAAGGGAATAAGGGAAGTCTCTTCCCTTATTTCCGACAAGAAAAACTAAGCATCTTCTTTTTAATTTGTATTTGCCCTCACAGCCCTCACATCTCCCAGACACATACTACAGTCTCCCATACCTTTGTGCAAATTTCTCTCCACTCCAAACACCTTCTGTCTCCTTCCCCTCTTTCAAAACTCATTATTCAAGGTGTAGATCAGCCCTCAAGTCTTCCTTGAAGTCTTCTCTGGCCTTATCAAATACCACTGAGATGCAGCTAATATTTACTTAGTGCTTAGCAAGTAATCTCAAAGCTCAGTAGCCACTTCTGACATTGTCTACATTTATCCTCCTTTAAACTGGGCTTCTCAAGGGCAAGAACCAAGCCTTGTTGACTTTGGTATCCTCTGATGCCTTGAACAGTAGCCATGCAGTAGAAGCCTAATAGATTTTTGGAGAAATTGTCAACTAGGGAATCAGAGCACTTCTATTGTAAAACCAAACAAAACCAAACAAAAACCAAACAAAAACCCTCGTTCAAATAAAGGGGATTTGAGTAATGATACAGGGAAATTTTATAAATTCCTATCACAGGAAGAACAAGGCCTCACAGAACTGGAAAGTCATCCAGTAGCTTGTTTCTTCTCTCTCTGTCTCTGTATACATCTGTACCTGTCTCCTCTCTTCCATTGTCTCTCTCTCTCCCCCCCCCACCTCCCTTCCAGTCTCCCGCTTCTCTGAAAACCAGCTTTCTCTGCCAACTTATCACCCCCAGGTGACTGATCAGGGCTGCTTCCAGAATGCTAGTCTTATTCTAAGGGTACATATCAGTGATAGCCTGCACCAGAAGCACCTGGAAGGCTTGTAAAACATAGCATGCTGGGACCCACTCAAGAGTCTCTGCTTTGGTAGCTATGGGAAGAATTTGCGTTTCTAGCAAGTTCCCAAATGGTTCTGATAATCTGGGGACACAGTCTGAGAATGACTGATCTACTGGACCTTCAGACTTGGTTCCACACAGTTGACTCAGTCCCTGGGTCCCAATGCCTGATTCTCAAGAGAGAGAATTTGATTGGTGAGTCAGGTATTCTCGGTAACATTCCAAAGTTGTGTCCAAATGGCTGCAGCCCCATGATGCATATGAAAGTTTGCCTCTTTGAAGCTGTGAGCTGGGAAACATTTCAAAGGAGGTGGTTCTCTAGCACAATCACTCCCATAGTTCCTTTCAAAGCTCTAAGAATTTCCACACTGAACTAGCTCCTGGGTCTATACGGTTCACGTCTCTGTAGCCGATAGAGCCAACAAGGACGTGATGACCCTCTACTGGCATCTCCAGCCGCTCGTCTCAGAGTAAATCTTTACCCCCATCCCTAAATGCATAGTCTCCCTCAAACATGCTGCTCCTCCACGCAGTTGTCCGAGCTAGAACCTGGGAATCTTCCCTCTGACTCCCTGCCCCCACAGCCTCTCTGTCAAGTCTTATCAATCCCATCACTGAGGTATTTTCTCTCTCCCCAATATACCTGGTTAGTTGAACTTGACACCCTGCCTCCGGTGCCATTTTCCTGCAATGCAGCCTTCACCCAACTGTCACGGTGATCTCTCTAAAACAACTCCCCAATCTCAGCCCTCGGGCCAGCTGTGTTGGGGTCGGGGGCAGCAGAGCCTGGGCCTGTCACCTCCGGCAGCACGCAGCTGCAGGCCTACCTACCTCCATGCCATACAAGAATTCTCATGCTCTGTGTACTTTGATGGCACAAGAAAAAAAGATTGGGAAGCTCTGATCTAAAACCCAAGTTTGACGATGTTAACTCGTCTGCTTAAAACCTTTCAATCACTCCCCATAGGTTTCAGGATAAAGCCTAAACACACCTTACAATAGCCTCTAACATCTGGCATAATCTAGTCCCCGTCTACCTCTCCAGCCCCATCTCTTGCCACTGCCTGCCTTGGACTTGCTTCTTCAACTGCAGGTAGATGCTTGTAGTTTCCAGAACACGCCCTGCTATTTCATGCCTGCAAGCCATTGCTCATGGTTTTGCTTTCTGCCTGGAATGTTCGCCCTCCCCCTTTTTACCTGCCCAGCCTCCTTGGAGACCAGGATGGTGTCAAAGCACCATATCCCTCGGGAAATGTTCCCTGTCTGCTTTCCACCAGCACTGGTGTGCCTCTCTTTGAAACTCTCATAATACCTTCAATATACAACTGTCATTGGATTTACCACATTGCATTAGAATATAGTCCACTTCTCCCACTAGCCTGCAAGTGGCTATATTTCCAGCACCTAACACAGTGACGAAAAAGTATTATCATACAACTCAACAACGAAAGCAACAAATAAATGACTGGATTCAAAAATGGACAAAGGCTGGATGGCCTTGAACAGCTATTTCTCCAAAAAAGATACACAAATGGCCAATAAACACACGAAGAGATGCTCAACATAATTAATCGTTAGGGAACTGCAAATCAAAACTACAATTGGTAACCACTTCACACTCATTAAGATAGGTGTTGGAGGGGAAGGGGGTGGGGGTTTGGACGAGCCTGGTGGTGGGTATTGAGGAGGGCGCGTATTGCACGGAGCACTGGGTGTGGTGCATGAACAATCAATCTTGGAGCACTGAAAAAATAAAATAAAAATTAAAAAATAAATAAAAATAAAACATAGGGATCATTTAAAAATGGAAAGAAACTAGTGTTGCTGATGATATGGAGAAATTAGAACCCTTGTGCATTGCTGTAGGCATGTAAAATGGCACCTCCATCATGGAAAACAGTCTGCCAGTTCCTCAGAAAGTTAAACATAGAATCCTATGAATTAGCAATTCCACACTTGGGAATAGACCCCAAAGAATTGAAAGCAGGGACTCGAGCAGATACCTGTACACCAATGTGCACAGCAACATTATTTGCAATAGCTAAAATGTGGAAACAATCCAAGTGTCTATCAACAGATGAATGGAAAAATAAAAGTGGTGAATATATAATTTATAATATTGTATAATATATAAAACATACAAAATGTGGTATATATATATAATGGGATATATTCATCATTTAATAGGTCTGAAATTCTGACACATGTTACAACATGGATGAACCTTGAGAACATGATGATAAGTGAAAGAAGCCAGACAATAAAGGGCACATACTATATGATCCCACTTACAGTCAGTGTGAATTGGTAAATACATAGTGAAAGAAAATGCAGTAGAAGTTGCCAGGGCACATTTTAAACATAGATCACATATATTTTTAAGTAAAAGGATGAAAAGTCATATACAATTTACTAATCATAAGAAAGTGGCAGTGGCTATTGAATATCACAAAAGCAGACTTCAGGATAAGGAATTTGACCTTTCATAAAGAATAATGCTTAATAACAATATAAGGGTCAATTCAGCAAATGACACTACAGATAAAGGGCTGGTATCCAAGATCTATAAAAAACTTCTCAAACTCAACACCCAAAAAACAAATAATCAAGTCCAAAAAATGGGCAGACGACATGAACAGACACTTCTGAAGACATACAAATGGCTAACAGACACATGAAAAAAATGTTCAACATCATTAGCCATCAGAGAAATTCAAATCAAAACCACATTGAGATACCGCCTTATACCAGTTAGAATGGCAAAAAAACGACAAGAAACAACAAATGTTGGAGAGGTTGTAGAGAAAGGGTAATCCTCTTTCACTGTTAGTGGGAATGCAAGTTGGTACAGCCACTTTGGAAAACAGTGTGGAGGTTCCTCAAAAAATTAAAAATAGAGCTACTATATGACCCACTATTGCACTACTGGGTATTTACCCCAAAGACACAGACATAGTGAAAAGAAGGACCATATGCACCCCAGTGTTCATAGCAGCAATGTCCACAATACCCAAACTGTGGAAGGAGCCAAGATGCCCTTCAGCAGATGAATGGATAAAGAATATGTGGCCATATATACAATGGAATATTACTTAGCCATCAGAAAGGATGAATACCCAACCTTGCGTCAACCTGGATGGGACTGGAGGAGATTATACTGAGAGAAATAAGTCAAGCAGAGAAAGACAATTATCATATGGTTTCACTTATTTGTGGAACATAAGGAATAGCATGGAGAATATTAGGAGAAGGAAGGGAAAAATGAAGGGGGGGAATCAGAGGGGAAGACAAACCATGAGACACTATAGACTCCGGGAATCAAACTGAGGGTTATAGAGGAGAGAGGGATGGGGGATGGGTGAGCCTGGTGATGGGTATTAAGGAGGGCACGTATTGCATGGAAAGCTGGATGTTATATGCAAACAATGAATCATGGAACACTACATCAAAAACTAATGATGTACTGTATGGTGACTAACACAATAAAAAAATTATATATTAAAAAAAAAGTTGCCAGGGGCTTGGGGGAATTGGGAGTTATTGTTTAATGGGTAGAGAGTTTCCATTTGGGATGGTAAAAAGAGGTCTGGAGCTGGATAGTGGTGACAATTGCACAACATTATGAGTATATGTCACTGAATTGTTAAAATGGTTATAATGGTAAATATATATATATACATATATATATGTGACCCAATTTTTTAAAATGTAGAATCATGTGTTGAACGAACAGATCATAGAAATGCCCTTTTGTCCTCTCTGGCGGCTTTAGACTTGAGATTTGTCACAGATCTCTTAATGGTGTTTCATACAATTAACCTTTTTTGAATACTTCTCCTATAGAGGATAAAAAGAAATTATTCAGACTTAGATTCTGTTATGAAGGAACTTAAAAACCAAGAGAGGAGGAAATATGTTAAGATTAAGTCTCGTTTTGTGGCAAATAATAGAAATTTAGTCAAATCAGTGCAAATGCTATGAAGATAGTCCACAAAATGGGTCTATTATTTCTCCAATTTAAATTTAATCTTCTCTGAGTCCCCACCTGATGTACTGAGTAGTGGAGAATTTGAAGCCTTTCCCTCTGCTTCTCACCAGATGCCCATTCAAGGACCTTGAGAGTTTTACACCTTCATAAACATTCAAAAAGAGGCATTCTGGTTTTATGTTCATATTAGTCGATACGCTCATTGTCTGAACTTGCATGTTTCTTTCTTTTTTTTAAGATTTTATTTATTTATTTGAGAGAGAATGTGTGTGTATGAGAGAAAGAGAAGCACAGAAAATGGGTGTGCATGCGCACAAGCCAGGGGAGGGGCAGAGAAGCAGGCTCCCCGCAGAGCAGGACTCTGTGGTCATGACCTGAGCTGAAGGCAGACGCTTAACCCACTGAGCCACTCAGGCACCTTGAATGTTTCTTTCTTCTTTTTTCTTTTTTTGGCACTTAGTACATTTATTTATGTATTTATTTATTTATTTATTTATTTATTTATTTATTTATTTTTCCCCAAATATGTTTATTTTATTTTTTCAGTGTTACAAGAATGATTGTTCATGCACCACACCCAGTGCTCCATGCAATACGTGCCCTTCTCAATACCCACCACCAGGCTCGCCCACCCCCCGCACCCCCTCCCCTCCAAAACCCTCAGTTTGTTGCTCAGAGTCCACAGTCTCTCCTGGTTCATCACCCCCTCCGATTTCCCCCCATTCACCCTTCCCTTCCTTCTCACAATGCTCTCCATGATTTTCTTTATACTCCACACGTGAGACCGTAAGATAATTGACTCTCTCCGCTTGACTTATTTCACTCCTCATAATCTCTTCCTGTCCCGTCCATGTTGATACAAAAGTTGGATATTCATCCTTTCTGATGGAGGCGTAATATTCCATTGTATAGATGTACCACATCTTCCTTATCCACTCATCTGTTGAAGGGCATTTTGGTTCTTTCCACAGTTTGTCGAATGTTTCTTTAAAAGCAGATGACTCATTTGAAAGCAGGGACTCAAACATATTTCCACACCCATGTTCATAGCGTGACAACAGCCAAAAGGTACAAGCAACCCAAGTATCCATCGATGGATAAATGGATAGACAAAATGTGGTCTATCCATGCAATGGAATATTATTCAACCTTAAAAACGAAGGAAATTCTGACACCTGCTATGACATGGATGAACTTCAGGGACATTATGCTAAGTGAAATAAGTCATTCATCCACAAAAGTACAAATACTATAGGAATCTACAAATATGAGGTTTCTAGAGTTGTCAAATTCATAGACACAGACAGTAGATGTGGGGACACCTGGCTGGCACAGTCGGTTAAGCGTCCAACTCTTGGTTTCGGCTCACGTTGTGATCTCATGGTCATGAGATTGAGCCCCCTGTTGGGCTCCATGCTCCGTGCAGAATCTGCTTGAGATTCCCTCTCCCTCTTCCCCTCCCGCTCATTCCCTCTCTCTCTCTCTCGCTCTCACATACATAAATAAATCTTAAAAAAAAAAAAAAAAGTAGATGGTGGCTTCCAGAGGCTTGGGGCTGAGGACAAGGGGAATGGGGAGTTAGTGTTTAATGGGAAGAGAGTTTCAGTTTTGAAAGATGAAAAGAGTTCTGGGGCTGGATGGTGGTGACAGCTGCACAACGTGAATGTACTACATGCCACTGAATTACCCAATTAAAAGTGATTAAAATGGCCAATTTTTTTTAAAGATTTTATTTATTTATTTATTAGGAAAGTGAGAGAGTGAGAGAGAGCATGAGAAGGGAGAAGGTCAGAGTGAGAAGCGGACTCCCCATGGAGCTGGGAGCCCGATGTGGGACTCGATCCCGGGACTCCGGGATCATGACCTGAGCCGAAGGCAGTCGCTCAACCAACTGCACCACCCAGGGACCCTAAAATGGCCAATTTTTTCCAGCTTTAGTGAGGCAAAATTGACATATAACATGTGTAAGTTTAAGATGTATAATTTGATGATTTGACACACATATAGATTGCTAAGTATTTACCACAATAAGGTTAGTTAACGTGTCCTCCCCCTTCCATAATTGCCATTTTGTTGTCACTGTTGTTACCGTGTTAAGGCACAACTGTCACAGCAACTTTAAAGGATACAATATAGTATTGCTAACTAGAGTCACGTCCCAGAACTCACTCACTCTTTGACCAACATCTCCCCATTTCCCCTACCCCTCAGCCCCCGGCAAGCAACATTTTACTCTGTTTCTGTGACCTTGATGTATTTTGATTCTATACAGGAGTGGTATTATACAGTGTCTTTGTTTCACGCACCAAAATGCCCTCAGGGTCCATCCATGCTGTGGCAAATAGCAGGATTTCCTTCTTTTTTGTGACAGAATAATATTCCTTTCTTTTCTTTACCCATTCCTTTTATGATGGTGAATTGTATGTGTCTTTTTCCACAATTAAAAAAAAAAAAAAGAAGCAGATGACACTGCCCCTTCAATGCAAAGCATGAACACGAGAATCCCACTTGCAAGAGCAGGAGCCGCAGGTCCGAGGAATCAGCCTCCCTAATTGTACCCCCCAGTTATTTCCCCCTGAAGTTCTGTCCTCCCCGCCAGGGCTCTGAGAGGGTACAGGGCACATAGTAAAATAGCAACAGCCTCCTGATGGAATGCTCCGCCTTCTGTTCGGTCCTCTAGGTCTGCCAGGGAGTTTCCTGAACCTCTTTTTCAGTTTGCCTTTTCTGTCTTTTCCATCCCCACACCTTCACCTCTATTCCTTCCCCCTATGGGACTATCTGAAATAATTCCTTAATAATACCATAATACGGCAATGCTTAAAAAAAATAAACCACATCGACAAACAGGATGGGAGTTGGCTTCTCATGTGTGGCTCAAAAGCAGATCAGACGAGGCAGAATAGATACAGGAGGAAAAAAAAATACCTAAGAGCACTGAGGAAAAACCCCACAAGCTACTGTCAGTAAGTGATCGTTACCAGAAGTCAAATAGGAACGGTGGTATGTTATAAGGATACGGGTATCTCTTTGTCAGCGTTCTTCTGGTTATAACAGAATTCAAAACGAAATGGTTTTAGAGGAGATAATAGTATCAGGTCACGTAGTTGAAAGATCATGGGTGGGTTGGCTTCAAACACAGCTGTACGCAGGCGCTCAGTGTGCGAGGTCAGAGATCTAACACTCTCATTTTCTCAGCTCAATTCCCTCTCTGTTTGTCATTGGAAGGTCCTCACTTGCATCTAACTAGATGAGCATTCTAAAAGATAGAGAGGGCAGTACGATTTTTGATTTTCTAAGGAACCTCCAGACTGTCTTCCACGGTGGCTGCACCAACAGACATTCCCACCAACAGGGCACAAGGTTCCCTTTTCTCCACATCCTCACCAGCATTTGTTCTCTCCTGAGTTTTTTGGTGACCACCATTCTAACCAGCGTGAGGCGATACCCCACTGTGGGTTTTTAAAAAATTTGAGTATAGTTGACCCACAAGGTTGCCTTCGTTTCAGGTGTACAACGTAGCGATTCAATTTCTCTCTCCGTGTGGCCACCACGGATCACCATACACTACTGGAATGTCATTGCTGTGCCTTTTGTCCCCGTGAGGTATTCATCCCGCAACTGGAAGCCTGTATCTCCCAGTTCCCTTCAGCCATTTCGCTCATCCTCCACCCCCTTCTCTCTGGCAACTATCAGTTTGTTCTCTGTATCCGATTCTGCTTTTCATTCATTTGTTCACTTGTTTTGTTTTTAGATTCCACACATGAGTGAAATTGTATGCTATTTGTCTTTCTCAGTCTGACTTATTTCACTTAGCATAATACCCTCTAGCTCCATCCATGTTGTCACAAATGGATGCCAAGATATCCATTTTTATGGCTGAGTAATAGTCCATTGTGTTTATATACATGTGCATGTATGTGAGATATATATATATATATTATAGTCACATCTTCTTTATCCATTTATCTATCGATGGACACTTAAGTTGCTTCACTATCTTGGCTATCACAAATAATGCTGCAATAAACAGGGGTGCATGTATCTTTAAAACTAGTGCTCTCATTTTCTTTGGGTAAATACCCACTAGTGGAATTATTGGATCATATGGTATTAACATATTATTCACACTATCTAGGACATGAAAAAAAAACCTAAATGTGGATGAATGGATAAAGAAGACGGTGTGTGTGTATAATGGAATATTAATCAGCCATGAGAAAGAAGGAAAATGTGCCATTTGCAACAAAATGGATGGGACTTGATGGCACTATGCTAAGTGAAATAAGTAACAGAGAAAGACAAATGCTGTATGATCTCAGTTATATGTAAAATCTAAAAACATTGGAAATAGAAAGCAGAATGGTGCTTTCCAAGGGCTGATGGGTGAGGGAAATGGGGAGATGTTGGTCAAAAGGTACAAACTGTCAGTTTGAAGATACATTCTGAGCATTTAAGGTAGAGCATGATGACTATATTGATAATACTCATATACTTCAAAGTTGCTGAGAGAGTAGAGCTTTAATGTTCTCACTGTAAAAACAAAAACAAAATGGTAATTATGTGAGTTGGAGGATGTGCTAACTCACTCATCATGGTAAACAATTTATAGTACACACACACACACACACACATCAAATCGTCTCATTGTTCCCCTTAAAATTACACAATGTTATGTGTCAATTACATCTCAGTAAAGTTGGGGAAAAATAAAAGGGCGCCTGGGTACCTCAGTTGGTTAAGCAACTATCTTTAGCTCAGGTCATGATCCCGGGGTGCCGGGATCGAGCCCCAAGTCGGACTCCTTGCTCAGCGGAGAGTCTGTTTCTCCCTCTCCCCCTGCCTGCTGTTCCCCCTATTTGTGCTCTCGCTCTCTCTGTCAAATAAATAAAATCTTTTTTTAAAAAAGAAGAGAATGCATTGCTCTCAGCAGTGCCAGTATCATTCCAATGGCTGATTTGTTGGCTTAGTTTTGGGCCCATGATTATACCTGCTTAGATCACATGCCCATTCCTGAATCCAGGAGATAGGACATTCTAAGGGGTCAGGTTAGAGTTTATGTACCTACTCTTTGAACCAGTGAATGGGACATCTCTGCTTAGAAGTTGTGGATTGAAAGAGAGAATGTATGAGATCAAGAGAGAGCTGGTCCCTCGAAGGGAAGCCAAAGTACTGTTCCCAGAACAATTGGGAATGTATGCTGAATACACGAAAACAACATATGAACTTGATAGACCACCTTATTTACAAAATGTCTTCAACTATAATAATGCTACTTTACCATACATAAATGCAAATGTACTCATGCCTTCTATATAGAAAGACAATCCAAATTCACATATCCCAACTGCGCTCAACATTAAGCCTGCGATCCTTCAGTGAGTGAGTCATCTTGGATAGGTCTTAATGTAGTTCCCCATGGTTTCACATCTATAGGTAAATGGTACATTTGACCACATCCCAAACACCCAGTGTCTACTATTAGAGGGAAAACAGGATGAATTAAATAAAACCTCCCATTTGGAAATGGAAAAAAATAGATACAATATATAAAGATTGCCAATCAATAACATATCGGTTTATGTATCGTATACACAAATAGCAAGAACTCCTTGGCAGTAGAGTGAGTTCTTGGTCAGCCCAGCTGGATGTCTCATATTCTTTTTTCTCAGATCATCTCCCCTGTGCATTGTCCTACTTGGCTACTCCTGAAAGGGGAATCGGGGAGGTTTACCTTTCTGGAGACTGCACCATTTCAGCAACCCTCTTCCTATGGATGTGAGTCCAGTGACTTGGGGATTACCTTAAGGGTTGAAAATCATAAGCCTTCATTTTTTTGACCATGCTTGGCTTTTCTCTAGCAATGTACTTCCTCGGGTATGGCTGTCATCCCCATGGCCCAGGATGGCTGACAAAACTCCAGCTAACATATCTGCATTCCAGGAAGTAGGATGGGGAAATGTGCAGAAGGGCGTCCTTCTTTTCTAAAGAAAATCCTCAGAAGGCCCATGAAACACTGTTGCCTATGTCTCATTGTACCCAGGCAGAACTTAAAGGAATGGCCAGACCAAGTAGTAAGGGAGGTTGGGAAATGTAATCTAGTCTTTTATTGCAAATGGTAACGTGCCCAAATAAAAATTGGGAGTCTGTTACTTAAGGTAGAGGAAAGAGATAGTGGAGTAGGCAACTGGCATTCTACTTTCTAACACATTCTACACAGTAGGTTTGATTTAGATTCTTTTTTTTTATTTTTTATTAACATATAATGTATTATTTGTCCCAGGGTACATGTCTGTGAATCATCAGGCTTACACATTTCACAGCATTTGCCATAGCACATACCCTCTTCAATGTCCATATCCCTACCTCCCTACCTCCCAGCAACCCTTAGTTTGATTCTATTTCATGGGCGGTAATCAAAGGAGAAGATGTGAATGTGAATGTGAATCATGTCCTTGATTCTTCACACTAGCCTAGATAATTCTGCTCGTTGGCAATAGGCTCTAGGACTCTGCCCAGGCCCCCTAGTCTCTCAGTTAAATGACCCCTATCTTGGCTTTTGCATTAGGGTCCCAAAAAGTCATCCTAGGGTAGAAGGAGCACCCCGATCTTCTTTCTTTTAAGATGCATCTGGGGTATCAGCCCTCCTTTTAATAAGAGTAGGTCCTTGGGGGATTCCTGAGGGGATCTGGATTTTCCCAGGCTCTGTTCTTATGTTCCACTGTGTTTCTGTTATATATATTTTTAAAGTTTTCTTTTATCCTTTTTTTATGTACTCATCTCTGCACTCTACGCATTTCTCTAGCACTAAAATAACCTTAGTTAATGAGACATCGCTCATAATTATAAATCACTGTCAGTGGGCTTTTCCGTTGGTCCCGACACAGAATTGTGGACAGAACCTACTTGAGAAAGACAGACCGCCAACTGTGTCCTCAGTTGTGGCTGCCAATTCCTTGCCACTGACTGTACCAGCTTCAGTTTTGAGATACAGAAGCCACTGGGTTTTTTTTTTCAATCCTGTAAGTCTCCAAATTATGGAATAATCAATTTATACTATAGTCCTTAGGCAGAAGGCACTTACCTTAGAAATGCTGTATTGCCTTTTCTGTTCCCTTGAAGACTTGAGTCAGTTCCCTTCTTGTGGTAAAGCCACAGGAAGTAAGTAGTAAATGTCAACCTCCTGATTTTTCCCTGTGATCTCTCCTAACACTACAGCCATTCCCCTTTACACATCTGCTTCGTTCTTCTTTGGTCAGAACAACTGTTTTTGTTCCTCTGTGCTTTCTCCTGGCCCCATCAACTCCTGGATTAACATATCCTCAGGAGTTTCAAATTTATGTTTCCTAGGGAGAGAATCTTACTGATTCCACGTGGTCAGTTGCCCAGCCATCATTAAATCAGCTACAAAAGGGGGCAATGATTGGCTACTAAGAATGCGGCAGAGAGAACTCTCCCCTGCTGCTTTGGATTGTTATTCCCAAGGTAGAGATTTGGTTGTCTGGGCAGACAACTGAAAACAGATGCAATCATGACTAACTACGATGCAAGATAAATACCAAAGAAAGATAAGAATTAGATGCCATATGAGCATAAAAGAAGAAGAGATTTCTTACAGTGAAGAAGCTTCATGGAAGTGAAGATGGACGCCAAGATTGGAATGATGGGTCAACAAGGCAAGGAATTACCAGCAAATACCAGAAGCTAGAAGAGGGAAAAAAGAATTCTCCACTACAGTTTTCAGAGGGGGCATGGTCCCGCTGAAACCTTGATTTTAGACTTCCAGCTTCCAGAACTGTGAAAGAATAAATTGCTTTTGTCTTCAACAACTCAGTTCATGGCTCTTTGTTACTGCAGCCCTAGGAAACTAATATACACCCTGAAGTGACAGATACTATGTGCCCCAAAGCCTTACCTTACCTCTGAAGGACACCGTAATTAGGAACTTCACCATTACAATGAACGACTTCACATGGGGAAATCCCCGCTACCCACTCCACCCCTCTGGCCTCTCAATCCCTTTAAGGATCTTTTCCTTGTAATTTATTTCTTAGCACAAAATTATATATAATTTCATCTTTCTAATATTATAAAGGAAAGACCCTACCAAAAAACCCCTAAATTACTTTTGGGAATGCTGGTTTATTGTGTAATTGGTGAACGGTACTCCACAAACTTGGGTATGCGAGAACTATCACATTTCTTCATTTCTTTTAAGTCCAATTTATTTCAACTCTACATCTCTGTGCTGCCAGACTGGCCAAAAAAAAAAAAAAAAAATTAAGTTCCAATCACTTTCTGGAGTTTTCTACACTCCTTAGGATCACACAAACACTCAGGATCTCTGTGTGGCAAGTGTCAAATAGAGAGAATAGCTCTAATCATCAGGCCGTCCTGCTTTCTAGTCCAAACCGGCACGCTCCTGTAAAAGCAAGCACTTCTCCCACGCCTAGGGGAAAGCTGAAGCACCTAGAATCTAGCTCCTAAAGTTGACCACAGATACATTACCCCCCAGGGGTTCTGCCAGGGAGTGGTCCCAGATCTTACTATTCCCAAACTGGAAGCTGTCAGTCCTTTCCAAGACTTGGAGAAATCTCACTCCCTCTTCTGTCTACTCCAAAGTCAACTGCTTCCTTCCCCTCCTTTGAGCGTAATCCTTACAATATGCTCAGGATTCCGGGTACACCAAAGCTAGGAAGACAGACTTTGGGCCCTGCAACACAACTCACTCTTTCCCCCAGGAAAGAAAGCACAGAGGGCTTCCATTCCTCTTTGGAATACAAGAAAGGACAAGTAGAAGGAGAATAAACATAGTATCTCAACAAATTACTCTGCCTCACTTAAGTACCAGGACAAAATAATGCTAAGAATTTGTATTTTTTGAGCACTTCCTATATGCCAGACATTGTTCTAAGTGCTTGGAGTATATTAACTCATCTCGGACTCACAACTGATCTGATAGGTGCTGCTAGTATTCCTGTTTTCCAGATGGAGACCGAAGGCACAGAGAGCTGAAGTCACTGGCATAAGGTCACAGATCTACTGAGTGGCAGGGCTGGTATCCAAACATAGGCAATTTGGTTCCAGAGACTACACCCAACTTTGTGCTCTACTGCCTCTCCGTGGAACATATCTTCTTATCCACATGGATATTTTAGATCCCTGTAATTCCTAGGTTTGGATGTTTATCAGGTTTTATTCAGAACCTCGGAGTTACCTCCTTCTTCCCTACCTCCTCTACATCTATAGGGGCTCCAAGAGCTGGGTTTCTCAATAAGCCACTGCAAGGACACATAACCTTCTTCATGTCCATTCTATGGATGTTAGCCCTTTTCATCTAGAACTCTAAGTCAGTGTCTCAAGCCAAACCGTCTTAGGTAACAGTTGGCTATGATCACGTGCTGATCTCTGGTTCGACCTATCATGGCTGGAGTTAACTATATTCCTAGCGTTAGTTGCTCTCCATGCATATGCCATGCATATGGCATATGCATGGAGAGCAACTTTATGCAGAAAGAATCCTGGGGCTGATTTCTTCATAAAGGGACTGTGGGAGTGGGGGTCACTAAGACCATCAAAGATTACAGGCCAGGGTCATGCTAAATAATGGAGATGTCATAAATTTGGCTGGAGCTTAGCCAGTATTCTAGGGTCACAAGGCAGTCCATGTAGTAAGTAAGGCCCTACTTTCCAGGTGTCTTATGCTGGTGAACTGCTGTCTTTTCCAGAAGGAACCCTGAGCTAAATAATAGGCTCCAGTGGTGAATAAGTGCCTTCTTGCCACTCTCACTCTTTCAAGTGGTGACTATGACCACATCTAAGAGTTCCTTGTAATCAGTAAATTGATAATAAAAACACTAAAGACAAACGGGAAAGATGTCTTTGAGTATATACTCGTACGAGCCAGGATTCTAGGTCAGGAAGTCGAAGCTTTTGCCTGAAAATGTGAAGACACAATGAGACATGATCAACACATTCATAGCTTTTCCAGTGCGTGAGTGTGAGTTGCCCAGATGGGTCCCTCAGAGCTCTTAGTGCAGGACTTGAGGAAATAAGCAAGAAACATGAGCTGAGGTCATATGTATATATACCTATATCGCATATACATATATTTTGTATCTAAAATATCCTTTATTCTGCTCTCTTTTCATTGCCCAATGATAATCATGACATGTTAGATCTGGAATCAGAATCAAAGATAGGACAAGGTCAGAGAAGCCAGATAGAATCAATGATCGACTCACGAATTGGAGCCAAAGGAGGAAAAAGCTGCTGTGTTTATTGGACAAAGATTCCAGTCAAGAAAAGTCATCATAAGTGGTTAGTTCATGGTCCCATCCCTTAGTTCTTCTTTAAGATATGAATTATAGAGATTTAAATATATATCTTCAGTGATTTTTTTTCATCTTCCTCCTTAGAATCTTTATGAAGATTGGGGCAGCTCTAAGATCAGTAGAGGATTATTCAAGTCATGCATCCGTGAAACTCCTCCTACTTGTGATTATGTCAAATCCTCTACATACTTTTATGTACATAAACTTAAATGGTTGTCAAGATGAATCAGCCCACAAATGCCTGGGCTGGAAAATCGCCCTGACTCTTTCTATTCTTCATATTTACCATACTAACTCTTCTTTTGATGCTTTCATCCCTGCGAGCCTCTCCCTAACTCTTCTCTTCCTTCTTTTTAAAAATCTGAATTATGTATTTCCTTCAAGGATCATGACATGTCAGATCTAGAAATATCCTTAGGGCCTTCAAAGCCCACTCACTTGTTTTATAAAAGAGGAAATTGAATCCCAGAGTAAGGAAGTGACCTGTCTACTAGTCTTGAAACCTAGGGAATCTCATTCCCAACTTGGTACACTTCTTACCCCTGCAAACCAACTCGGGTGGCATTAGTCATGCCCCTTTGCCCAGCTACATTTAGAAACATTTGGGGAAAAATAGATATGGAATCAGGGACAAAAATATCAGCTTTATTGCTGATAAGGCTTGGAGAACTTGGCCTGGATCCATGGCCTCAAATGGGCTTCTAATACCTGTTACTTCAACCGTCCTTCACATCAGATTGAACTGACTTGGCACCAAGACAAAGAGCCATGAGAATGTAAGCCTAAGGTTGCTGATTACCATCTTTGTCATCACGTGGGAAGAGTCTGCCTAATAATGATGCAAACATAGGGGAAAGCGAGCTGACACACATGCAACGACAGAGGGAGAAACGTGGGGAGATCCTGATCATACTGGGTACTGGGTACTGAGCCCCAGTACCCAGTTGTTCCTTAAGCCAGATTGACCTCCAGACTTTTTAAGTATGTGAACAAATGAAACATTTTTTCTACAAAATATTTTAGTAATTCGGAGCAGGGTTTCTATCATAACTAAAAGGCTACTGATGAAAACACCTTCTCTTCTGATAAGGCTGGAATGACTCCTCTCACTTTCGTGGTTTTCAGATCCACAGTCTTTGCCTATCTCAAAATCCATTAACTTAGCATTAGGATGACACACATGAGTTGTTTCTTTTTACTCTCTTTCTTTATGTTTTTTTTTTAAAGATTTTATTTATTTATTTGAGAGAGAGCATGAGCAAGGGTAGGGGCAGAAGGAGAAGCAGATTCCCTGCTGAGCAAGGAACCCAATGTAGTGCTCAATCCCAGGACCCCAGGATCACGACCTGAGCTAAAGGCAGACGCTTAACTGACTGAGCCACCCAGGAGCCCCTCTTTTTATTATTATTTTTTATTAACATATAATGTATTATTTGTTCAGGGGTGCAGGTCTGTGAATCATCAGTCTTACACAAGTCACAGCACTCTCCATAGCACATACCCGCCCCAATGTCTATCCCCCAGTCATCTCATCCCTCCTATCCCTCTCCCCACCAGCAACCCTCAGTTTGTTTCCCAAGATTAAGAGTCCCATATGGTTTGTCTCTCTCTCTGGTTTCATCTTGTTTCATTTATCCCTCCCTTTCCCCTATGATCTTCTGTCTTGTTTCTCAAATTCCTCATATCAGTGAGATCATATGATAACTGTTTTTCTCTGATTGACTTATTTCACTTGGCATAATACCCTCTAGTTCCATCCATCTTGCTGCAAATGGCAAGAATTCATTTTTTTGGTGCCTGCATAATACCACATCTTTATCCATTCATCTGTTGATGGACAACTAGTCCAGGAGCCCCTCTTTATGATTATTCTTAATGAATGCATTTCCCCCTTCCCAGTTACTTTGTAAGTATTTACATGCCAGAAATAAGGTTTTACTCTTCTTTTTCTTTTCTTTTTTTATTCCCCCAATTTACTGAGACATATTTGACATACAGCATTATGTAAGTTTAAGGTGTAAAACGTGATATATGTATATGTTTTGAAATGATCACCACAATAAGGTTAGTTAACACATTTGTCTGTTTCTATGAGTTCAATATCTTTTAGATTCCACATGTAAGTTAGATCATACGGTATCTGTGTAGACAAAATAAAAAAGCAACCTATAGAATGGCAGCAAATATTTTCTTTTTTTTTCTAAGATTTATTTATTTATTTGTTTGTTTATTTATTTATTCGACAGAGAGAGAGAGATCACAAGTAGGCACAGAGGCAGAAGAGAGAGGGGGGAAGCAGGCTCCCTGCTGGGCAGAAAGCCCGATGCGGGGCTTGATCTCAGGATCCTGAGATCATGACCTGAGCCGAAGGCAGAGGCTTTAACCCACTGAGCCACCCAGGTGCTCCAATATTTTCAAATCATATATCTGATGAGGGATTAATATCCAAATGTATAACAAACCCATACAACTCAATAGCCAAAAACAAAAACGTGATTATTCTTCTTTAATTTTCACATCGATGGTAACTCAGTAGATCCATTGAGTCAACCTACTAAGAGCCTTTTAAAGGCTTGACTATGCAAATAAAGTATTGAGACTACATCAAAATAAAAAAGTTTCTGCACGAAAGAAACAATCAACAAAACTAAAAGACAACCTACTGAATGGGAGAAGTTCTTTGCAAATGACATCTCTGATAAAGATTTAGTATCTGAAATATATAAAGAACTTATATAACTCAATACTAAAAAAAAAACCTCCAAGTAATCCAATTAAAAAATGGGCAAAAGACATGAGCAGACATTTCTCCGAAGAAGACATCCAGATGGCCAACAGACACATGAAAAGATGCTCCACATCACTCATCATCAGGGAAATGCTAATGAAAACCACAATGAGAGGGGCGCCTGGGTGGCTCAGTCAGTTAAGTGTCTGCCTTTGGTTCAGGTCATGATCCCAGGGTCCGAGGATGGAGCCCCACATTGGGCTTCTTGCTCTGCAAGGAGGCTGCTTCTCCCTCTCCCCCAACCCTTCCCCCACGTCTCCCTTTCTTGTGTTCTCTATCTCTCTGTGTGTCAAATAAATGAATAAAATCTCTAAAAAAAAAAAACAAAAACAAACACTAAACCACAATGAGATACCACTTCACATCTGTCAACATAGCTAAAATGAAAAACACAAGAAACAAGTGTTGGCAAGGATGTGGAGGAAAAGGAACCCTTGTGCACTGTTGGTAGGAGAGCAAACCAGTGCAGCCACTCTGGAAAACAGTATGGAGGTTCCTCAAAAAATTAAAAATAAAACTACACATGTTCCAGTAATTCCACTACTGGGTCTTTACCCAAAGAATACAAAAACACTAATTTTTTTTTTTACAAAAACACTAATTTAAAAAAATATATGCACCCCTATGTTTATAGCAGCATTACTTGCAATAGCCAAATTATGGAAGCAACCCAAGCGTCCATTGCTAGACGAATGAATTAAGACATGGTAGATATATACAATGGAATGTTACTCAGCCATGGAAAAGAATGAAATCTTGCCATTTGCAACAACATGGATGGAGCTGGAGAGTATAATGCTAAGTGAAATAAGTCAGAGAAAGACAAATACAATATGATTTCGCTCACGTGTGCAATCTAAGAAACAAAACAAATGAACAAAGAGAAAAAGAGACAAACCGAAAAAACAGACTCTTAACTATTGAGAACAAACTGATGGTTACCAGAGGAGAAATGAGTAGAGGGACGGAGAGAAGAGACGATGGAGACTAAAGAGGGCACTTGTCGTGATGGGCTCTGGGTGATTTATGGAAGTGTTGAATAGTATACACCAGAAACTCATATAACACTGCCTGTTAATTATACTGGAATCAAAAACAATTTCAAAGCAACTAAAAAAATAAACGAGGAAAAAAAATAAAGAGCCAAAAGCAACAAAACAACTTAGAATTTTAGACACAAAGGAAAGCTGAAAAAAATCTTTTACAGCAAACAGAGTAAAAAAAACCAAAAATACTAAAAAAAGTTCTTGAAAGCCAAAAGGAGATTACTCCAGATGTAAACATAGACGTGAAAGAAAGAATGAGCAGGACTGGAAAGACTGGAAAGGGTCAATATCTTGGTAATTATAAAAGACGAGATATACAAGGGCAAGATGGCGGAGAAGTAAGAGATCCTGCAGCAACCGGTCCCCAAAAGTGAGCTGGAAATCTACCAGAACACGCTGAACACCCATGAAATCACCCTGAGGAGAAAGATTTCTAACCCCGGGATCTCTCCGAGAGCAGAAGACAGCAGTGGAGAGGTAAAAGCAAAGTGGGATCACTCGAGCTGATATCGGAGGAT
>CM052801.1:86264644-86335651 GCA_028533885.1 Nasua narica | reverse complement strand
TGAGGGTTTTGGAGGGGAGGGGGTGGGGGGGTTAGCCTGGTGGTGGGTATCGAGAGGGGTACGTACTGCATGGAACACTGGGTGTGGTGCATGAACAATCAATCTTGTAACACTGAAAAATTAAAATAAATTTGGGAAAAGAAAAAAAAAAAGACGATTGACTTTTTAAAACAACAACAATAGTGGTGTTTTGTGGGGTTAAATGTAAAATACGCTATGTAATAACTGGAAGGGTAGGAGGGAGAAATAGAGCTATATACTGCTCGGAGGTGCTGGCAATTGCTGTGGATATGGTAGAAGTACACATTTAAGAGACTGTAAAAAGCTACAGATGCATTTTGAGATTCTTAGGGTGACTTCTGAAAGAATAATACAGAAAAGCATAGCAAAAAGGCTAATGGAAGAGACGAAAGAGAACAATAGAAGAAAACGCTTCATTAAAATAAGAGGGGAAAAAGGAAGAAAAGGGAGGAATAAAGAAACAAAGACTGAGTGAGACCTAAAGAGTGCAAGTAGCAAAATGTCAACTATATCAGTAATGGTATTACATATAAATACATGCAACACTCTAACCCAAATAAACGAAATTATCAGACAGGAATTTTTAAAAGTAGACCTCACCCAACTATGTATATTTAGAAGAAACAAGCAACACACATAGCATTTACATATGGACGCATGTATGCCTTTAGACCGCTGCTAAAAAACATGTAATTTGAATCAACCGGCTAGTAACCAAAACAAGACATAACAGTGAATCATGGTCCACAACTCTGGACCAACTCCCATTTAAGGATTTCCATCGTTTTGAAACAAGAGTCTCCATCTCTGACAAATGGGCTGGATTAGAGACAGGGATAATTTATTCCTTGTTCTCAGGCTGTATTCCAATGAATGGGTCTTCGCAATAGACGCCATTATTAAATTGTTTCAAGAAGGCAATATAGGTCAGGGTCCGGGATGGAGCTAAGGAATCAAGCATGTCCCAGTTCACAGACCCACCTGGTCCCGGTCTGATTTACCAGTATTTCTAGACTCCCTGTTTTTTCTCCTCTCTCCGGCTTTAACATAGAACATGGACTTGCACATTTACTAGGATTCTCAACCATCTAAAATTTTCGGCAGCAGGAAGATATGGCCTCATTGAAGAAAATTTTGTGCTCATTGTCTTCCACTTAGATACAGGCCAGCGTGGATCAAAGCTTCTATCATTGTCCAAGATTCAGACCAATAGTTACATAGACTGATCTACAACATGCAATAAAACCAGCTTCACCAGACGGTTTGCAAATTTACAATAGAACTGACCATCTTCCCAGTTAGAGATGAAGGGATCTTCCTGCCCACCTTCCTATTTCAAAGCAGCAAGTTTCATATGGTAGGTCTGTCACTTTCCACAGGCCAGTTCTGTTTCCAATTTTGATTTAGACAGGGCTCTTTCAGATAAAGGCAACAGAAACCAATTTCAAAATAGCTTAAGCAACAAAGAAATGTACTGGCTTCCGTAACTGGGAGGTCCAAGGACAGATCTGGCAGGGCTAGATCTAGGAGCTCGACAAAGCCATCTGGGTTCTTTTGTCCTCTGTGCCTCTCTTCATGCTGCTCAATTCTTTGCTGGGCTCTCTCAGTTTGTCAGGAGAGATGGTGGCTGGCGGTTCTCAGGCTGGATTTTTATGACCCCAAATTACAGAGGTGAATAGACCTTTTTCTTCTCTGCTTCAGAATACTCCCAGAAAATCTCAGGAAAGGATTCTCACTGACTCGCCTCGCTTCATGAGATATTCTCTGTACAAGTCGCTGTGTCTAGGGAAGATCTAGTACAAAGATTGACCTAGTCTGGGTACCATAACCCATTTCTGTGGCCATGGGAGAAATGTGTCATTTGTGAAAACAACCCATATAAGGCAGCGAGGGAGAAACTGTTCCTAAAGCAAAGTGTTGCTGGGCCATCAAAGAAGTGTCACATTCACTATGGACCTTGATCCTTTTTTCTACTTACAAAAACAGTACGAGTTCGCTGTAGAAAAAAAAAAAATCACAGTTTACAGAAACACAACATAACATCTTGGCCAAAAGCTTATCTCTGAAATCAGATAGATCTGCGCTTGAAATATGACTCAAACACATTTTATTTTGTGACCTCGTGTAAAACACTCCCTTTCTCCAAACCTTAGTTTCTTCACTTGTAAATTGGGGCAAACGATAATACTGACTTCATAGGTTATTTGTGAGAATTAAGTGTGATAATGCATGAAAGCGTTAAGAACACTGTTTTTGTTTAGGAAAAAAGACATATATAGTGTGGGGGGTGCCTGGGGGATGCAGTGGGTTCAGCATCTGACTCTTGGTTTCCGGCTCATGAGCTCAGGGTTGCGGGCTTGAGCCCTCCGACGAGCTCCGTGCTTAGCAGGGAGTCGGCCTGAGTTTCTCTCTCTCTCCGGCTCCCTCTGCCCCTCCCCCACATCTCTCTCTCCCCCTTAAAATAAATAAGTAAATTTTTTTAAGAAAAGATATATAGTAAATATAGACATGTAAAATAAAAGCATATAATAAGCCCTTAATCAATGTCGGCTAAAGTCATTCACAACATACAATGTCCAGGTCATCGATAGTTCCATTTTCTGGTTCCAACTTCAGCCCCTCCAAATTCTTTGCAATCTGGAGTATATTCCCTGCATTTTATCCTATATTTAAGTTGACACACATTTCTTCTGTTTCACGGAGTAATCATAGGATAGTATCATATATGCTGTCTTGAACCCTGATTCTTTTTTTTAAATCTACAACTCCCCATTCCTTCATATAACCGTAGAGAATGCGTCCCAGCTCCTGCGTGAGGCAATCTCTATTTTTGTCTTTATATTTGCACCAGTCTAACAAAAGAGCCCTTCTGAAAGCCATCAGGGACCTCCATGTCACCAGCTCCAACAGACGCTCTACCATTCTCCTCCTAGGCATATTTGACCCTATACATCATTTCATCATTTCTCCTTCTTAAAAACGCTACTTTGGCTTCCAATAATACCACATTCTAGTGCTTTTCCTTCTATCACTCGCTTTGCTCCATTCTTCCCCGTCTGCTTTTCAGGTCCATGCTCTTATTTCTAGGCATTCAATGTTGGAGTTCTTTAAGGTTCTGCCCCAGTATTTCTACCCCTATATGCTCCATACTCACTCCCTACGTGACCTAATCCACATCTGTAGCTTGAATTCTAAGTATCAATGACTCCCAAATTCAATCACTAGCCTAGATCTCGCTTATAAGATCCACTTGATATATCCAATTTGATATCCTAAAGACCCTAACTAAACACCCCCAGATCTAATCCTCCTTCAGGGTTAACTATCGTCTGTCCAGTTCCTAGAACCAAAAAGCTAAGTCAAGGATGACTCTTCCCTGTCCTTCGTCCTCCCGCATTGAATACATGATGAATTCCAGGTAATTTTACCCCCTAAATATTACTCAAACCCACTGAATTCTCCCCATGCCGTCTGCCACCAGCCTACTTTAGCTGAAGCACTGTAGAAAACCTGAAAATTCTCTGGCTCCCTTGTATACATACTCTGAACCGTAGCCAGAGTCCTCTTTTCAAAAAGCAAATCTGATCATATCATTCATTTCTAAAATAACACTTGAGTGGCTTTACATTGCTTCTGAGATAGAAATCAAAGTGTGTGATGTGGTTGCATAGTTTCTCCTTGGCCACCCTCCCCAGGCTCGTCGCTTATCATTTCCCATCTTATCAAAGGCTATTCCTACCCATGGGGTCCTCCTACAACAAGGCTTGGGATGATTCCCAGTGTTCTCCCCGGCTACTCTTTTATCTATTTAACCCTTTCTCAGCACTCAGACCACAGAGCAAGTGCCCACTACCTGGGCCCACTCCACTTTTCTCTAGACTACATAAAGGTGGTTTTTTGGTATATGATCTTATGGAAACTTTATGAAATTTTTAACTGAATTGATTTTTCTATTGAGTGCCTAGTTGGAGCAACTCTTATAACTTACTGGTTTTTTGGGGGGTCTTTAGGGGGGGTCGTCCATCTACATTCTTTGGTTTTGTATATCAGATTCAAGATATTTTCATGTATCTCAAAGCTTTCTCGAGGATGTATTTTGGAGTATTGCTTTTAATTTTATTTAACTTTGTGGCTTTTTGGGGGGAGAGATAATTTTCCCCACTTGTTTTCTCGTTGGTTCTACAGTCATTTGGTATACATGTTGTCTGCTTTTTTGGATGTTCTATTAATTTCATGGACAGGATTACTAGTTAGAGAACACTTTCCTGTCTGTTCTACCCTCTTCTGTGAAGATTCTACTCTGGATGGTGTTATCGGTGCAAGGGAGAGATCGGGGGGATGTTGATGTGTCTTGTTCTCCTTTCTTGACTGCAGCAGCCTTAATTTCCCCTCTGCTTTTCCTCTCTCCCTACACAGCCTTATCTCTAGAAAGTACCAACACCTCTCTCTCTCTCTCTCTCTCTCTCTCTCTCTGTCATTCTCCCAGAGAAGGGTACGAGGCTGCCCTTGCTGGTCTCCCGCTCTCGCAAGCAAGTTGCTTCTTGCAATCAGGGTTGTGAACTGCCAAGTCCCAACCTGTGTTCAACATTTTGTCATTTTAATGTCGAATGTTTGCATTCAAGGGTGATTTTATCTGTGCCTTGTCTAACTCCTCTGGTCACGTCAACTCTTTTTCGAGGAACTTCTTAAACCTCCGCTCTCCCGTTTTCTGCACCCACAGGCTTTTGCAGCCAATGGGCAGAGAGAGCTCTGCTGGAATTGATTATTTTGTTTCTCCTTAAGGGTAATTTTACAGTTACAGTGCCCTCTGTCTCCTAGACATGCTGCAGGCGATGAGTTGTGTATGTTTTCATATGTTTTCCTTGTGGATTTTATGGGTTTTTGAGAGGACGGGATGGAGGAGAGTCAAACAAAGCAGTCATCATTGTTCTCTAAATCTGTTTTCCTTGCTTTTAAAAAATGGTTTAATCAAAAAAATAGTTGAATCACCGACGTCTGCTTCCTGACAGGCTATTTTGCTATCTTTTGCTTATATTGAGCTTTATAAAGATATAGTCATACTATATGTATATGTAGTATATGTATATATATATAGTCATACTATATATTCTTTTAGGAATTGCACCTTCCCTCATCATTGCTAATATTCATCCACGTGGTTGTAGAGCTACAGGTCATTCATTTTTACCACCACCTGGTAGTCCATTATATGACTATTATTCATACTGTCATTGATGGCCCTACAGATTATTTCTTACTTTCGTTACTACAGTCAGGGATTCTATAAACATTCTTGTACATATCTCCAGGGTTGCACCGTCCAATACGGTAGGCAGTAACTACCTTTCACTACTGAGCATCTGAAATGGGCACATAAGAATTGTAATATGCGGGGCACCTGAGTGGCTCAGCCGGTTAAGTATCTGACTCTCGATTTTGGCTCAGGTCATGATATCAGGGTCGTGAGATTGAGCCCTGCTCAGACTCCACACGCATCACAGAGCCTGCTTAAGATTCTCTCTCTCTCTCTCAAAAAAATAATAATACAAATAGTACAAATAAAATAAAAATGCTTTAAAAAAAAAGAATTGTAATATGCTCTAAGTATAAAATATGCCCTGGATTTCAATTACTGAAAAATTAAAGGATGTAAAATATCTCACTGGTAATTTTTATGTTAATTACATATTGAAATGCACTGGCTACATTGTGTAAGTTAAATATATCATTAAATTACTATATATATAATATATATATATAGTAATTTATTATATATATAATACATATATATTTTTTACTTTTTAATGCGGCTCCAAAAATATTAAAAATCACATTTTTGCCTGAACCTATGTATCATGTTAGATTTCTATTGCAATGTGCTGCTTTAGGGTAAAAACTAAGGAATAGAATTTCTGGGTAGAAGATTGTGTGAATCTTCACTGTCAATGATAAAGCCAAATTATTTTTCCGGGAGATTGAACTAATTTATAACATGAGCAGTACTGCACAAGGGTTCGCATTGCTCCACATACTCTCCAATACTTGCAATTGTCAGGCGGTTTAATCACTGCCAATCAGATAATTGTAAAATGACACCTTATTGAGGTCTTGATTTTCATTTTTCAGACTACAAATGAGAGAGGACAAATTCTCATATTTTTACATTGCCTCTCATGTTTCTGCTAATACGAAGTACCTATTTTGTCTCTCTCCTTTCTCCCTCCCTGATTACCTTTTTTGTGCGTTTTTCTTCCTGAGTTGTAGAAATATTCTCCCTATTTAAGACACCAAAACTTTGTTATACATGTTGCAAATATCCTCTCCCTATTTATGCTTTGTCTTCTCATTTGCTTTATGGTATATTTTTATAAACAAAAAGTCTCCATTTTAGTGTTATTGAATTTATCAAACTTTGTTTTTAGGATTAGTGGTTTATTTGGGTCCTGAATCTAGTCTAGCCTGAGATCATAATTTTCTTCTACAAGTGTTGGAACATAAACATGAATCTCTAGACATGTAATATATCTCCATTTCTTTAAGCCTTCCTTAGTATTTTTAATTGCAGGTTCAGAAATTTCACCATGCATATCTTGCACATCTTTTGTTATACGTATTCCTAAGGACCTTGGTAGTTTTTTTTCACTATTATAAACGGTGTCTTTAAAAAAATATGCTTTCTGTTTGTTGCTAGACTATATACAGTTACATTTGTACGTTGATCATATTGTGAGCCATGTTGCCAAACTCTTATTATTATTATTTGTAATAATTTGCACATTGATTCCTTCCGGTGTTCTATGTTAAAAAAAAAAAAAAAAGTCCCATGGATTGCAAATAAAAACAGTTTTGTTTCATCCGTTTCACTTTGTTTCACATCTCAATCCTTAATCCATATGGAAATTATTTAGCTGTAGGGTGCAAAGTAATGGCTTTATTTCATTTTCCATATGGATAACCAATTGTTTTATTGAACAATGAAATCTTCTTTATCCAATGATTTCAATACCTCTGTCAGTTACCAAGATCCCATTTATGCATGGTTCTGTTTGTGGACTCTCTATTATTTTATATCGATTATATTACTTCCTTTCTCTAAAACACTTTCAGCATTTCTTGCAAGGTAGGTCTACTGGCAACAGATTTCCTCAACTTTTGTTTGTCCAAGGAAGTATTTATTTCTCCTCCACTTTCAAAGTACAATGTCACAGGATACAGAATTCTAGTTTGGTGGGTTTTTTTCTCCCAACACTTTTTTTTTTTAATTTTTTTTTTTTTAATTTTTAAAGATTTTATTTATTTATTTGTCAGAGGGTGGGGGGAGAGAGAGAGAGAGAGCATAAGCAGGGGGAGCAGCAGAGGGAAAGGGAGAAGCAGGCTCCCCCTGATCAGGGAGCCTGATGTGGGGCTCGATCCCAGGACCCTGGGATCACGACCTGAGCCGAAGGCAGACGCTTAAATGACTGAGTCACCCAGGCTTGCTCTCCCAACACTTTAAATGTTGCACTCCCCTCTTCTTGCTTGCATGGTTTCTGAGAAGTCAGGTAGAATTCATATCCTTGCTCTTCTATACATGAGACATTTTTCCACCCTCTGGTTTTCTTTCAGGATTTTTTATCTTTGATTTTCTGGAGTTTGAAAATAAGATCCCTAGGTGTCTTTTTTCAGGCATCTGTCCTGCTTAGTGTTCTCTAAGCTTCTGTGATCTGCAGTTTGGTGTCTGATGTTAATTTGGAGAAATCTGCAGTCGTTATGTTTCAAATATTTCTTCTATCCCTTCTTCTCTTTCTTTTCCTTCTGGTATTGCCATTCTGCATGTTACACCTTTTTTTTTTTTTAAGATTTGTTTATTTATTTGAGAGAGAGCACTCATGGGGGGGAGAGGCAGAAGGAGAGGGAGAGAGAGAATCCCATGCAGGCTCCACACTCAGTGTGCAGCTGGCCAAGGGGCTTGATCTCATGACTCAGATCACGACGTGAGCGGAAATCAAGAATCAAACGCTTAACAAACTGAGCCACCCAGGCACCCCTGCCTGTTTCACCTTTTGTTGTTGTCCTTCAGTCCGGGGATATTCTGCTCTTTTTTTTTTTTTTAAGTCTTTGTTCTCTTTGATTTTTAATTCTGGAAGCTTCTTCTGAGATACCCTCAGGCTCAAAGATTCTTTACTCAGCCATGTCCAGTCTACTCATAAGCCCATCAAAGGCTTTCTTGATTTCTGTTACCATTTTTTTTTTATCTCTGCCCTTTCTTTTTGGTTCTTGCTTAGAATTTCCATCTCTTTGTTTACACTGCCCATCTGTTCTTGGATGCTATCTACCTTATTTTTTTTTAAATATTTTATTTATTTATTTGACAGAGAGAGAGATCACAAGTAGGCAGAGAGGCAGGCAGAGAGAGAGGAGGAAGTAGGCTCCCCGCTGAGCAGAGAGCCCGATGTGGGGCTTGATCCCAGGACCCTGAGATCATGACCTGAGCCAAAGGCAGAGGCTTTAACCCACTGAGCCGCCCAGGCGCCCCTATCTACCTTATTTATTAGCATAGTATTCACTGTTTTTTTAAATTCCTCATCCAATAATTCCAGCATCGCCGCCATGTCTGGTTTTGTCACTTAAAATTGTGTCTTTTGCCTTTTGGTAAGCCTTGTAATTTCTTTTCTATTCAGACATGATGAACCGGGTAAAAAGAACTGTAGTAAATAAGCCTTTAGTAACACTGTGGGGAGGTGTGAGGATCGGGTAAGCGTTCTATAGTCTTATGATTAATTCTCGGTCTTTCAGGAAGCCCATACCTCATGACTGTGAACTCCACATGTGATCCTCAGTACCTTGCCCCACTTAGGTAGAATAGATTCCCTAGAGGGGGCTGTGGCTGAGTATTTCCATTCACCCAGTTCGGTTAGGCTCTGATCATACGCCAGCAGGTTAGACCCTCGACTAGTTCCCCTGAGGGCAGGTCTTGTTAAGAAAAACAGAATGTCTGGCACATTTCAAAATGGCTCCTTTCCCTCTGCCCCTGCCAGAAGCTCATAGAAATTTTTCTCCAATATTGTCTGTGAGAACCTGATTGAGCTCCTGGATGCAAAACTCACAAAAGCATGGGGCCCCCTCTAGGACTGGGTTCCTCTGGACTTTTTAACTCTCAGACTCGTCTACACTGAGCCTCTGGCAATTTGTCCATGACAGTTTCAATTTTTCTCCCCGGGTACTGCTTCCCACAGCAGTGTCACTCACAAGTCTGTTCTAGTCAGCCATCATTCCTTAGTTTTGCCTTTTTGTCTCTGCATTCATGGGGACAGTGGTTTGCCCTGTGTCCTTACTTCTCTTCTGTATCTAAGAAAAGCTGACTTTCTGGGGGCCCTGGGTAGCTCAGTCTTTGGAGCATCCAACTTTTGGGTTCAGCTCAGGTCGTGGTCGTGAGATCAAATCCCTTATCCGACTCTGTGTTCAGCAGGGAATATGCTTGGGATTCTCTCTCTTTGTCTCTCTCTACTCTTGTGCTCACTCTCTCTCTCTAAAATAAATATTTCCTGCCTTGTTAATTTTTGCCATTCTAACTGGTGTAAGGTGGTATCTCAATGTGGTTTTGATTTGAATTTCCCTGATGGCTAATGATGTTGAACATTTTTTCATGTGTCTGTTGGTCATTCATATGTCTTCTTTGGAGAAGTGTCTGTTCATGCTTTTGCCCGTTTCTTGACTGGATTATTTGTTTTTTGGCTGTTGAGCTTGAGAAGTTCTTTATAGATCTTGGATACCAACCCTTTATCTGTAGTGTCATTTGCAAATATCTTCTCCCATTCCGTGAGTTGCCTCTTTGTTTTGTCTCTTTGTTTTGTTGACAGTTTCCTTCACTGTACAGATTTTTACCTTGATGAAATCCCAAAAGTTCAGGAAACAACAAATGTTGGTGAGGATGTGGACAAAGGGGAACTCCTTACACTGTTGGTGGGAATGCAGGTTGGTGCAGCCACTTTGGAAAACAGTATGGAGGTTCCTCAAAAACTTAAAAATAGAGCTACCTTATGACTCACCAATTGCACTATAGGATATTTACCCCAAAGATACAGATGTAGTGAAAAGAAGGGGCACATGCACCCCAATGTTCATAGCAACAATGTCCATAATAGCCAAACTCTGGAAGGAGATGAATGCCCTTCAACAGATGAACAGATAAAGAAGATATGGTCCATATATACAATGGAATATTACCTAGCCATCAGAAAAGAAGAATACCCACCATTTGCATCAACATGGATGGAACTGGGGGGGATTATGCTAAGTGAAATTAGTCAACCAGAGAAAGGCAATTATCATATGGTTTCACTTATATGTGGAACATAAGTAATAGCATGGAGGACATTAGGAGAAGGAAGGGAAAAATGAAGGGGGGAAATCAGAGGGGGAGAAGAACCATGAGAGACTATGGACTCCAGGAAACAAACTGAGGGTTTCAGAAGGGAAGGAGGTATGGGATGGGTGAGCCTAGTGATAGGTATTAAGGAGGGTATGTGTTGCATGGAGCACTGGATGTTATATGCAAACAATGAATCATGAAACACTACATCAAAAACTAATGAAGTACTATATGGTGACTAACATAACATAATAAATAAATAAATCTTTAAAAAAAATTTTTTTAAGAAGGGTTGACTTTTTCACCTGTTTAGCTTTTTATCTTTTGTTAGAATGGAGTAGTAACTTCCAGATTCCCTACATAAGAAACCAGAAGCCAAAAGTACTTTGAAGTACCAGAAGCCATTAGTACTGATTTATTGAGTTGTGAGAATTGTTTATATATTCAGGATACAAGTCTTACCAGATATATTGCAAATATTGAAAATATTTTCTCTCATTCTGTGGGTTTACTTTCACTTTATTGCTAGTGTCATTTGAAGCCAAAAGGTTTTTAATTTCGATGAAGTCCAATTTAGCTACTTTTTTCTCTTGACATTGTTCTTGTGGTGTCATCTCCAAGAAACTACTGCCTATGCCAAGGTCACAAAGATTTATTCCTATATCTTCATTGAAGGGTTTTATAATTTTAGCTTTTACATTTAGGTCATTGATCTATCCTTCTATTTTTGACCTATTTGTGTCTTCAAGTCTAATGTGTGTTTTATGTAGACAGCATATCACTGAATTGTTTTTAATCCATTCTGCTAATTTCTATTTTTTGTTTGGTGTACTTAGTCAATTACATTTAATATAATTATTGATAAGGTAAACATTATGTCTGCCATTTCACTATTTGTTTTCTTTTTTTAAAGATAGATTTATTTATTTGTTTGTTTGTTTGTTTGTTTATCAGAGAGAGTACAAACAGGGTGAATGGCAGGCAGAGAGAGAAGCAGACTCCCTGCTGAGCAAGGAGCTTGGTTCCGGACTCGATCCCAGGACCTTGGGATCATGACCTCAGCCAAAGGCAGATGCTTAACCGACTGAGCCACCCAGGCATCCTGCTATTTGTTCTCTAATGTTTTTTCTTTCTCTATCCTTCCATTACTGCTATTTCAGGGCCATATGTATATGAAAACAAGTTAAGAATTAGTATATATATTTTTCCCAAATACATTTATTTTATTTTTTTCAGTGTTACAAGATTCATTGTTCGTGTACTATATATTTTGAGTCAAGTTAGCCTTTTATTCTGCAGTTACTGTTTCTATCCATAATAATGCTTTTGTCTTAGTCTTTTTTTTATTTTATAGTGATATTGCTATCCTATCTTTCTTTTTGTCCACTGTTTTGTTTGCTGCATCTTTGTTTTTCCTGGTGTAATTTTTGGTAATCTACAATTTCAACACTTCCTGGAGGTGTTTACTTAATGAGATTATTGATATATTTGGACTTGTCTCTATCATTTTACCAGTTTATCTCTGTTCAAACTTCTTTTTCTATACCTCCCTCTAATTCTCTCCCTCTCTCTCTCTCTCTCTCCTCCCCTTATTAAGTTACAACCCAATTCTTGTATTTTGTTCTTTTCATATTCCATTCTCTTTTCTAGTAATAGTTTGCAATTTATATATCAGATAATATTCTCTAAGTGGTCATCAATAAAATTTTGTTTCATAACACAGCCTAAAGTTAAAAATTCTTTATGGGGTGCCAGGTTGGCTCTTGGTCTCAGAGTTGTGTTGAGTTGAGTAGAGACTGCATAAAAAAAAATCTTAAAAACCATAATAAGAATTTACTCTTTCTCCCCAACAAAACATGGTTGTTAGTACATTCTAACACCAAACAACTTTCTTCCCACCCCAACTGCAATAACCACGCACATGCCATTTGATCCAACATTTTATTTTTGTCCTTTTATAGGCCAATAAATTAGACATGGTTGATATTTTGTACATAAAATGTTTACTTAGATTGACAGGCATGCTTACCATCTACTCTGTTCAACATTCTGTCCTTTTCCAAGACAACTTCTTAAAGTATAACTTGGAAACAGTAACATGTACACATTGAAAATATATAGTTGAATAAGTTTTGACACATCTGTCCACCCAGTGTTGAAGATGCAGCCACGTGCACACACTCCCTTCTCAATGGAGAGGCTGCTACTTATTCGGCCGTTGCCATGAGGGCCCGGTGCTGTCAGTTCTTTGGATTTTTCATGAGATGCTGGAAATCCAGATAATATGAAAAATATCTGATTTGTAATTGCCGGCAATGGATTCAAATGTCTTAAAAACACTGACCAGGCCAACAGGAACTTTGTACAGGCGGTACCTTCCCCTTGGAATCACTGTTTCTACTTTGCCAGAGATAACGGAAGTCTGTATATTAGGCTGGGGTTAGCTTCCCCTCAACTTCAGAGCGAGCTCCATCTGTGGAATGAAAATGCGTGCCTCTCAACCTCTTTCAGTTAAAACCAAAACTATGTGTGGAAGATGAGGAATGAAAAGAGGGGCAATCACAGTAACTGAGACAGTCATGGAAACACTCAACAGGGCCTTCTCTACGGAGGAGAGAAGATGAGAACTTCAAGTGGTGGAAACGTGCCCTGACAAGGGCCCCTTGGCTCTCAGAGTGAAAGAGACAGATATCACTTAGGGGTGTGTGGCTGCAAGTAATGGTTTTCTCCTTCTCCTTCTTCCCTTACAAGGAGTTTGGTGGTTGGCAGCCCGGGGTTGGTTTAGTTGCTCAAGATCAGTCCTGCCTCCAGTCTTCTTTACCTGCTATTCCTGCTATTCGTCCAATTTTCCCTCTGGGTTTAAGCTAGCTCTTGTAGCTCCAGGCACTGCATTCATTCCCCACCTCCCAAGGAAAAGGGAGAAAGAGCAAAGGCAAAAATGTGTACGATAGTGGAGTTTCTATCTTCTTAGAAGGAAAACAGCTTTCTCAGTAGCCTTATCTATTAGCTTGCTGTTTCCATTTAAAAGGCTGGAATTCTGAGACGTGTCCCCCTAAGCTGCAGGGGGAGGGTGTGGGGCTGCCCTAAATAAGGAGTTCAGTTAAGAAAAAAGGAAGAAGTGGATATTGAGCAGACATGACCCCAACACACAGGGCAAGGAATTCCTGGGCAGATATGCTGTTATGTTCTTATGATAATGCAGGTTATCTACTGCCTGACCACATCAGCAATCTGAATTTACCCCTGGTGTTTCAGAAGCTGTGATGTGTCTGGAAGAAGTCAAAAGAGCAGAAAAGCTCTTGTCCTATCCCCCAAACCCCAAAATGAGCCATTGTCCTGGTTCACTTCTACTGCCTGTCTACTGTTTGGCACTTAGAAATCTGTTTCAGTCATTCTTTCCTTCCATCCTTTTATCATTGATTGATTGATTCAACAAATATTTAAGTAGCCACTTATGCCAAAGAGCTGGGTGCACAGTGGATGTTGAGATTAAAAGAATGCTCTCAAGGTCATCACTGAAACGTAAGATCTTGGGTAAATGTGAAAACTTCATGGAGATTGTAAAAGTGGCACAGTGGGGAGTCTACAGCAAGGCCCTTGTGTGCGTCTGACTTGAAAACTACACTAGTAACTTGAGGATATTAGGGACAGCCAAATGGGCTCTGGTTTACAATCTATTCCCTGGAACATATAGAGAGGGGGATTTGAAGAATGAAGAGCAAGTCACAAAAAGACTTTTCACCAAGACCTCTGGAAGGAAGATGGAATGATGTCCTTAGATCCCTCACTATGAGGTCAGAAAGTCAAAAGAGCCTATATTATGGTTCCAGATCAGAGAGGATGGAAGGAATATTCCTGAGGCAGCAT
Organism: Nasua narica; assembly: GCA_028533885.1. Taxonomy (NCBI): domain Eukaryota; kingdom Metazoa; phylum Chordata; class Mammalia; order Carnivora; family Procyonidae; genus Nasua; species Nasua narica. The sequence goes on along the minus strand of CM052801.1, from coordinate 86,321,412 downwards.
GGCCAGGTGCCACCAAAATGTCCCCACAAGGAATTCATGATGAACTGCTCCAGTGTTCCTCAAAGAAGACCACAAAGTTGAGAGGCACTCGGGGGCAGTGGGGGGTGGGGGGAACAGAAGGAGCTTGAAAGTTGTAGTCTCTCAAATGCTAGACAGTCCCTTCTGACCAAGAAATCTGAAATCACTGAGGAACGATAATGGTCCTCTGACCCTGAGAATGGTGAAATAGAACCTTAGAAGTAGACCCTCAAAGTGGTGACCAGCGGAGCAAGAGAAAAACTACAGAGTTACTGTTTGTGCCAAGAAAGAGCCCCATGGGTTATAAGGGAAAACGAGAGGCCTGTGAGGGTTGTAGTTTATGTGGGGTTCAAAGCCAAATATCACTGAGCTTGTGTTAAAGCCTTTGAATGTTCTTAAATCTCGACCGCCATGGAGAAGCATGTCTTATTTATACTGATTAACTTAACCTGAGTGTGTATTTAAGGCTTCTATATTCACCTCTCTACCCAAAGTCACATCATTCACACATCTACGGATTATTTTCTTGGCATACAACATTTGAAAATTGTTTAATGCTCTAATCCATTTCCCCCTTTGGGTTTCAGTGTTTGAGCCAGGTTTAATAAAAACTTTATCTAGAGTCAACTCTGTGAAAGCCCCGTGGCAAGGTTTCTAAGTTCATTTTTCAGGGGCTGCCAACAGGATAGAAGGGAAATGGGTTTTCATTCTTCCCGGCTTTATGACTGCTTAGCTTTTTTTGATCCATTTTTTTTCTCTGAGGAGAATATGAAGTAGAAATAAATATTTTATAAGCCCTTAAGAGTTTAAATGTAAAAAAGCCTTTCAAAATAAAGGGCCATTCCACAAAAAAATAGTTATTATTTTAGCTACTGAAACAAGTTTGGGGATGGAGAGAAAAATGGGTGAGTTAAGGGCTAAGGTATTGATTCTTAAGCTAGACTCTTGTGAGAAAACAGTGAAAGGGACTTCATTTAAAATGAGCTTCTTTTCTTCCTTCCCGAAGACTTTGTGGTGTGTCTGGTGAGTGGACACTTGCCAGTCAGCAGATATACAGAATTGAAATAAGAAGGCTTTCAGATGCTCAGGGACTGCAGCCAACCCAGTGAACCCCCACGCCATGCATCTCCTACTACCTGCAAGACTATGACTGAAGACCCCGGTAGGACCCACTGACTTGTTTTCCACTGGCTGTTTCCCACTGATACTAAACCTCAACCCTCACATTGTCACTGGCCTTCTGGACTTTTGTATTGTATTGACCAACTTTCTTATCTAATGTTCCCTATGTGGAATAGCCCAGTTCTTGTTTGGATTACCCAAAAATCAACTCCCCAAACTAGCCATCTCCCTACAGATGATCCCTGCTCCACCGCAGGCAGAGAACCAGATGAGGTTGAGACACTCATCTGCTCAGGAACCATGGGAACTGAGACTAGCAGGACACGTAACAAGCATAAAGACTGTCGGGCCAATTCACTCTCCCATTGAACTTCCAGCCCAAAGGATCATTTTGTAAAAGGGAAGATTAAGAGTGGGCAAGATTCCATCACACACTTGCTGCCATAGCAAACTGCAGTCTGGGTCACTCGAACTTGGGAAGTCAGGCCCCTGTTCATGGTCACGTGTCCAGAGGGTGCTGGTGTAGAGTGCACAAAGGTAGGCCTTCTCACCCTTTCCTACCATCTTTGTCATCAATTATCCTATCAAGGGACGTAGATTTCACCATGATAGAAACAAAAGCTCACATTTTCCAAGAAAAGCTTTTATGTGTTTAGAGGCAATCTGTTGTCCTATGTATCACTGGGAGCGGGTTTTAAGGATGGAAAAAATTGCGGTAGTGTTGATGGTAATAATTGTATTTACTTCTTTACTTCCTCGGCTTCACAACATGAACCAAATACACCCTCTAAATATGGGAAAATTGTAATAATGTTGTTGAGCACAAATTTTACTGTTATAGTAACTGTAAAAGCACACTGATAATAGATTCTTTTTTAAATTAGTGGTATATTGGGATTGGATTTTAGTGCAATGGCAAAAATCCCAGAAACCAAATTTAATACAAATGTTGTTGTCAGGAGTATTATATGTCATGATACAGGATCTCATGAATAGGACAGATCAAAGGATTCTGACTTGAACTGATGGTGGAACACCAAGATTAAGCAATGACATTTCCAGATGGCTGGGGGCTTGGGGAGGGGGCAAAGACACAGGTACAGCACGGAGGTCCCCCCCCTTATTGAGCAATGTTGCCTTACTGTTTCTTGTGGATCATTTGGTTTTGGGGTTTTTTTTATATTACTGCTATTGATGCCAACAGCCACTGAACCTTCCAATGCTTCTTGTTACCATCAAAATTCCCAATAGTCATCCCTTCTAAGAAGTGGTATTTCCGGGAAGGCTGTCACAGAAGCCGACTCTAGCTGGCTCTCTCAATGTGTCTCAGAAAAGTGTCACTAGATTATTCATATCTGTGTGGGGAAATCTCCAGCCAAACTTTGCCCGTTATTTTGGTGATGGCCCTAATGTAATTCCCTCACTTGCATAAGGCAAGTATGGACATAGTATTCCTGTCCTCCATCTTGGATACTGTGCCCTACTTTTCCAGAGAAATAAAATCAAGCTTCCAAGCCTAATGTTCAGAATCACCCCTTTCTCTTCCCTAAATAGGTCTGTCTTGTCATTCTTAGCTGGATCTTTGGGTTTATTCCCATGTGCCCTGACCTCCCACTTTCCATCCTCCTTTTTGGAGCCTTTGGTTATCATGTAAAGGCTAAAAGTTTGGACCTCAACATCTAAATGTTGCATCTGGACATCCAAAAATGGTGGACTTCAACTACGCCACTTCCGTATCCTAACAGCAAGCAATATGTGTGCCACAGACAAGAGCATTTTAGTTACGGTACCCAGAAATGGCCCAATGTAGAGATGGAGAAACTAAGGCTCAAAAGAAGAAATTTACTGGCTCAAGGGTACAAAGCTAATTTCTACAGAGTCAAAACCAGAAGGCTACTAATTTTTCTACCACACTATGGTGTCTCTACTAATGCCTACATTAAAAAATATATATTATCTATATTATTAAAATAATACTATATCATTATATATCATTGATATTGTTAGACACTAATATGTTATATATAATTACATATTATAGATACAATATTATGTATTATATGTTGTATTATAAATATTATTTTATATGATTAAGTATGATTAATATATAATTACAGATATGTAATTAATTAACATGATAATTATATAATAAGTAATAGAATTAATGATCTATGATATTTATAATAATTTAACACACATAATATTATATCATATAACACTTAATGATATATAATGAATTGTATATAAGATAATGATACATAATAATATTAATAATGTATAATAATATATTATATTATTGCATACTATGTATTTTGTATTATATATATTTGTGCATATTATAAAACATATAATATGTATTATATTATTATACACTATATAATTATATATTTATGATATATTTATAAATTATAAACTTAGTTTTATATTAAGTTATTTAAAATTAAGTTTATATAATTTAAGTATACTGTAATATATATTAGTATAGTATAAGTATTATATTATTATAAATATCACAGTATATTAGTATAGTATAAGTATATATAATATTAAGTATATAATAATCAGTAATAAGGAGGGCATGTATTGCATTGAGCACTGGGTGTGGTGCATAAACAATGAAACTTGGAACACTAAAAAAATTAAATTAAAAATAATAATAATTTAAAAATAATAATTAGTATATATAATTTAAAATTAAGTTTATAATTTATAAATATCTAATACATATATTTATTAGATGTATATTATTTATATATATATACAAGTATATATGTATATATAATATACATAAAATATATATCAAAATAACATAACATATATACATATTATACATATATAATATTATATACTACATACTAGAATTACATACTATATTATATAGTGTATATTATACAATATAATATAATAATCATATATTAAAATACAATATTTATAATATACGATAGTATAATTATTACATATTAATATATATATTCGATTATGTATGAATATGTATAACTATGTAAAAGTATATACATATATGTATATACATACATAATCAATCTTCAAACATCTTGAAGCACTTTAAATGATTTGGAGACTTTCACATCAGATGTGAGCCATGAACTTAACTCATGAGCTTTGAAGTATTATCTTCACTCTGAAAGAGGCTTAGAGATGATGTGACTTGCAGAGCTGAACACAGAACCCAGTTTACAGCCCCCTTGCTACTGCAACACACCGATCAGAATGTTGGTTGCCACCGGGGAGCCAACAAGCACAAATATTACACGTGCACTGAAGTCACGTCAGAAACCAAGCAAAAGATTCAGGCAATCGTGTGGATAATTAGGACAGAAACACAGGAATCGATCTGTGTAGCCAGATTATCAGTCCTCCACCAGATGCTTTCTGACTTAAGACAATATGCCTGCTTGAGAGCTTCCTGCAGACGTGGTTTACAGAGGCCTACAGAGAATTCCTGAAGCGGCTGCAAATTCTGCAGTAGCCGAAGTGTGGATACCGTTTCTCTGCTGAGTGCAGGAGATGCTTTCTTCTGTCTACCAAAGAAAGGATGCCTTGACGTCCTAGGGATCAGTGGGGCTCAGGGGAGCAATAAATCTCTCCCTGGAACTCAGTTGTTGTACCCTATGTGAGAGCATTTGGCTTTTCCAAGTCATTTTCTGACTGTAGTTTCGTCATAACACAATAAGCTATTCCGGTTTTGTACCTCAGATATTTACTAAATAGTTACTATGTGCTGCACACTATGAACAGTGTGTACTGGGAAGGGAAAGATGATAAACAAAACACAGTCCCTGGGCTCCAGTAGCTTATCAGGCAATGAAGACCAGAAGTAATGGTGTGAATCAGATTTGCACAGACATTGAGAATACAAAGCAAGAAGTGCTAAGAGCACATGCTATTCCTTCTATCTAGAACATTCTTCCCTTCTACCTCTCCCAGCTATTATCCATTCCACTGAGAAACCTTCTGTATCTTGATTCCCCAGTGGACTTGGTGTCCTTCCACCATATTATCACAATATGGCCTCTACTCTTGATGAAACGTGAGTTTTTAAAGAAGAGAGACTTTGTAGTTCTGTATCCTCAGGGTTTATCACAGTGCCTAGAACACAGAAAGTGCTCATTATACGACTGTTTAGTTTTTTTTTTTAAGATTTTTTTTATTTATTTGACAGAGAGAGAGAGAGAGTTCACAAGTAGGCAGAGAGGCAGACAGAGAGAGGGGGGGGGGAAGCAGGCTCCCTGCCAAGCAGAGAGCCCGATGTGGGGCTCGATCCCAGGACCCTGAGATCATGACCCGAGTTGAAGGCAGAGGCTTTAACCCACTGAACCACTCAGGCACCCCTGACTGTTTAGTTTTGTACTGAGGAAATGAAGGAATGCTTGAATGCACTCTGGTGACCCGGAGAGAGATTGCTTCTGAGAGGTATATGAAAGGCTACATCAAGGAGATAGCATTCCCTGAGTCTTGAAGAACAGCTATTATTTGAACATAAGAAAATCACAGAGACCAGAAAAAAACAGGTTGGGAACGCACTCTAAAAATAATACTTTGAGGGGCACCTGGGTGGCTCAGTCAGTTAAAGAGTTAGCTCTTGATTTTGGCTCAGGTCATGATCTCAAAGTCCTGGGATAGAGTCCCATGATGGGCTCTGCGCTCAGCGGGGAGTTTGCTTCAGGATTTTCTCTCTCTTTTTCTCTCTGTCCCTCCCCCTGCTCTCTCTCTCTCAAATCATTAAACAAATCTTTTTTAAAAAAAGAAAAAAGAGGGCACCTGGGTGGCTCAGTTGGTTGAGCAACTGCCTTCGGCTCAGGTCATGATCCTTGAGTTCAGGGATCGAGTCCCACATCGGGCTCCCAGCTTTGCGGGGAGTCCGCTTCTCCCTCTGACCTTCTCTCCTCTCATGCTTTCTCTCACTTTCTCTGTCTCTCAAATAATTAAATAAAAATCTTAAAAAAAAAAAAAAGAAAAATAGTAATACTTGGAGAGAGTTTCTACTTCTACCATGAAGTATTTGGTATCAAACTTGCCGCCCCACCATAAACAACTAGAAAATTGGACAAAATATGTGAAACAAATGTTTCTAGGCACAGGAATGTGAGCCATAAGAGTATCAAACCATCAGGCTTTCTTGTCTACAGTGCAAGCAGAAGGAACTCAAGTTTTATTGAGATATAATTCATTAACCATATAGTTCGTCTACTTAAAGCGTACAATTCAATGGTTTTTAGTAATACCCACAGAACTGGGCAACATTCACCGCAGTCGATTTTAGGACATTTTCATCACCTTGAGAAGAAACCCTGAACCCTTTCGCTATCACATCCATATCCCCCCCCACCCCCCGGCTGGAAGCAACCACTTAATCTACTTGCGGTCTCTAGATTTCTCTACTCTGGACATTTCATGTAAATGGAGTCACACAATATGTGAACTTCCATGTCTGGTTTCTTTCACTTAGCATCAGGTTTTCAAGGCGGCAGCACTTGAAAATATATTTATTTTCACTTATAATATATTTATTATTTATCCGCACTTTTTTCCTCCATATGTTGTTTATCCATTCATCAGTGGTTGGACATTTCAGTTCTTTGTACCTTTTGGCTACCATTAATAATGCCTCTACAAAAGCTACTTAGAATAAATCCCAAACTTATTTTTTTTTAAGATTTTTATTTATTTATTAGAGAGCGAGAGACTGAGAATGAGAGGGGAGAAGGTCAGAGGGAGAAGCAGACTTCCCGCAGAGCCGGGAGTCTGATATGGGACTCGATCCCAGGACTCCGGGATCATGACCTGAGCCGAAGGCAGTTGCTCAACCAACTGAGCCACCCAGGTGCCCAAATCCCAAACTTCTTACACTCTTCCCCTACAACCACTACTGCTCACTGCCCTTTGGTCCCACGGACTTGCTTGTGTCCCACAAACATGCCAAGACATGTTCCCACCTCAAGATCTTTACATTTGTTGCTTCCTCCGTGGGGACTTCTCTTCCTCAGGTCACCCCACTGCTGTCTGCTTTTGATAATGCTGATCTCTGCTCAAATACTTTCTCACCAGAAAAGTCTTTGCTAACCCTCATTACAACATCCCCCTCCTCCTGTCTCTCTCCATTCTAAAAGTGGGGCTCATTCTCTGCATAGCAATTACTATAATTACTATTATTGGTTGATTTGCATTATTTATTGCCTGTTTTTACCCATTTGAAGGGCAAATTCCATGAAAGTACCGACTTTGTGTGTCTTATCTCCCGTTGCATCCCCAGGAACGTTATCTGGCTCGTGATAAGTCCTCAGTAAACAGTTGGTAAATGGAGACTTCCAGTGGATGGTTAAGATACATACTTCAAGAGAAGGGTCAGAGGCGCAGATAAAACTTCAAGAGTATCAGTCAGAGAAAGACAAATGCCATATGATTTCACTCATATGTGGAATTTAAGAAACAAAACAAATGAGCAAAGAGAAAAAAAGAGAGAGAGAGGCAAACCAAGAAATAGACTCTTCACTATAGAGAACAAACGGATGGTTACCAGAGGGGAGGCGGGGGGGGGGGGATGGGGTAAGGGGGGATGGGGATAAAGGAGGGAACTTGCTGCGATGAGCAGCAGGTGATGTATGGAAGTGCCGGCTCACTCTGCTGTACACTTGAAACTCATACAACACTGGGCTAACTAACTGGAATTAAAATAAAACCTTTTTGAGACCTCTGGGTGGCTGTTGGTGAAGCATCTACCTTTGGTTTAGGTCATGATCCCGGGGTCCTGGGATGGAGTCCTGCATCAAGCTCCCTGCTCAGTGCGGAGCCTCCTTCTCCCTCTGCCTGCCGCTCCCCCTGCTTGCGCGCTCTCTCTCTGACAAATGGATAAATTAAATCTTTAAAATAAAAATTTTTTAAAGTTCAGGCGTATCAGCAGAAGGGTGATACCCTATCTTCTTGACATTAAGGGGACATTTTTCTCTTTTTAGGATTTCTGAAACGAGAACACACCTTACAATAAAGTTTTGTAAATCTACTATCGACATGATGCCTTACCATCCATGACGTCTTAGAATCATGGAAAGATAGTATATGAGACACAAAGGGTGACAAGAAAAGGTGGCCAGAGGTGGAACCTTGATGAATATATATGCAGGGATTAGCTGGAAAGTTACCTGGGGAATTGAGCAGTGCTTTTGAAGGCCCCAAACTTTTCTTTTGCATTGAAACCAGCCTAACGGGAATCTATTAAAAGTATTGTGCAGTTTTCTGCCTTCTAGAAACATCACTGTATGTTTTCCTGATGAGTGAAGGGACTGAAGAGGGAAATTTAGAAAGAGCACAGCAAGGCTAGAAGGTAGAGGTGGGTGCCAATCACCAAGGACAAACTTTCTAGACTTGCAGGTGTCTCTCTAGGCCTGCTGGGCTGGGGAATAGTCATACTTTCCTCGGCCCTATCTAGAAAAAGGATGAGAAAATGCCAATGGAATAGAGTAGCCAGGGGATGCACAAACGGTCATGAAGTTTGAGGTTCTGATGCCATTACCAACTTCCCTGCAAGCAGCTCCAGGCTCCCTTTTCCCACCCCCTATGGACCTGCCTCTCTAGAGCAGGAGGTGAGCTACAGCTTTTCTTGGGAAGCAGAACAAGCTGAATAACATACTCTTGATCTCCTGTCACGTCTGTCCAGGCTGATTTGGAGGGAACTTGGAGGTGGAGAGCTGGAAAAACAGGTTCACCAGTTCAGCTAGTGGGAAACTGAAAGGAAACTTTTTGCACATAACCTAGAAGGGTTTTCTTCACTCCAAGGAAAATTTGACCTTTAGGTCCACAAGGCATTTCCAGAGACTTCTTTCCAAGCTCGGAGAAACTGAATAGAAGTTCAAGTGATACTGAACATGGAACAATCTTTTGATGTTCTTCATCATCTTCCTCTCTCTGGGGCCAAAGGCCGGACCTGGGAAACACTTCTGTGGCCAGGGGTCATGGCTAGCTGTTCTCATTCCCAACCAGGACTGGCTTTGGGAGAAGCTGCTCGAGCCTCTGGGCTGCAGTTACCCACAATGGGGAGGTCTGCATCCAGGCCTGGAGGGGTACACCTTCAAACCCTCTGGATGGACTGAGGCAGGGTAAGCAGGTTAATCCTAGATAGAAAATCCTTCTTGGAACTCTGGAAGGCATTGGAACATATCAGGTGTCTTTAAACCTTTTAGCTTCTATATTGTACCCTATTTCTAAGGCTCAATGATCCAAGGTATGAACTCCCAGCTGAGGAAGAGCTACAAAGTAAGGAGCAGAAACCTGGATCTGCATAAATCACTGACATTAAAGTATCTTGGGGCACACTTAAACAGTGCACTGTAATACAAAAGGGAATGGTGGAGATTATGGCTCACAGGTGAGACATTTCTCTGCTTAAAGGTATTCAGATTCAAATCTTCTTTCAACCTGTGGAGCCAAGTATGCTCTGTTGGCAGGCTGCAGCCAGCCTCCAGGCAACAACAATTTTGACAACCTGAGAGAAATCTGCAAATACTGAATGAATGTATTTTAAATGGGAGAGTTAGAGGCATGGTGACAAGCACTGGTGGAGGCACATTGCAAGTCCCCCCTTACTCCTCAGGACACACCTGAGGAGGTGCTCACCTGGTCACAGGGCTGATTCTCCTGCCAGGGAGTCACCAGCTCCTGGGAGGCATCCCTTGGGACCCAGCTCCCCATGCAAATGTATTTCCTTCTTGGGGGAGAACTAGAATCTCTAGACTTTCTAGCTGCTTGTTTAATTACATTCACAGAGTGGATTGCACACTTGTCCCGACAAGAAATCAAACAAGCAAAAATGCAACTGTTAGAAAATTGGACCCACCCAATGAGTTATGCCAAACATGAGAGTACATGCACTAGGAAGTCAGAGACAACCTTCTGCTCCCAAAATGCCTGATGAGGATTTTCCTTGTCACAGACAGTCAGCACCTGCTCTGGCCTTGGGAAATGTTGCATTGAAGGTCAGGATTGGCAGGGCTCTTAGTGGCAACTAAGTCCAGCCTCTCCTGTTATATAGATGGAGAAACTAAGTTCATAGAAGATAAGTGATTTGCCCAAGGTCAAACACAAATGGTAGAGCAAAGGTATGAGCTTTATTTTGACTCTTGGAATGTCAGAGCTTTTCAGGTTCTTACAATATAGCCTACTCTTCCTCTCATTTTGCAAAGAGAGAAGCCGAGGCCCAGGAATTGAAAGAGGATTGTTCAAAGTCACACAACTAAGTAATGGCTCAACTAGTCATTAGAACCCAGTGTTCTGAACCCCAGACAAATGCTCTTTCCTCTATACGGTGCCGCTTCTTGGATTCTGTTTGCAAACAAAGGAGATTCAAAACAAGGAAATGAAGTTTTGGGATCATTGATGCCTAATTTCTGAAACTATCCTGAGCCGGACTTCAAGTCCCTAACCTAGAAGAAAGCTTTGAGTCAGGTGAGCTAGAGTCAGCAAGGCTAAACAATGGGCCTCTGAAAGCATTTCTCTTTCATTTGTCCCTCTGATTCCACTGTTTTGCAATTGATCACCTTCTACCTGGTTGCAATCACTTAGTAACTTTGACCAACGAGAGTCTGATCTAATAATGTAACTCAGCCCTGGACCTCTTAGACTGAGATTGATGTGATTGTGAGTGGAAAGAGGAAGAAACTTGGGTAGGGTATCTGAGGGTCACTTGCTGGTTCCTTGTGAGTTGCTCTCTACACTCTGCTGAGCTTTCTCTGCCCATGGGTAGCACAGAGGACACTTAGGCAGAGAACCCCCCAGAGGAGCCACTGGAGATACACCCCTGAAGATAAGGAGAAAAGAGAGACTTGTGTGTGGGACTGGACCAGCATTAATGTTCTATGAAAGTCTGATGGGAAAATATGAATAAAGCTCATTCTAAAAGCACCAAAAGCAGCCCCCACAGCCAGCATCCAGCCCACTATTCCTGGCAGACACGGAGAGCTACTCTGGCTGTGTAGGCAACTTGTGCATGTCACGACCACACTTTTTGTGACGAGCTGGCTTTATTCATGGACCTGTTCCTTTAAGCACACAAAATGAAAGTCTTGTGCCAGTTAAAATAGCAGGATCTATCACCCAAGGAATGAGATTTACTTTCAACTGAGCCAAAGCCTGAACAGCAATCTCCTTTGTACAGAATCTAGCACAGAGCAATTCAGTTGCATTCTATTTTCACATGAATTCTGCTTCATATTCAGGGAATTCTGAAGAGCAAAGACCACGGAGGAAGCAGTAAACAGTGAGATCTCTTAAATGATGAAAAGCAGAGCCTTTTCAAATGAGAACAAAGAGGCACATCTTCCATCTTACTGCTAGTCCCATCTGTTATTCCATCAACATTTTAAGACTAAGGAGACTTGCTCTCGCAAATAGATAATGTGGAAAGAAAGAAATGTGCAAGACAAATGTTTTAGGTATTGGTGGTAGAATTTCAGGTTCTGAGGTTTTGGTGGAGAGATATTTGAGGGATTGGAAATCATGCTTGTTACCTCTCTGACCACACTCACGTGGAACCTCCATGTCACTTGGCCACTCTTATAGCACTTGATGTATTTTCCTTTAGGAAATGTCTTGGCGTGATTTGTAAGGAAAGCCTATTTCTAAGTAGTAGCCCATCAAAATACACTCAGATTCCAGAGGATGGTATCCATAGGTTTTCATTTCAGTGCAATCAAAGTCCATTATTGACGATAGCCCCTGATCTCCCTCTTTTTCCCCCAACTGGTCCCAGCTTTTTAAATGATCTGGAACTTTCAGTGTGACCAAGGTTAGGGATTCTTCCTTATGAGGGGAGGAGTCATGGTGGATCCTCCTATCCAATGGCTTCTTACAGTCACTTTTGGGAGTAGGCATGTGTCTTTCAGAGCCTTTAGCATAAGGCAATCATAAGACATTTTTTTTCTTGCTAATATTGAAGTGTACTTAATGGAAAGATTTGATGCATCATTATGCTAAAAGCTCTTTCCCCACTAGAAATAAGGAGAAGAAATGAAGAGATCTAAGAATACAAAGAAACCTGTCCCACTATACTTATATTAAAGTTATTTGTCTTTCCTCCTAGACATGGTCTCCTAGAGGGTAGGGACTGTGTCTACAGTAGTGAAAATATTAGAAGCTCAACAATATTGTTCAGGGAGTGAATAAGTACATGAATGAATATTCCATGAGCCCACTTCTTTGTGAAGACTGGCTGCAAGGAAATTCATCTTTGTAATGGATTGAGAAAACTCCCCCAAAGAAAGAGCGAAGTAAAGTAGTTATTCTTGCCCTCAGTGAAATCTCTGGACATAGAAACACTGGTCTATGTGCCTGCATCTTAAGTCAGTCAAAGCCAATGTTTGCTTTCTGTATGACTTTTGAGGGTCGGTTCTGTCTATGTTTTCACTTCCAGTTGTCTGGAAGTCTTCTATTTGAGTTGCCAACCGCTGCTGTGATATCCCCATAGATCTTCATCAAATGTCTCCAATTCTTGCATCAGCCTAGATTCCTTTAGAGGTGTATGCAAATTCAACCCAGGCCTCTGTCCAACTCTATTAGTTTCCTATTGCTGCTGTAACAAATTACCACAAACTTGGTAGCTTCAGACAACACCAATTTATTATCTTACAGTTTTGAACATCCGAAGTACCAAATGGGTCTCACTGGGCCAAAATCAACATGTTGACAAGATCACATTTTTTCTAGAGGCTCTAGAGAGAGAATCCATTTTCTTGCTTTTTACCCCTTCAAGAAGGTTCCCCTTCCCAAATTCTTTGGCTAATGTCACCTTTCCTCTATATTCAATGCCAGCAGTGGTGGATCAAGTCTTTCTCACACTGCATGGCCCTGGATTTATTTTTCTTTCCATCATCACATCTCCTCCTATGATTCTTAAGGATCCTTGTGATTACCTCGGGAAGCCAGGATAATTTCATCACTTCAAGGTCCTTAACTTAATCATATCTGCAAAGTCCCTTTTGCTATGTAAGGAATATAGTCATAGTCTAAAGATTAGGATGTGGACATCTTTTTTCAGGGACATCATTCTACCTATTACTCCAATTCATTTCATTTCCAAAGCTTTGCCTTACTTTTAATGTTCCATGATCTCTTTTTGTTCAATTGTTCTTGCATAAGAGTACCACTGTTTAGCAGTTGATTGGGCCTTAATTAGCTCATATCCAAATATTTACTCATTAATTCACTTATTTAACAAGGCAATAAATGCCTCGCATGTCTGCTCCATGCTGGTTACTCCTCTGGGAACTGGAGAAAAGACATGGCTCTTGTCTTAGAGGATCTCACTGTTTAAATGAGAGAAACAAATATATAAACAAATAAATAAAAGATGGTGTTTAAAGAATAAAGATAGAATAAGTATAGGCTATGGTTAGTTTCAAAGTACAGCCTCATTGGTTCTACCCAAGAATAGCCTCACGTAGGAAGTAGTATTCGAGCTACATTAACAGGTGTTGGCTAGGGACGAAGGAAGACTAAAGAGAAAATTTTGAGTAAAGAGAATAGTGACTTCATACCTGTTCTCCTTTTAGCTGATTTGTAAGCTCCTTGAAGCCAGGAATGCTGTTTTATTTCTTCTCTGTGTATCATTTGGGATTTAGCACAGGATGAGACTACAGAGCTATTGAATAAAAATTTATGGATCAATGAATTCTGAAGGTGACAGACGTCCTTCTGGCCATGACGGTACAAATGGCAGTGGATTTGAACTTCTACATAAATAATTATAAAACTAGACAAAGTATATGAAACAATAGTTGCCAAACATTGGGCAACAAAAAGTACAGGACGGTGATTCCTTAGATATGGGCAAGAAATAAGGTGGGTGCTGTGATTGCTTCTGGTTCTGACTGCATGTACTTGTCAGAAACCATTAGCTCGGGGAGAGGAAACTCAAGGGTGGTAGTCTCACTGAGTCAAGAACACACGGATTAAAGCTCACAGAAACTGAAACATGTGGAATCATGGGACAAAGTACCACATAAGAGGGAGCTCTGCAGAGGAAAAGCCCCAGAAAACTGCTTGGGATCCTCTTGCATCTTTTGCTGAATACGAAGTTGCCCATACATATGGTGCGACTTCGAAAGGCCAAGGCAAGGTAAAGCTACTGAGGAGCTGTAATCTGGCTCGGAGACATCTCAGTTCTAACCAGTCAAAGTGCAGAGACCACATGGAACACCTGGAGCATTCGGTAAAGAGCTAAAAGAGTCTTGCGTCTCTAAGAAGTTAAAAGAATACTAGTCCAGAGGTTATACTAGAACCACCCAAACAAAACTTAAAACAAACCTTGAAAGGATCAAGATGATCCACAAGTACCTTAACTCCCTGCCAGAGTAAACTTCAACACTCTGAAGGAACATAATAAAATTCAGACCCTCAGCAAGATAATATTCTTGATGTCCAGCATTCAATAAATAATTACTAACACAAAACGGCAGGAAAATGTGACCTGTAGCCAGGAGAAAAACCAATCCATATAAACAGACTCAGAAATTACAGGGGTGATAGAATTAGCAGACAATGTCTTTTTAAAAAATATTATACATATAATTATAAATATATTTAAATGCTGAAAGGAAAACATGAACATAAAAAGGAGAGAAATGGAAGATATGGGAAAAAAAACAAATGGGACTATTTCCGTACTGGAAAATTACAATATCTAAATGAAAAACTCACCAAATGAGCTTAGTATCCTGCTAGATGGACAAAAGATCGGTGAACTCGAAGAAGGTGACAACAGCTGAGTATAAGATGGGTTCCACTCACTTTTGAGCCCCTGAGCACTGGTGGGGAAATTCTGGTTCAGGTCATACCATTCTCCCTCCTATTATTTAAATCAACCTTAGCTCTCTCCTTCTCAAGAGACAGAGGAAACATCTTTAGGTTAGATTCTTGGCAGAGTGTTAAACTCTGCCTCCAGTTTTGCTTGATGTGATTCACAAAACATTGCACTGCACTTCCAAGGTTTTCCATTTGTCCAGAAACCACTTATTAAGAAACCATCTATCAAGAATACATAAAGTTCCAGGCATAGTGCGAGACACAGGGGTAGAAAAACAAATAAGAAAGGTTTCTGTGCTCTCAATCTCACAAAACAAACTGCGGATGGCTGGGGGGTGGGGGGGTAGGGACAGGGTGGCTGGTGGATGGACATTGGGAGCAGTATGTGACATGGTGAGTGCTGTGAAAGGCGTAAGCCTGATGATTCACAGACATGTACCCCTGGGGCAAATAATACATTATATGTTAATAAAAAATTAAAAATAAATTACAAAAAAAGAATGGTCTCTGTGTAGTGGGAAAGACAAGAGTCCATAGATCAGTATAATACAGAGTAATAGATTTGATTCAACATGTATTCACTAAATGTTAACTCTGTACTAGTCATTGCTAGCTGCTGATGAAATCAGTTTCTGTCTTTAATTTGCTTAAAGTTCAGGTTTTCATAAATGTGGTTAAAAGCTAGAACCAAAGAGTACTAATGCTCAACTGTCATGGAGACAGGGAGATTTGGGATACATGGAGTTTTTCCTACACGATTTGACTAATTCTTGATATCAATGGGTTTATTTACCTCATGAGGCTACCACACATCTATCGGTGCATAAAAATGAACTTTGAACACCCACTGGTGTCCAAGAAAGTTTTCTTGTTCTTTTTTTCTTTTTTTAAGATTTTATTTACTTATTTGACAGAGAGAGACACAGTGAGAGAGGGAACACAAGTAGGGGGAGTGGGAGAGGGAGAAGCAGGCTTCCTACTGAGCAGGGAGCCTGATGCAGGGCTTGAACCCAGGACCCTGAGATCATGACCTGAGCCGAAGGCAGATGCTTAATGACTGAGCGACCCAGGCGCCCCAAGTTTGCTTGTTCTAAATGCTTCTACTGAGATTCAGTTTCTTCCTGGTATCTGACTCTGGACTCTATCCTGTGTTTATCACCCTTATAATGCAATTCACATTGGTCTATCCTGCTTTTTACTCTTGTATTAATTTCCAAGAACTTTTGCTTGAATTTATGCTACTATACCCTGAAGAACCAAGCTCCGTGCTTGTTTATTTTAAAGATAGGTGGTTAAGGAAAAAATTTCCATAAACATATATCATTGTCTCCTTGAAAATTACCTTAGGTCATCTTGAACTTGTACATGTTGTATTTCATATGTTCACAAACTTGAGTAGAGATATAAACAGTATTTAAAAAGAGCCAAATTGAAATTCTAGAGATGAAAACTACAATGTCTAAAATAAAAAAATACACTGGATTGGGATTAATGACAGAGGACACATTGCAGAAGAGATTAGTGAATGTGAGTATATCAATAGAAACTAAAATGAAATGCAAGGAAAAAATGTTTTTAATGAGCACAGCATTTGTGAACTTGAGGCTACAAGTGGCCTAACACACATGTAATCAGAGCCTCAGAGGGGTGGGGGCCGAAAAAATATTTGAAAAACTAATGGCTGGAAAATTTCCAAATCTAAAGAACACTAGAAACCCACAGATCTAGGAAGCTCAATGAACTCTTCACACGTGAAATATGAAGAAAACGAGAGCAAGGCACGTCATAATTGAGTTGCTCAAAACCAGTGATATAGAAATCTTAAAAGCAGCCAGAGGAAAAAAAAGACATGCTATGTTTAGAGGAACAGAGTTATAGATGATAGCATATTGTAAATTATGTAACTGGGTAGGCAATGGAGCAATATCTTGTTAGAAGTTGGGAAATAAATCCAACAAAAATCCAGGGATCTTCTATCTCAGTGAAATTTCTAGGCTTCCAGTGGTTTGAGGTATGTCAAGATATCCCTTCTAAAATGAAGGATAAGTTCTTGCAACTGGTCCCTTTCACAGCCAAAAAAGACACACAACACCTGGTGGTCTTCCTTCTTTGCATATTGGAGGCAGCATATTCCTCATTTGTACTCTGGCCCATTTCCTGAGCCACCTGAAAAGCTGCTAGTTTTGAGTGGGGTCCAGAACAAGAGAAGGACCTGCCACAGGTCCAGGCTGATACGTAAGGTCCACCACTTGGGCCGTACGACCCAGAAGATCCAGCGGTTCTCGAAGTGTCAGTGAAATGGGGATCTCTTCAGAGCCTCTGACAGGTCTCTGTAGGTGAATTACAGCACAAGCCCTTAGTATTTTGGAGCAAAGTCCTGCTGTCCTTTGTAGATAACCACTCTCCCTTTGAGAATCAGCCCTTGACCTGCTACTGGGCCTTAGTAGAGACCCAACACTTGAGCATGGGCCACCAAATTACCATACGACCTGAGGCTGCGGGTTATGAACCGAGAGTTTTCTGACCCACCAAGCCATAAGACCAGGCATGCACAGAAGCACTCGATCATCAAGTGGAAGTGGTGTATACATGACTGGGCCCAAGCAAACCCTGAAAGGACAAGTAAGCTACATAAAGAAAAGGCCTGAATCCCCTTGATCCGCACTCCTGCTACACTCTGTTCCCTCTCCTGGTCTGCACCTAAGACCTCATGGGGAGTTCCCTAGGATCCTTGACAAAGGAGGAAAAGATTAGTGCCTACTTTACAGATGTCTCTGCACGACATGCAGGCACCACCCAGAAGTGGGCAGCTGAGGCTACTTTGGGCTTCTTGTACCTCTGAGTCAACAAGCGAAGAGAGTTACTGTACTGGTTGAGGCACTTGATCCTGAGTACCGAGGGAAAATTGGACGATGACCACGACCATACTTGGTGAATACAAAGGTAATGTGGAATAAACAGAAGATTGTTATAAATACCAGCCACGGCTACATGACCAGTTTCTGTCCTCCTTATTTTGTGATCTCGATTTGTATATATGTTAGTATACACACACACACACACACACACACACACACAGCAAGGACCTTTGTTTGATAGAGAGAGAGATTGGAAATCGGTGATTCTATTCCTGATGCCAGCTCTTGAGCATTCCCCAGGAAGGGCACCTCTCTAAGCAGCATCGTCTTCTCCTACTGCTGAGCCAGCACCCAAGTACCCAGCTCTATGATAAGCTCATTCATGATACAATGTTGATGGCTGGTGGATGGCATAATTAGGAATTTCAGACTAGTGGATACGATGGGTCAGAAGCAGGGAACCCTTCTCAGCCATTCAAGTTACACCTACATATCAACTTTAAAACAAAGCAGAGGGATAACACTTGGACTATAGCAGTAGCTACTATTTGCAGAGCCTTTAAAAGTTCCCTTAGCTCCTTTACATTTAGTCTCTTACCTGAGCCTTGCTCAATATCTGTGAGCCAAACAGAACAAGGATTTTTATTGTCAATTGAAAGTGAGCGAGATGATTGGAAGGGTTGAGTGGTAGCCAGGATGTGGCAAAGCAGGAATTTTAAGGGGGTTTCCTGCTACTCGTGCCCCTATCCATGACAGCCTTGGCTTGATTATTTTCAGACACAGGGGACCCAGATTCTCACAGGTCCCAGGATTATAATTCTCAACTAGTTTAGCATCACCGCACCTGTATCTTTGGCTCTCCCATTGTGATTGTAGCCTTTTTGCCTCACAGGTAAAGCCATGGTACCAACACAATGTCTTTATTTGTAGGTACTTTACTTTTTCCCTACCATCCCAGATGCATCCGGCTGGTTTATCAGTCTCAAAATTATCTCTGAGGTGGTCCCTTGCAGCCTGCTCCCTGTTTTGGAATTTTCCTTTCCATTTTGATGTATAGAGATTTGTCCTTCTGCTAGTTAGGGCCAAGCTGACCCATGGTAGGAGGCAATCAAAGCTTAGAGTGGAACCCTTTGTTTAGATGGACTCCATGCAGAATTGCCATGTACTTTTACAAAGTAAAAAAAAGAGCTGCTTAGATAAGGGAGTGGGGGAGAGGGTAGAACCATTCCCTTGGTGAGACTTGAGGCACTACCATTGAGCCTTAAGGCTCACATAGTTTAAAAGCCAGTGGTGAGCAGAGATAAAGATTCCCAGAATTCTTTTTATTTTCCAGCTTTATTGAGGCATCTTGGACAAATAGGAGTCATATACACTTAAGGTGTACCACTTATATTTTAATATGTGCTTTCTTTGTTAAATGACCACCATAATCAAACATATCCATGACCTCACATAGTTACCTTGTTCTTTTTGTGGTAAGAACACTTAAGATCTACCTACCTATTAGTAAATTCCACTTTACGATACAGTATTGTTACCTATATTTATATTGCTGTATATTTGATCTCCAGAACTTACTCATCTGGAATAACTGAAATGTTATGCCTTTTGACTAACATAGGCCCGTTTCTTCCTTCCCCTAGTCCCTGACAACCATAATCCTACTCAGCTTCTACGAGTTTGACTATTGTAGATTCTACATATAAGTGAGATCCTGCAGGTTTTGTCTTTCCATGCTTGGCTTATTTCACTTAGCATTCATGTTTTTGCAAATGGCAACATTTCCCTTGTTTTATGGCTGAATAATTTTTTATTGTATAGTTACACCAAATTTTTTAGCCACTCATTCATTCATTGATAGACATTGAGGTCGTTTCCACATCTTGCCCACTATGAATAGTACTGCCATGAACATAGAAGGCAAATATCTCATCAAGACACAGATTCCATTTCCTTTGGGTATACCCAGAAGCGGGATTTCTGGTTGTACGGTAGTTCTGTTGTTACTTTTTTGAGTAACCTCCATTCTGTCTTCCATAATGGGTGTACCAATTTACATTCCCACCAACAATGTGCAAGGTCCACTTTTCTCCGCATTCTTGCCAACACTTGTTACCTCTTGTCTTGTTGATAATAGCCATCCTAACAGGTGTGAGGTGATATTTCATTGTGGTTTTGATTTGCATTTCCCTGATGCTCAGTGATGTTGAGCATCTTTTCCTATACCTGTTGACCATTTGTCTGTCTTCTTTGAGTAATTGTCTATTGAATTCTTCTGCCCACTTTTTAATCAGGTTATTTATTTATTTATTTATTTTTGCTATTGATTGTAGGAGTTTCTTATATATTTTGGATATTAAATCCTTATCAGATAGTTGGGTAGTAAATATTTTCTTCCATTGCATAGGTTGCCTTTCCACTCTGTTGATTGTTTCCATTGCCGTGTAGAAGCTTTTTTGTTTGATGCAATCCCACTTGACTATTCTGGCTTTGTTGCTTATGCTTTTGGTGTCATATCCAAGAAATCATTGCCAAGACCAGTCTTTTCCTCTGATTAGGTCCAAGATGGCAGAGGAGTAGAAGACCTTAGTTTCATCTGATCCTAGGAATTCATCTAGGTAGCTATCAAATCATTCTGAACACCTGTGAACTCAACCAGAGATCTAAGAAAAGAATAGTTGTCACTCCACAAATAGAAAAGAGACCACTTTCTGCAAGAACGACGAGACAGAAAAACTCACCTCAAGAAAGAGAACAAGAGGCAGTGCTGACTACCAGGTAAGTAATCACTTCAGAATAGTGATAATTCTATTCTGATACAATGTTGATATTGTTGATATTATTAAGATCTAATAATGCAGGCTGGTGCAGCCACTCTGGAAACAGTATGGAGGTTCCTCAAAAAGTTGAAAATAGAGCTACCCTATGACCCAGCAATTAAACTACTAGGGATTTGCCCTAAAGATGCAAATGTATGATCCAAAAGGGCCACTGCACCCCAAAGTTTACAGCAGCAATGTCCACAATAGCCAAACTATGGAAAGGGCCCAGATGTCCATCGACAGATGGATGGATAAAGACACAATGGAATACAACTCAGCCATAAAAAATATGAACTCTTTCCATTTGCAACAACCTTGCTGGAACTAGAGGGTCTCATGCTGAGCGAAATGAGCCTATCAGAGAAAGACTATTATCATATGATCTCACTCAACATGGAATTTAAGAAACAAAACAGAAGATCATAGGGGAAAAGAGGAAAAAATAAAACAAGACCAAATCAGAGAGGGAGACAAATCATAAGAGACTCAATCATAAGAAACAAACTGAGGGTTGATGGAGAGGAGAGGGGTAGAGGGATGAGGTAACTGGGTGCTGGACGTTGAGGGGTGCATTATGCAGTGAGCACTGGGTGTTATATAAGACTGATGAGGATGCCTGGGTCGCTCAGTCAGTTAAGCGTCTTCCTTCCGCTCAGGTCATTATCCCAGGGTCCTGCGACTGACCCCAGCATTGGGCTCCCTGCTCAGCAGGGAGTCTGCTTCTCCCTCTCCCCCTCCCCGACTCATGCTTGCTCTCTCTCTCTCTCTCTCTGAAATAAATAAATAAAACCCTAAAAAAATAAGACTGATGAATCACAGGCCTCTACCTCTGAAGCTAGTAATACATTATATGTTAATTAATTGAATCTAAATAAAAATAAATAAATCAATAAAATGAAAGAAAAAGAACCTTTTTCTCTTTGTTATCTTCTAGGAGTTTTACATTTTCAGGTCCTACAGTTAAATCCTTAATCCATTTGGGTTTATTGTTATGTATGATATAAGATAAGGGTCTAATTTCATTTTTTTTTGCATATGGATAACCAGTTTCCCAAACAGCATTTATTGAAGAGACTCTCCTTTCCCCACTGTGTATTCTTGGCACGTTCGTTGAAGATCAGTTGACTATAAATGTCTGAATGTATTTCTGGGGTCTCAATTCTGTTCCCTTGATCTGTATGTCTGTTTTTACGCCCGTACCGTACTGTTTGATCACTGTAGTTTGTCGCTGTAGCTTTGTAATATGTTTTGAAATGAAGGCATGTGATGCCCCAGCTTTGTTCTCTTTGCTCAAGATGCTTCGGTTATTCAGAGTCTTTCTGTTCTCGTATGAATTTTACGATTTTTCCCTTATTTGTTTAAAAAATGCCATTGAAATTTTGATAGGGGTCGCATTAAATCCATGGATCACTTAAGGTAGTATGGACATTTTAACAATATAAAGTCATCTAATGCAGGAACACATGAGGTATCTTTCCACTTATCTGTGTCTTCTTTCATTTCTTTTCTCAATGCTTTATAATTCTTGGTACACGTGTCTTTCACTTTCTCGGTTAAATTTATTCCTACGTATTTTATTATTTATATTGCTACTGTAAGTGGGATTGTTTTCTTGATTCTACTTAAAGCGGCTCTGAGCCTCACTGATCTCATCTAGAAAATGTAGACATTGAATCAGTGAAAACACTCCTTTCTCCCTCCAAAACAAAATCTGATCCAGAAGTCCAAATTATACATTAACATATACAAATAGAGTTCTTTTTGTTGAATGAGGCGTGAGGGTCTGCAGCCTGCCTGCTCCCCAGTGACTTGTACCCCCAGGGGCCCCTGAAGTGACTCCATCATGGAGTCTAACACCTAAATAATCTCTAAGGCTCTTCTTAAGGAAAAGAATGTCATTTCTGGAGCACCGACTATGTGCTAGGCCCTGGGCCAAGCAGAAGCCAAGATCTAAGGCGTAGCATTCTCGGGGGTGGGGGTTGGGGGAAGGATGCAGCAAATGGCAGGAGTAGAACTAGTTGGAAGGTTCCTGGTCGAAAAACAAACCTCAAACCATTTGAGGATATGAAGCAGGAGTTCGGAAGGGGAAAGAGCAGACCGACTTTGCAATGTTACTATTCAGACCGCGTGGGCACAGATGTGCTCTTAACAATCTGAAAGGGCTCTCGGATTGCCCCCATGTTCCAGCTGCTTTTAAAGAGCTCTACTTTTGGAGTTTGCATGAAGTCCTGCTTTACCTCCTAGAGGTGCTGCTCGGCTGTCGAAAGCTCTCCAACCCTCCCGGAAGTCCACTTGAGACAAAGGGATGTGTGTGAGGCAGAGGTGCCCATACTCCTATGAGTGGGTGGGAGATGGAAACAAAGCAAATGGGTTTTAGAGCAGGAGTATGTTCAAGTCATTCTTGGCCATGTCGCTAGGAAACAGAAGCAGTGGAAATAAGCACCAGCCTAATTTTGTACTTCAACTTCATTTCTGAGAGGCTGAGACTAATGGGCGAAATAGGGCAAAGTGAAGAGACAATGTCTTGGGAACTCAAACCTAGTGGAAAGTTTCCACTGAAAATAGACCTAAAGAGCAAAAGTATTTGAAAGTTCCTCTTCAGTATTAGTAGAAAATGAGCCTGACATTTAGGAGTTAAACAGTCCAATGCCTGCCCACCAGTCTAGCCTTATCGCTACTTCTCTTTGACCATCACCCTCTACTCAAGTTGTGGGCTTTGACTCCTGAATAACTGTAATTGTTGGATTTCCCGCCTCCAAGCTTCACCTAATTGTCTACTTCTCCGCCTCCACTCATGGCCCTCTTTCTCCTTAGAGCTCTCTTCTCTGACCACTCACACTCGTCAGCATTGGTCTTCCACCACCCAATCCCGGAAAGGATTATGTCTTCGTTACCGTATGTAAGTATGTATGTCTGTCTTCCCGACTGGATTCGACGTGCCTGGAGGACAGGTATCCTGTTAGGTCCCTTGTCTCCCTCCCCAGACCTGTAGCCATGCTGGCACAATTAGCAGAGCGAAATGATCTTCTGGCTATTTTGTTGATTATTACAAATATATCAAGAGCCTCTGACCCATATGCTCTGCCCTGAATTCTTTATATGACCTTGAATAAGTTTCTGCTCCTTTATATGCCTCAGTTGCCCAATCTGCAGATGATGGGATTAGACTCAATGACGTCTAAGAGCCCTTTAGGCTTGGACAGCATGTGATTCTACAAGCCCATGTTCAAAGTGATGAAAGAGGATCAACCCAGCTTGCTAACCAGGCTGGGGAGGGAAGGAGAAATGAATCTGCCTTAAAAGCCGAACAAAACAGCAGCCAAAGAGGGACTAAGAGGACAACTAGGGGAAGGTTTTGTGGCTAAGGTTTCGTGGCTAGGAACTTGTGTGAGAATCGAGGTGGGGGGAGGAGACCTGCTTAGAGAATAGGCTTTTCCAGCTGTCAGTGTTTTACAAACACAAATGGCCTTGTTCTCGGTGGTGGACAAAGGGATCCTGCGAGGTCTAGTGCCCTTGGTTCGCAACTGGTTACAACACAGTAAAGGCAAAATAACGAAGTTGAAATTCCCCACAGCTCAGTCAGCCTTCAGGCATTCCTTGAAAGGCTAGGACAGATTAACAGCGTTCCCAGACACTGCCATCTAGTGGCAGCCCAGAGCTATTTGGGGCAAGTGGCCCTTGCATTCTCAGATGGAGGGGCCAATCTTTTGGAGAAACGTGGGTCAGCCCCTAGATGAAATATTGAGCTGATGAAGAATGAAAAAGTCCCCTGAGGGAAAGAATGATGAAGAAACGAAGAGAGACTAAGACAGAGAAAGACAAAGACAGGACCAAAGTAAGTGAGACACAGACAGATAGAGGTATTTATGAAGCTAAAGTGAACCATTCACTGAAAATTGGGGAGTGGTAGATGGGGAGAACTAACACATTCACTTACTCGGGGCCAGCACCCCCATCACAGCTTTAGGAGGCTGGTGATGGAAGAAACTTCATGCAGGCCTTATGTGCTTTCTTTCCTGTGTGATCTCAATTTCTTCCCTATCTCTTACTCTTTCACCTAGTCTTTGTATGTCCCTCCCCTCATGACCATTGTCTACCCAATTCCCTCCAAGCAAAAACAAAAAATTACCACGCAGCAACAAAAACTCTTGTTGGGGTTGAAGATAAGTATTAGAGAGTACAAAAGACCATTGTTTTTGAAAATGGTAACACCAAAGGTGTCTCCAGAGTTCTGAACACATCTAAATCCAAATATTAATGTGAAAAGTCTTTTGTCTTGTTACATTTGTAGCCTTTCCTTGCTTCTGGGCTGCAGATATAAATCTCCTACTGGCTGGTGGGCATTTTTGTTTGGATGTCTTTATGGTTTTTCAAAACTTAATTTTTCCAAAATATTCTTTCTTCTCCTTTATCCCCACTATCTGTTCCCATTTGTTGGTCCTTCTATGTCAACTGCTTTCATTCTACCAGTAATCCAGACTCAAACTCTCCTCCCTCTCCACACATTCCAGTTCTCCCATTAGGCACCAAGTCTTTTTGCAGCTCCCCCCAAAGCAATATCTCTTTAAAATACTATTTTCACTTTCTACTCAGACTATCCTAGATCTGGTCTTATAACCTCCCAACTGGACCATGGAAATGGCCTTGATATAGATGTCCAATTCATCCACCTTTATTCATTTTCACTCATAGTTCCATCATCTTTCACTTGTGTTACCTCAATAGCCTTTTAACTAATCTGTCTACTTTCCGACTTGTCCTACAAAGGCCTTCCTCCATACAATGGTTAGATTGATATTTTTACCCTGTAAAATCTTGCATTTCACGTCCCTGTTTTAAACTCTTCCGTAGGGCTATGGCTGAATGATCTCGGGTTGGGTAGAGTTCCCGATATAATACCCAAAGCACTCTCTATAAAATATAAAAGTGATTAAATGGTCTTCACCCAAATAAGAAGTTTTATGCTTCAAAGGATTCCATCAAGAAAATGAAAAGGCAACCCACAGAGTGGGAGATAATTTTTGGAAATCATATATCTGATAAGGGTTTGTAACTGAACAAAGAAATGTTACAATTCAATAATAAAAAGACAATCCAGTGAAAATTTGGGCAAGGATCTGAATAGACGATTGTCCAAAAAAGATGTACAAATTGTTGCTAAGGCCATGAAAAAATGTTCAACATCATTAGTCATCAGGGAGATGTAAAGGAAAATGACAGGATATCATGTCACATTCACTAGGATGGCTATAATCAAAAAGAAAAATAATACATGTTGGCAAAGATGTAAAGAAATTGGACCCCTCCTACATGACTGATGGGAATATAGAAGGGTGTAGTCACTTTGGAAAACAGTCTGGCAGTGCCTCAAAGGTTAAACATAGAGTTATCACCCAGAAATCCCACCCAGAGGTATAGACCCAAAAGAACTGAAGACATATATCTATACAAAAACTAGCACACAGATGTTCACAGAAGTATTACTCATAAGAGCCAAAAAGTATAAACAACTCAAATGTTCATCAACTGATGAATGGATAAATAAAATATGGTACATCCATACCATGGAATGTTCTTTGGCCATGAAAAGGACTAGAGTACTGAGAGCTGCCACAGCATAGACAAACCTCGAAAACACAATTCTAAGTGAAAGGAGCCAGTCACAAAAGACCACATTTTGTATGAGGCCATTTATATGAATTATCTAGAATAGGCAAAGATAGATGCAAAAAGTAGATTAGTGACCACCAGTGGCTGGAAAATGGGGGGAAATGGGGAGTGACTCCTAATGAGTACAGGGTTTCTTGTTAGGGTGATGAAAATGTTCTGGAATTAGGTAGCGATGAATTCACTACAAACCACAGATTGTACACTCAAAATATGTGAATCGCATGATATACGAGTTATATTTTAATAAAGCTATTACCAGGAAACCAACAAAGAAAAATGTCCATAGCTCCCTGTTGCTCTTAGCAGTAAGCCCAAGGTTTGTTGCCTGAAACATCGGCACCTTCACTCCTACATACACGTCCAGTCCCCGGCCTGCAACTGCATCACATCTGGTCACCCTAGAGCCACTTATCTCCATGCTCCCAGCAGGCTGTGTATGATGACCCAACTGTGTCTTCGCTCCTGCTGTTCCCTCTCTTTGGAAAGTCTCCTCTGCCTTGTTTACTTGGTGAATTGCTACTTATTTTTGTGGAAGCAACTCAACCCTCTTCTCTCTCCCTTATCTCCATTTTCCTAGGCCGAGATGGGTTACTCTTTCCCTCTCTCCGCCACAACGTTCACAGCACACACCCCATCCCTGTGTGTCTCAACACTGTATGGCAGTTCTCTCCATTCATCCGTTTGTCTGTCTCCGTAACTAGATGACGAGTTCCTTGTAGGCAAGAGCCATGTCAGATCTGCCTCTCTATACCCAGCACCTAGCACAGGGCCTGGTACATGGTAGGTTCTAGATACATATTTGTTGGTTGAATGAATGAATTTAAATAGACTACCAGTTATTCATACTATGTTGTCACGCCACTTTATTAGAGTGACAGCCGATGAGCAGGGAGCTGGCAACAAGGTGTGAATGCATGGAAGAGTGGGGTGGACCTCTTTTAGGAGCAAGGAGAAGAAGGCAAGCCTTGCAGGAACACTGCGGGGCAGGACCCTGGGAGACCAGAAGGCCTACATAGGTCTGTGGCTGGGAGGGAGGAAGTGAGGATACCGGGTTTGGAAGAAGAGGATGGAAAGGGGAGGGAACATCAGCACACAGGGAGGAAGGTGGGCCTCCTCTTAATCCCCTTGCCTGAAATCATTGACCTATTGGGTGGTGAGCTCCTCAAGGGCACGGTCACGTCTGAATCTTTTCTGGAGCCCTGTGCCTAGCACAGTGTGGCACAAGATAGCTGGGAGATGAGTGGAGAAGCTTTGGTTGTGTGTCAGGGTCATGGCCAGGGAGCAGCCAGGCGCAATCAGATCTTGCCTTGGGCTTCCTAGAGCTGTGAGCAGCAGGAAGAGACCAGTGAGTACTCTTCCCACTCGGAGGAGTTGGCCAGCCTCGCAGGGCAGGGCGGTACAGAATGGGGACGGCCACAGACCGTGGCTTCAAAGGCAAAGGGAGACATTAGAATAGCTCCTGAGTCACTGCCTACCATGGGCCTCTCCTGAGAGGTGACAACCTAGGAATTTGGCTCTCTTGACACTGCCCCAGAGATTTCTACTATGCATGTTGGCAGCACCAGAAATATACTCCATCTACACTTCCTGGCTTCCTAATTCTATGGGGAACCCCAGGAGATTTCCAGACCAACTACCTTGAATAATCAAAAAGGCCAGCTGGCCCTAGCCCAGCCTAGCAGTTTGTTTGGGTTTGAGGGAGGGAGGGATGGGGATGAAACATGGACCAAAAGGTGGCCTATACTAGATGAAGTGGAAATGCCAAAACTGCCTTAATATACCATAGAAGAAGGAAATCTGCCTCAAATCTGTAACATAGAAATCCTGCCTGAGTTTCCAGCCAGCTGGCCTGTCCTACGTATTTCGAACTTGCCAGCCCCCACAAACACGTGAGCCAATTCCCTAAAATATCTCCCAAGATGATTTATATATATAAAATATAAAATACCTCGAGAGAGGGAGAGAGAGAGAGACAGGGATGGAGAAAGATCAAATATCTACGTATATTCTGTTTATCTGGAGAACCTTGACTGATACTCCCAGCAAAAGAAGAAATTGTCGAAGAGAAAAATGTGAAATGCGTCTATTTCACAATTTTGTCCCGGGGCAACTTTCTCAGACGCAGGACAGCCCCCACCGATGGCCTGTCTGTCACCTGTCAGTTTCTGGTTCGAAACAGTTGTTTCTTTGCTCGGCAAAGCCCTACGTGAAAACAGCTACTTTTGATTAAGTGCACACAGTCAGGGGCCTGCGACAGCACAGGTGCCACAAACCCTGCTCTTTCTGTTGCCTCAGCGGCAGAAGCGACAGTTTTCCCTTTCTTTTCCGGTGTCAGCCAGAAGCCGGTCTGGGTCTGGAGCCTCTCTGGGCTCAGTCTGGGTGTGTCCTTGATCTGAAGCCAAGCGGCTCGAAGGAAGAGTGAGGAGGTTTTAGGGACCGTCATTCAGCAGCAAATACACGCCCGAGGCAGAAACGGCGGGTTTTGCCACTTCCCCATTTGAGCTGCTTTGCCCGAACTTGAGGGCCTGGCCAGTTACCAGGTTTCTGGGCCGCCCGCGGCAGAGAAGTGAGACAATGAGCTCTGCAGGACCCATCGGCATGGGGGACGAGGTGGGCGCCGAATGTAACACTTGAGCTGTGGTGATAAGTAAGTAAGGCCTAGGGAAGAAGCGAAGGCCATTGTTTTTCAACCTGGGGAAAGAGAAAGTTCAGGAACCAAAGTTCTTTTTTTCTTTTTCTAAGATTTTATTTATTTGAGAGAGAGAGGGACAGTGCAAGAGGGAGCACAGAGGGAGAGGGAGAAGCAGGCTTCCTGCTGAGCGGAGGACTCCCCCTCCCCCGGCCCCACCAATGCGGGGCTCGATCCCAGGACCCTGCAATCATGACCGGAGCCGAAGGCAGACGCTTCACCGACTGAGCCACCCAGATGCCCTGGAAACAAAGTTCTTTTAGTGGAGTCGTGACCTCTTTTCTAAAACCTAAGACACTGAAGCATCGCCGAGTTGTTTGCCTCTTTAGACCAAACACAAATACATTTTGTACGAGACACTTAAAACCATGATTAATTCAAATTGTCCAATTGTTCCCCTCATGTGTATTCACAGTCACGATCCTCTGCCGGCTCCAGATGTTCCTAGGAGTGGCTTGTTCTAAAGCTCACTTGACATCGCTCCGTGGCATTCCTTTCGCTGATGATTAACAGAGGACACAGGCCTGACTCACAGCTTGGCCAGAGACCGCCCGGATGAACGCAAGCCGCACACAAGCGCAGCTTCCCTCCCCGACTGGGGCCGGCTTTGTGCGTTCGCTGCCCTCTAATGGGAGAAAGGGTTTCCCTTATTTCCGAGGCAGTTCCTGACCGGCTTGTTGGAGAAGGGGATTACAAGACGTGCTGTTTGTCTTTCTTTGCAGACGCCCGCTCCCTTGGGGAATAAAACAGGGCACCACTTCTTAAATTTTAATGTGTGTGTCCATCACCTGGGGATCTTCTGAAAATGCAGATTCTCATTTGGTAAGTGGTGACCTGAGATTGTGAATTACTAACAAGCCCCCGATGATGACCTTCTGCAGCTGGTCCTCGGCCCACACTTCGAGTCCAAGGTTATGAAATAAGCAGAGATCAGCAAATGGGCCCCACACCTCTAGTGTCCCCTGAGTCCTGTCACCACACGCAGAAATGGCCGGGTTCTTCCCTCCTGCAGCTCGCCGTCTAGTAGAGAATGAACCCGCGAACGCGCGCGGGAAATGGGATCAGGGCCACAAGGGAGGCAAAGAGGGCGGGGGTGTTCGCAGGAACGAGTGGTCATTTCCAGCTTCAGAGGACACGGATTTTAAGCAGGAGCATGAAGGAGAGCTATGACTCGGGCAGAGATGCAGTAAGGGCCCACCCGGTGGATGGATCTCCAAAATCAAAGACACGGAGGCCAGAAAGCAGGAGGCGCGGGCAGGAAAGAGGATGGGATTTCATTGGACGGCAAGGTAGACTCTGCAAAGCAGGAAGTAAGGCAGACAAATAAAGTTGGCCAGGGAGGTTAGGACCAAATCGCAAAAGATCTTGATGTCGTATCATACAAAAGCGCTAGGGCTTCATTCTGTAAGCGAAGGGGAAAACTGATTTTTTTTTTTTTTAGCTCAAATGTGACTTGAACAAAGCTGTACCTTAGATCCCAGCCTTGGCAAATCACTCTGGGGGAGATAGGAGAGGAGAGCATGGACCCTGACAAAGGTCCAGAGACTAGAGAGCCTGGTATGTCAGGAGGTTGAGAAAAATAGAGCACCTTGGTAGAGGAAGCAAGGAGTTTAAACTTTGCCCTAAGGGCAGTGGGAAATCATTAGGCACAGGAGTGACTTAATGAGATTTGTCTATTTGTTTTCGCTCTGTGCAGGATGGATGGGGGCAGGGAGCAAGAAAACATGCAAGGAAGCCAGTTACAAGAATGTTTGAGAAGACCAGACGAGAGGTGATAGAGCCTTAGTCAGGATGGAAGAGAGGATGGAAAGAGGTAGGTGGACAGAAGCGATAACTGGGGTAAAAACAAGAGCTGGAGAAGGTGGGGAAGGACAAAGAAGAGTAGCGAGTGGAGAGTGGTACTTGCCACTGATGTAAAGAACGTAGGAGAAGTTCATTTGGAAGGAGGGAGGAAGAAAAGTTCAGGTGAAGTTCCTGTGGGACATTCTGGGGGAAGTAAATAGGCAGATGTACACAGTACTAGATTTTGAGAGGGATGGAAATTTGGAAGTAATCGGGCTAAAGATGGTGGCTGAAGCCATGAAGTATGATGGCCGGCGCCAGAGCATTCTTCCCGGCCTCCCTAGCGAGCCTCCCAACCGACCCCCCAAATCCATCAGGGGCAGACACTGCAATGGATGGGTTAATACAGCAATCCAGATTCTCCCGTGACTGAAGAAAAGGAGAGCAGAGTTCGGGGAGGTGAGTCACAAAGAGAGATTTTTGAGAGTGTCAGAAATGATGGCGTCCTTGGAGTTGGTATGCAGCCTGCCAAAGAGAGGGACAGCTCTCGTTTCATCCGGGAAGTCTGATAGATCAGCTACGAAAAGAGGATTCAAGACTCGGCAGGCAAATTTTACAGCAGACAGCCTCTTAAGAGTCTGGGGTCAGCTCTCCCTGCTCAGTTACCTGACACGTTCTTGACATGTGTAAGCTCAGAGCGTGCACACTAATTCTAGTATTAGCCTAAGCAAAATCATAATTAGGAACACCTGCTGCAGCTGGGGAACATCTATAATACATTCCCAAAACAAATAGAAATGACCTTTTCTCCTATGTTTTAGATTACTTACACCACTTGGCCCTTTCAGTAGCCTGCATAATTGAGTTGGCTAGATTGATAACATAAAGGTGTGCATTCTAAATAAAACGATACAAGGTAGGTTGCTTTATACAGGCGGTCGTCTTGGATAACATGCCGATCAGCTACACCCAAAATGTACTTTGAAATTATTATGGCAGCAAATGAATGTTGTCACGGGACCTGTTGAAGTGGAACTCTCAACAAAATGAAAATAAGGAAATAAAGCCTGCAGCAATGTGTCTTCTCAGTTAGCAGCAGAGTGCTGCCTTGGGCGGCAGGGAATGCCCTCTGAACTCAATCCGATGCAAAACTTGGGATGACATCATGCATTCGCATGGGAGAATGTTTGAGTGAAACCAGGACTTGTAAAGGTATGTGGTGGTGATGGGGGGAAAGGCAATGCCACTGAGCAGTTATTAGCTTCCGGACAGGCAAGTGTGTGGAGGGGGGAGACCACCGCGCTGCAAGACTGATTATGAGTCAGCCCGAGAGTTTCCCTACCTGCCCACTGATGCTAGAATTGCCAAGATCTGGGACTAAAGTCTTTCTTGCCCAATTCAAGAGGACACTTGGAATACTACCTTCCAGGACGATATCCTACTAAGGCTTGGCTAACACAGAAGTGTGGAAGATACAGGAACAAAGCCTTTTTCATGGAGATTCGAACAGGTTTCCAACAAGGAAATCTGGCCTTGCGTGCTCTGGGATGGTCAGATAATCAGATCTCCATCACCCTACCTCCTTCCTTGTGGGGGCTATGGAGCAGTTATGAAAGAGAGTGTTTCTATTATCTATCATCACCTAACAAACTTACCCCGAAACGTAATGACTAAAACATCAATCTGTTTTCTCTCACTGCTCTGTGGATTGGCTGCCTCCACTGGGCAGTTCTGCTGGTCTTACTCGGGGTCTGTTCACGCGGCTGTGGTCAGATGGCAACTGGAATCATCCAGAGGCTCAGCTGGGTCTCTGAGATGACCGACCCTCTCTTCCTGTACCTAAAATCTCAGGACCTCTCCTCTCCACATAATCTGTCCAGCAGGGGAGCCAAACTTCTTACAGGGCTCGCCCCAAATGACTGTTCCAACCGAGAGAGAGAGTAAAAACCGCCAGTGCTCTTAAAGAATATGCTTGGAACAGGCAAAACTGTATTTCTGCTGAATTCTATTGATATTGTCAATCATGGGGCACGTGTCCATTTGATTCTTCATAGATCCTAACGACTGGATTGAATTTTTCAGTGCATATATTTTTTCCATCTTTTCCTTTATTTTTTGAACATATAGTTATTAGAAATACCTGATCTGCTGACTTATATATCTGGATCACCTGTAGGTTTGTATCTATTGTCTGGTTTGGGTTTTTTTTTTTTTAGGTTTTCCATCATATGGCCTTGTCTCTTATAATTTCTAAAAAGTTTTGAATGAATGTCAACCAATTGTGTATAAATAATTATATAGGTTCCAGATGATGTTATCTTCTCTCAGAGAGAATTCACTTTTTTTTCTTTGTTAAGTAGATCAAGTAAGGGCAGATCACTTTTACTGAATCAGTGAATAAGCTGAATCAAGTCCAAGTTCAATGTTGGTAAAGCCCTTCTACTTTTCTTTTGCCCCTGCTTCCAAGAAATTACTGTCCAGAACTTTCAGTTGATAATCTTGTGTGTTTAATGAAGTCCTTACCATTGGCAGACCTTAAATGCTAACTCTTATCTACTCAGCACAGTGAGACTGCCCAAGACACTACTTTGTGGGTTTTTTTTCAAGATTTTATTTATTTATTTATTTGACAGAGAGAGATCACAAGTAGGCAGAGAAGCAGGCAGAGAGGGAGTGGAGAAAGCAGACTCCCCGCTGAGCGGAGAGCCGGATGCGGGGCTCGATCCCAGGACCCTGGAATTGTGACCTGAGCTAAAGGCAAAGGCTTTAACCCACTGAGCCACCCAGGCACCCCAAAACACTACTTGTGTTTTTTAAGCCTTTCTATTTATCTTCTTAATCACTAGATGCAATCATCACATACAAATCAATAAATATAATACCTCACATTAATAAAATGAAGGGTACACATTGTATGATCATCTCAATAGTTGCAAAATTCAACACACTTTCATGATTTAAAAAAACTCTCAACAAACTAGGCAAAGAAGAAATTTACCTTAATGTAATAAATACGATATGTGACAAGCCCACAGCAAACATCATACTTGGTTGTGAAAAACTGAAAGCTTTTCTCTAAGATCAGAACAAGGAAAGGATGCCCACTCTTGCCACTTCCATTCAACATGGTACTGGAAGTCCTGGCCAGAGCAATTAGACAAGAAAAAGAAATAAAAGGCATCTAAACCAGAAAAGAAGAAATGAAAATATCTCCGTTTTTAGATGACATGTTCTTTTATATAGAAAACTCTAAAGACTCCACCAAAAAACAAACACACACACACACACACACACACACACTTAGAACTAATAAATTATCTCAGTAAAGTTGCAGAGTACAAAGTCCATACATGAAAATAAGGTGCATTTCTATATGCTAACAAGGAACTATCCAAAAAGGAAATTAAGAAAGCAATCCCACTTAAGATAGCATCAAAAGGAATAAAATACTTAGGAATAAGCTTAACCAAGGAAGTGAAAAACATGTACACTGAAAACTAAAACATTTATGAAAGAAATTAAAGAAGACACAAATAAATTAAGACATTTCATGTTCATGGATCACATGACCTAATATTATCGACATTTTCATACTGCCTGAAGTTATTTACAGATTCAGTGCAATTTCTTTCAAAATCCTAATGACATTTTTTTACAGAAATAGGAAAAGCAATCCTAAAATTCGTATGGAAATACAAAACACCCTGAATAGCCAAAGCAATCTTGAGCAAGAAGAATAAAGCTAGAGACATCTCATTTCCTAATTTCAAAACATATTACCCACATGTATGCAGTCAACTGATCTTCAACGAAGGTGCCAAGAATACACAATGGAGAAAGGAGAGTCTCTTCAATAAATGGTTTTGGGGAAATGGGATATTCACATGCAAAAGAATAAAATGGGACCGTTATATCATACATAACAATCAACTCAAAATGGATTAGATATTTAAATGTAAGACCTGAAAATGTAAAACTAGAAGAAAACAGAGGAGAAGCTTCTTGACATTGGTCTTGGCAATGATTTCTTGACTATGATATCGAAAACATAAGCACCAAAAGCCAAAATAGACAAATGGGACTACATCCAACCAAAAAGCTTCTGCACAGCAAAGGAAACAATAGAGTGAAAAGGCAACCTGCGGAATAGGAGAAAATATTTGCAAACCATATAGCTGATAAGGAATTAACATCCCAAATATATAAGGAACTCCCACAGCTAATTACCAAAAGAAAACAACACCAAAATATCTATACCCAACATCGGGCTCGAACTCATGATCCCAAGATCAAAAGTCACATGCTCTTCCCACTGAGCCAGCCAGCCAGCTAACAACACCAAAATAAATAACTTGATTAAAAATGGGCAAAGGACCTGAATAGACGTTTCTCTGAAGGAGACATGCAAATGGCCAACAGGTAAATGAAAAGATGCTTGACATCACTAATCGTTAGAAAAATACTAATCAAAGCACCAATGAGATACCACCTCACAACTGTTAAAATGGTTATTTTAAAAAAGATAAGAGACAACAATGTTGGTGAGGGTGTAGAAAAATCAGAACACTTGTACACTGTTGGTGGGAATGTAAATTGGTGCAGCTGCTGTGAAAGACTATATACAGGTTCCTCAAAAAGGTAAAAATAGAACTACCATATGACCCAGCAGTCCCACTTCTGGGCATTTATTCAAAAGAATTGAAATCAAGATCTCAAAGTGATATCTGCACCCCCATGTTTATTGCAGTATTATTGACAATGGCCACAGTTTGGAAACTAACCTAAATATCCATTGATAGATGAATGGGTAAAGAAAATATGGTATATACATGTAATGGAATATTATATGTATATAATATACATATATTATCTGTATTTTAATAAACAAAGAAAGAAATCCTGATGTACGATACTAAATAGATAAACCTAGAGGACATCATGCCAAATGACAGGTGCAGTTTTAAAATTAATCAAATTTCTAGAGGAAAACACTGGATATGTATCAGGTTCATTTCTTTCCTTTTCTCTTTTTACTGGGTCTTGGCCCCTCAAATCTTCCCCTAACACCACAAAAGTTACTTTTCCTATGTCCTCCAGCAGTGACCCTCCGCCAAGCCAAAGCCCAGATTCTCAATCTCTTGCTATGCTCCCAGAATTTGCAAATGTCCCCTGGGAAAAAAATAACTCTCCTTTCGTTTTTTTTTTTTTTAATAACTCTCCTTTCAGTGAGTGGCTCAACCCTCTTTGAAATCTTGGCCCCTTGGATGATAATTGCTTTAGCAGTTTCCAGTGTTTTTAGACACATATATACCCAGATTTTTTAGTTGTTCTTGGCGAGACCGAAAGCAGGAGCTCGCTGAAAGATTTAAACAGAGATCTAACATGACCAAATGTGCACTTCATAAAGGTCATTCTGGAGGCAGCGTGGGGGACCGTGGACTAGTTTGGTAGGCCTGCCATAACGAAGTATCAGTCTGACTAGGTGGCTGAAACAACAAAAATTGATTTTCTCACAGTTGGGGAGGAGAGAAGTCTGAAATCAAAACATGCTTTCTTCTGAAACCTCTGTCCTTGGTTTGTAGATGACCATCTTCTGCCTGTGCCTTTACGTTATCTTCCCTCTGTACCTACCTGTGTCCAATTTTCCTCTTCTTATGAGGACATCAGTTATAAATTAGATGAGGGTTCACCCTAATAACCTTATTTTAACTGAATTACCTCTTTAAAGAACCTATATCCAAATATAGTCACGTTCTGAGTTACTGGGGTTTAGGACTTAGGACATACGAATTTTCTTTGGTGAGGGGATACAATTCAGTGCATACAGATGGCTCGTAGGGCAGCAAAAGCGGAGTCTGGGAGGCTGATGAGAAAGGTCTTGCAATAATCCAGGAGAGAGAGAGAGAGAGACTTTGCTATATTAGACCAAGTAATGGCAGAGGGGCTGGAGCTAATCGGATTGCTTTAGGAGAGCATCAGAAGATGGAATAGATAGGATTTGGTCATTAGGAATAGGATATGTTAAGATATTGAGGGAAGAGTCAAAAATGATACCCAATTTTTTTTATTATGTTCAGTTAGCATATGGTACACTGTAGTGTTCAATGATTCATCAGTTGTGTATAACACCCAGTGCTCATCCCAACACGTGCCCTCCTTAATACTCATCACCTGGTCACCCCAGCCCCCCACTCCCCTCCCTTCTGTATTCTTGCTTTGTTTCCCAGAGTCTAGAGTTCTCAGGGTTTGTCTCCCTCTCTGATTTCTACCCCTTCCGTAGAGGTGGAGGGTAATTGCCCAAGATAGAGAATCCCTCCCTTCCCCCATGGTCCTCCCTGCTCTTCCTTATGTTCCACCTATGAGTGAAAGCATATAATAATTGTCTTTCTCTGCTGGATTTATTTCACTTTTCTAACTGGAGTATGGAGTAGAGAATATGGACGTAACGTGGACTGGGAAGTTGTCCTCTGAGAGGCAGGCATGACCTCGTTTCCCTCCTGCATTCTGTGATAAAGCTTAAAGCCTGGGAGACTGCTCCTCGAGTGAGCTCCCCTCCGTCCTTGTCTGAACACCACAGCTCATAGTACTCTGGGTCCATTCTGATCCCCATCCCGACTCCTCACGGCCCACAGTCCTGGACTGCTCAGACCTGTGCCACTGTGAGGGGCTAGAGGGATAGCCTCAGTCCGCGGTAGCCTAGGCTTTTCTCCCCACAGCCCGGCGGTTGCTGGCTTCTTTATTCCAAGGCACCAGTCTGCTCCTTGGGCTCCTCTAGTCCAAGGACCCCTGGTCGGAGACCTCTTGGAGTGGATCACTCGCCTGAACACGTGCCTGTCTTTGCGTGACACCTCCCCTCGGTGGACTGCTCCAGCTCTGCTATCTGCCACTATCCAGGTATGAGGATATTGCGAAGCCTTGTTACTGAGTAATGAGGCCGGAGTGACACAGCTTGAAGAAAGCAGGGACTCTACTGGGAACACCCTGACCAGGATTGTATTTCTTTATCCCGTCCCGCTACATCTTTTTGGTAGCCAATCCAGAGGGCGTAAACATACCTGGGGCTTGCCCATTACCCAAGCCGGCAACCTTCGGACACCAGCACTCTTCAGCTGGCTTTGTCTCAGACGCTCCTTATTCTAGCATCAAACTGCTTCCCCGCTAAAACGCCTTTCCCCTACATGGGAAATCAAATTAGCATGTGTTAGAAACCGCCACTTTCCTACCACTGCCTGCTCTCTTGCTTTATTTCTTTTAGTAACGTAAATCCTTGAAAACATTCTTTAAAATATTTTATTTGTTTATTTGACAGAGAGATAGCACAAGTGGGCAGAGTGGCAAGCAGAAGGAGAGGGAGAAGCAGATTCCCTGCTGAGCAGGGAGCCCGATACAGAGCTTGATCCCAGGACTCTGGGATTATGACGTGAGCTGAAGGCAGATGCTTAACCTACTGAGCTGCCCAGGCACCCCTGAAAACATTTTTTAAGATTTTATTTTTAAGTAATCTTTACACCCAACACGGAGTTTGAACTCACAACTCTGAGATCAAGAGTTGCACGCTTCACCGACTGAGCCAGCCAGGCACCCCTTTGGATACCTGAGATTTAGCAGTGAACCTGGTTCCTCACAATAAAGACTACGTTTCCCAACCTCCTTTGCAGCTGTGTGTGGTCATATGACTTAATATGCATTTGGAAGTAATGCCTGCAACTTCCGAACCTTTTCTTAAAAGGAAATGTCTTGCCAGCAACCCAAGTGTTTATCCACAGATGAAGGAATAAAGAGGATGAGTTATATGTGTATATATGTACTCCATACACACACATGCGTGCGTGCGCGCGCGCGCGCGCACACACACACACACACACACAATGGAATATTACACAGCCATAAAAAATGAAATCTTGCCACTTGCAATGATGTGGATGGAACTAGAGGGTATTATGCTAAGTGAAATACGTCAGTCGGTGAAAGACAAATACCATATAATTTCACTCACATGTAGAACTTAAGAAGTGAAACAAAGAAAAAAGAGGAAAAACAAACAGACTCTTCAAGATAGATAATACACTTGAGGGGATGGATGAAATAGGTGAAGGGATTCAGAGTACACTTAACGGGGCGCCTGAGTGGCTCAGTCATTGAGTGGCTGCCTTGGGCTTGGGTCATGGTCCCAGGATCCCGGGATCAAGCCCCGCATCGGGCTCTCTGCTCAGTGGGGAGCCTGCTTCTCCCTCTCCCTGTGCTGCTCCCCCTGCTTGTGTTCTCTCTCTCTCTCTCTCTCTCACTGTCTCTGTCAAATAAATAAATGAAATCTTAAAAAAAATTAAAAAAAAAGAGTACACTTAACATGAGGAGCACTGAGTAATGTATTGAATTGCTGAATCACTATCTTATACACCTGAAACTCATATAATACTGTATCAATATAAAAGTCATATACATTCAATTATATAAATTCAAGTATACTTGAATTTAAAAAAGGAAATTTTTAAATTTGACTTACCCTGTGATTTTTCTTCCCCCTTTCCCAAGAGCTAAAACACAGTCATAGTGGTGATGATCCAACTTTGGTGAAACAGAGAAGGAAAATACTCTAGAGGATGACAGAACCGCAAGACTTGTTTTCTACTGTGAACTCTTTCAGCACTATGAGCAAGTCCCTTCCTCTGTCCAGGCCTCAGTTTCCTCTTCTGTGAAGCGAGGGTGATTTCAGGGATTCGGCTAGCTCTAAACTCCTTTCCGTCTTTGAATGCAGCCATAGGCTGTGTGTCAGCCCCTGAAGCTCTACGTGAAGATCTGTTCTCTCCTGTCTCCTCGCTACAACGCAAAGCATGCAGGGAAAGTCCCATCAAACCTCAAACACCTCAGTGCGAATGTGTTTCTCTTGATCCCCTTATTTTTCGTGGCTGGGGCTGAAGCAATCATTTGGGACCTGAAGCCTCCTAGACTGGTCACTAAGTTGAGCAGAGAGAAGGGGGAGCCGTCAGGAGCAGGAAGGACTGTGGTGGAGGCACCCTCAGGGCCCAGGCACCATCCGTCTCCAGGCAAGCTTCACAGAGAGGCCTGCCTGAGGAAATGCAGCCGCCAGTGGGGTGAAGGTTAACCCACCCAGATTCCCCCATCTGGGCCAAACGGTGGGGGCCTGGGCATTCCCAGAGACCGCCGCTTGAAGAACTTGGGAGCTTAAGTCCTCATCACTCATCGAGTTCACCTCCCAAGCTCGGCCCCTCCCAATATTCCCACCGCTGGGAAACTTCCCAGGCTCCAGGCTACGCTGGGTGGCTTCTCTTGAGGTGCCGACCGGGACACAGCTCTGGACGGCATCCAACTTGCCAGGTGTCTGGTTGGAGGCGCTCAGAGAGGCCCCAACAGGGCAGACCCTGCCTGTGGTTTGGGGTTCCTTGCCGGGAAACTTTGTGGAGACTGCTGCATGTGCACTTCGGGTTGCTTGGGGATCAAAGGGCAGTGAGGGCGCCTTTCCTCACGTGTTTCTGTCGGTACACATGATCCTAAATGCCTGTCTTTTGCCTTGAGGGTTAGGCCGTGGAAGGTGCTGGGCTCTGGGCATCTGAGGAGATGAGCCTTGAGAGCACAGAGGGGCCATGTTTGTCATTCCCGTCACCAGAAAGGACTCTGGGGCTTTGTTTCTCCCCAGCTGTTTCTCCACCCAACCTCACCTGCCTTGCCTTTCTCTGCGGACACCCCTGCCCTTCCTCTGCTAACCTTTGCCTAGTGGTTGGAAAGAAAAGAATCGGGGCAGGGCAGGTATGCGCAGAAACCCCGGAAGGGCTGGGGAGGGCTCAGCGCTAGGTCAGTGGCCAAGTGAGTCAAGGGCAGTGGGGAGGGAGCCACAGAAAATTCACCTGGAAGCCCCTCCGTGGCCTAATACGTACAGAGGCCGGGATCGCTGGCAGCCAGTTCTGGATCTTTGCGTTGCTCCATCTTTATTCATGTATTAGCTGGATGACCTTGACCTCATGGGACTCAGATAAAATGACCTCGGTGAAAGTACCTAATAAAAGCAATACACATGTTTGGTTTTATTGCATGACTCTGTTTGAGAACATAGTGAAAGTTTTCATGGTATGTCACCTGCCCACCCACCCATGTAACCAGACCCCACCCTGGTCAGGACTTGTGCTAACGCCTGTTTACCTATCTTGCGAAATTACTCCTTGCTTAGCACTGCCTTGCCCTAAACTCCTCTTTTAAAATGCACACCCCAACCCCCAGGACACTCCTCCTCAAGGATGGCCCCGTTAAGTGCCTCGGATCTCAGTGTGAAGGAGGTTTTTGGATCTTTCCTCTCTGATTATAGCCAGGATGAAACCACAGGAAATCTGTGGGCAGAGCGTTCAGAAAAGGGAGGTGAAAATAACCTGTTGTCCTTATCTTTAACCCCCACTGATTCTTTTTCAAATAAATCATTACTTTTATCTAAGTATTATATGCTGATTTACAATGGTACATCACTGTGTCTAAACCGGCTTATACTACCAAAAAGAAAAAAAATCAAGACTTCTCTCTCCTTGTCCTCCCTCCCCACCACTTGGCCTACCTCACTTTCAATTTTTTAACTCTTTTTTCCTGATATTTACTTCCATATTGCTAAATAACACTCATGCGTTGTTGTCTTTTGATTCATTATCATTAATCTGTTGGAGTCTCACGATGGTAGAGGACGATTCCATTTCCTTACAAATCCCCTCCCCCCCATTCTCCCAATAGCTGTATCATAATCTAAATTTTGCTTCGTTATGGTTACGCAAATAGCATTCACCAATGAGCCAAGATATATACGAAGATCACATCTCCTTCCTTGTACAATTTCCGATCTTTCAGTAGTTAATGATTACAGTCCTGCTTTGCATAGTTTATCTGGACCTGTAGCTAAGTCTTTCCATACCTTCTGACATCGTCTCCCAGTCCAATGGTCCATGCAGTCACATGAGAAAAGCTTTCACATTCTCTCTCAGGCTTGCGACTGTTGTTTTGTTTGGGTTGGGTTTTGAGGCCTCGTCTTGGTACAAACGTCCCTGCTGGTGCCCCCAGGCCTGCTCCAATGCGAACTGTGTCATCCTGTCAATTCCTGTCACCTCTCTCCTGGATGGAATCCCTGTTTTGTGAACCTCTTTCTTGGTTTACGTCCTTGTTTTGGTTGAGTATCACCTCCTGAGTAAGGGTGCATTATAGGTCACGTTTTTGAGGATTTTGAGGAATTTTGAGGATTTTGAGGAATTCCTCACAATGTTCTTGTGCCCAGTTCTAAGTAGGCCCTTTAAATCTGAAAACTTGTGTTGCTTGGAGCTGGGAAAACAATTTTGCATTAGTTCATTGATAATTTTCTCCCACCATTTTCAGTTTTCTTCCTGGAAATTCTTTTCAAATTTTCTTTTATAAAAAAAAACACTTTTATTTATTTTTGAGAGAGAGAGAGAAAGAGGGAACATGGGCATGCACGAGCTTGTGCATGTTCGGGCAAGGGAGGGGCAGAGGGAGAGGGAGAGAATCTTAAGCAGGCTCCATACTCAACGAGGAGCCTGAGGCAGGGCGAGCACTCTCTGAGATCATGACCTGAGCAGAAATCAATCAAGAGTCAGACACTCAACGGCCTGAAACCCCCCCAGGCGCCCCTCTTTCTGGAAATTATTATTAGTTTGATGATGGGTGGGTTGGATTGTTCTACTTTTCCTTGTTTTTATATTGTCTACCCAAATGTAAGGTACATAAAGATGGGATTTTTGT
This sequence comes from Nasua narica, assembly GCA_028533885.1. Taxonomy (NCBI): domain Eukaryota; kingdom Metazoa; phylum Chordata; class Mammalia; order Carnivora; family Procyonidae; genus Nasua; species Nasua narica. Next base: position 86,278,897 of record CM052801.1, on the reverse strand, counting down.
CAGTTTGTTGTTGTTGATGATGATGATGTAATGATACATTCCAAGAGCCTCGAACAGTATCTGGCACATAGTAAACACTCAAGTAATTTCAAGGAATGAAATGAAATCTTTTTGTTGAACTTTCTGTGTGGTTGCCTCAATTTCATCTTCAAACCTGTTTGCTAACTTTTTTTATACTATTCCTTTAATTTTTGAAAGCTCATTCTTTGATTAATCTTTCTCTTATATAATCATGTTCCTGTTTTAGTGATAAAGTATCTCCTATCTCTTTGAGGATTTACATTATTGTTTCATGGACATTTTCTTCTACTCTCTAAAACGTCTCAATCCCTTTTTTCTTTGTGTTGGTCTCTCTCTTTCAAGGTGAACCTTTCTTCCCAGTGTCCGGTGACCTTCGCCTAGCCATTCCTGTTTAAGAGCGAAGAATAAAAGAAACACATTAGAATTTGTGCTGCACAAGTGGGGCTTAGTAGCATGTGGGCAGAACTTCATGCCTGCAATTTCTAAGTGTTTCGAGAGTCCTCTAGGCTTGTTGATATTTTCTTAACCCTTAAGTCTCCTTTTAGCATTTATTTGTACCTCCAGCCAATGCTGCCACCACACTGTTCCTAAGCTCTACTGAGTCCATAATTATTGGCTGCCATTCCATTTTCCTTTAAAAAAAAAGGCTTATGGCTGGGGCACCTAGGTGGCTCAGTCAGTTGAGCCTCTCACTCTTGATTTCAGCTCAGGTCATGATCGCAGGGTCGTGGGATCGAGCCCCATGTCAGGCTCCATGCTCAGCGGGGAGTCTGCTTGAGAGTCTTTCTTTCTATAAATAAATAAATAAATAAATCTTTACAATAAAATAAATAAATAAATAAATAAATAGGCTTACGCCCATTTTCTGAGTATACGTAACACACAATGTTACGTTAGTTTCGGGTGGACACATGGTGATTCAACTTCATATGTGATGCTGTGCTCACCACAAAGGCAACTGCCATCTGTCACTCCACAACACTACTATAATATCTTTGACTATATTCCCCAAGCTGTGCCTTTTCTTCCCATACTGTATTCACTCCACAACTGCCACTCCAATTTCTTTTACCCTTTCTGTCTCTCCATCCCTTCAGTCACATTTTCCTTCTCTTTCCACCTCAGTACTTACTGAGCACCTGCTGTCAGGCACGGTGCTAAGTGCATAGTGCTGCAGATACAAAAATGAATAAGACATGGTCCCTTCCTTCGAGGCCCTCATGATCTAGGGAAGGAGGCCACTCTGCACTCAGACGACATCAATATAATGTCTTCCCTGCCGTTATAAAGAAACATATAGGGTGGTATGCGAGCCCATAAGAGGGGCTCGGGAAAGCCCTCCCAAAAGGAGGGTGTTTGAGCTGAGTGTTAAAGGGTGCTGTCTTAACCATAAGAGACTCCTAAACTCATGAAACAAACTAAGGGTGGCTGGGAAGTGGGGGGTAGGGATATGGACATGGGGGAGGGTATGTGCTATGGCAAATGCTGTGAAATGTGTAACCCTGATGATTCACAGACATGTACCCTGGGGCAAATAATACATTAGATGTTAATAAAAAATTTTTTTAAAAAAAGGATGCTGTGTTCGTGTTCCATGACCGCTGTAACAAATTACAACAAATGTAGGGCTTAACAAAACATCCACTTATTATCGCCCAGCTTTGTAGGTTAGGAGTCTGGGTACAGTGTGGCTTGGCTGCTTCCTAGGCTTTGAGTCTCTGAAGGTCAATGCCAAGGTGTTATCAACCGCATTCCTTTCTGGGGCTCTGGAGGTGAATCCACTTCCAAGCTCATTCAGGTTGATGGTTACATTCGGTTTCTTGTAGTTGTAGGACCTAGGTCTTCATTTCCTTGCTGGCTATCAGCCAGAGGCCAGTCTTTGCTTCCAGAAACTACCCTCATTCATTCTTATGGTTTCCGTGAGACCTCCCTCTGGCAACACTGAGTTGAGTCTGTCTCCCATTCCAAATCTCTCAGACTTCTTTTGTCACATCTCTCTCACTCCAGCTGGAGAAAGTTCTCTGCTTTCAAGGGCTCAGGTGATTGGATTAGGCCCACCCAGATAATCCAGGATCATCTTCCATGTTTTAGGGAACGTAACCTTAATGACATCTGCATAGTCCCTTTTACTACATAGTCACAGGTCCCAGGGATGAGGACTTGGATATCTTGGGGGTAACCATTCTGCCCACAGTAATTTCATTCAGGAAAAAATAAGGGGAAGAGTGCTCAAGAGGCGAGAAAACAATCGATTTCAGGAAGCCACATGCAGTTCAATATGATGGCACTTGCATCAAAATTAGGTTGGAGAAAGAGGCAGGAGCCAGATAATCATGGTGCCTCACCATTCCAATTCTCCTGTCCTCCTCCGGGTCTTTGTCCGCCTGAGTCTTTCAGAAACACTGGATCAGAGTGAGCTGAACGTTTCAACTCTTCCATGTTGCCAGCTGAAACTCACTCTCGTCCCCATCCGCATTCATCCGGGCTGATCCTCGCTTCCGTCTTTCCTTCCACAGTCATCTCGCTGCTCACTGTAGCGGCAAGGAAGAATCCTTGCAACTGGTGCATTTGCCATCTGGACAGCCATATGTAATCCTATAAATCCCGGTCTAATTTTCCCACAACACTACTTCCATCATGTCACTACACTGCTCAGTGGATCCTGATGGCACTTCTTGGCCTGCGGAACCCAAACCAAATTCTTAAGCTGGCATTGCCAAGTCCGAGTCTACCCTGCCAGGCCCGCATTCTCACATACCCCATCCCAGGCAGCCTGGCCTCTGCTTTGCCTTCTGCTTACCATATTCACTCCCTCGTGCCTTTGCTCTTTTTTTCTTCCCCTCTTTTTCGATCAGAATGTCCCGTTCCCTCTCCCTTCTGTGCATCATGCCTAGCCCTTGAGACACGGCATAAATTGCACATTCTTCATGAAACTTTTCCCAAGACGGGAGCTACTGCTAATCCTTTGTTTCTCTTCCTGACTTCCCATAGCTCCTAAGGAGAGTCTGGACCCTGCAGCGTTCCGCTAGGTTGAGGGCGTGTCACTCTTCATCACAAACTGTCTTTGACTTTCGTGATGGCACGTGTGGGAATCCCATCTTTCCAACGGCACTAGAAGGTACTTGAGGCCAGTTACTATGTCCCACTAGATTTGGGATAGAATCCTTCTTCTCAGCCTTTATCCAAACATCAGACATTTTATATACAAATTCGAGAAAGGAGAAAATGCATAGGTATCTCTGTTCCATCTCTAAATTAAATGGTCATCTAGACCAAAACTCGGGGGGAGAAGATTTCCCATAATACCATTTTTCAGAGAGGATTATGAAATCTTTATCTCTGGCATCAGAAATTTTTTACTAAATTTCTCTTCATATTTAAATAGTTCTACGTCAATGAATGTGTGTTCTTATTCTTGCTTTCTCTAGCTTTCCCCCACAGGCCATTATTTTGTCACTTGGCCAAACATGTGGATGATTTATTGCCGCTTAATCTAATTCTTGCATAGTTTTTCACCAGGCAATGATGGGAGGAGAGAACTCCTCTTTGGAGAAGCTGCCAGACTTTGCCCTAAGACATTTTGCAAATAAGATACTGGATTTATTGCGAAATTCATCCCAACAAACAAAAGTGTATAGTAAATTCAGTTCCAAATCACAGAGTCCATAAGGTTCTCACTAGAGGGCTTTGAGAACTCAAAAATCCAAATCTTTCTTTCCATTCTAAGCAGAAAACTATTACTGGAAGTGCCGACAGTTGATAACTTGGAGACATATGGTCCTATTCTCTTTCTCCAAAATGAGAATGGTGGGCTTAGCAGTAAATTGATAGTGTAAGTAAATCCAGCACTTGAAAGAATTTAATTAAATTTCCCCCATCTTCAGTGTAAACACCAGACGGGATCTATCCTCTGGTGAGGAGAGGTAATGGAATTCCCCTATGGCAAATGGCCATTGCACTAGACTAGCTCCTGTTGAAAAGGCAGGAATGATGCTCGTGCAAGATAGCCTGTAGTCAACAGCAGATAAAGACTCTCCAATTCTGAGAGGGAAATATATCACAAAAGAACACTAACATGTCAGCTCCTTAGGAGCACCAAGCATTCATTCCTGTGAGCTCAAATACAATAGCTAATAGATTCCACCGCAAAATGAGAAGGAACCATTCTCACCAGTCTGGTAAGCAACGTTGCAAGTGTAGCCACGGAGTGGGGCACGGGTCGGGGGGAGGAGGAATGGAAACATGGAAGGTGTAGACTTGAGCTGAAAATATTCCGGAAACATACTAATATTTAGGAAGCTAACAACTGCTTCAGAGTTCTAGAAACCCGAAAGGCTTGTGGAATTTTTGATGACTATTTTTTTTTTCTAGCAAGAAAAGCAGTTGACCTAGAAAGCCTTTCGCCAACCCGGATGAATATGTGGTAGACAGTAGGACAACCCTTCCCCCCCCAAATCCAGTTGGGCCATTCAGCACCATGTTTTTTACATGGAAAATACTAGTAAAACAAATTCGGAAACAAAACTTTCTTGCAAATGTGGACGCTTCCAGCTTTACGTAGGTAGGACTTGAAGCTATTTTATGAAACAGAGGGAATATAGATTAAGGAGTGGCTCATGCCTTCCGTCTGCCAGGAATGTCCTTGCCTCCTTGCCTCCTGTCTGCTTGAAGGAGTCCTCTTCCTCCAGGACCCAAGGGGCACCTCCTCCATGAAATTTCCCAGATTCCACCCCCAATACCCAGGAGCTAGCCGCTGTTTCCTTTGTGCTATCCCTACTAGAGCCGATCTAGGTGTCCACCATTACACCGGAAACTTCTTATCACGTCTTTGCACGTTTGCTTCTCTTCTCTAAAGTATAGGCTCATTGAAAGCAGACACGTGCATTTTTAACTCCCAGTACATCCATTGCCTTTAGCTCAGGAACCAGTACATGGTAGTTGTTCCGTATATGTTTGCCAGATGGAAAATGCTTTAAGTACAAGGAATAAAGCAACGGCGATGCCAAAGCAGTATGCCTGAAAACAATCGTTTCATTATTTTAATCATGATTGATCAATCTCAGCCATCACCTAGTTCATTTATTTGCAAAATTGTAAGAGTGCCGTTTCCCTCTAATTTAGTGCTTATGATTGTCTTCCCCACATTCCTTATTTTTAAACACTTATTCTTTCTCTAAGAGACTGCCAACTTCTTGAGGGCTGGTAGATGTTTCTTTTGTGCGTTGTATACAATAGGCACTCAATAAACACTTGTTAATTCCTTACTTTGTACCTAGCTCTTTACAGTTGACAAGGCTCTTCACAGAGAGCCAGTGGGATAAGCACAGGATTATTCTCTTCATCCCTTTACTTGTTTTAATTAAGGAAGCTGATGATCAGAATGCACCAGGACCTTGCCCACTTTCCAACAGTGAACAAGACTCAGGGCTGAAAGGCCTCTTGCTTCTTGCACTGAGATCTTTTGCTCCTTCCTCTTCTTCTCCCTGTTTGGAGAGGCCAGCTTCTCTCTGTAGGTGTTGCCTTTTTGAAAAAAAAAATTTTTTTTTTCTCTCTCTAATTTTAGAGAGAGAGTGAACGAGTGCACGCGAGTGACGGGAGCAGCAGGGGGAGAGGGAGAAAGAATCCAAAGCAGACTCCAAGCTCAGCACGGAGCCCAAGACGGGGCTCAATCTCACAACCCAGAGATCATAATGTGAGTGAAACCGAGAGTCGGATGCTGAATGGACTGAGCCACCCAGGCACCCCAGGTGCTACCTTTTTGGAGCACTGTCTTCACTGGGTTCATTGATGTAAAGCACTTAATTGAATGGGTTTGGGAGTTTGAGGGGATCTGGGGTGTTTTGATTCCCTAATTTCAACCACTATTAGCTTGCAATATAACATAAAGGAAGCCTCGCACACTGGTCTATGTCTTTTTGGTGAAGCAGCTACGATCTCCATTTTAAGAAAGCTTATCAACTCGAAATTGTACTTTGCATTTTTTAACTCTTTTTAAATGAGATATAAGTGACATGTAATAGTATATTCATTTCAGGTGTACAATGCAATGATCGAAGATTTGTATATGTTGCAAAATATCACTAAATGTTTTTGACAGTGAGTAGTAGCAGCTGCCAGGCTTAATTGTCAAAAGGAGATCTTTCAGGGCTGGCCTTTAGTAATGTTTGACTCTTCTGTTTTCTGGATCTAGGACAAAGAACGTAATCTTTCTCTGGAGTCAGCCCAGAACCTAAATCAACTTACATCAAAATCCACATTGGCTTAGTGGTCATTCACATAATCGATGTAAAAAAGCAATACTGTGAGTTTTTTGTTGTTGTTGTTGTTGTTTTTTTACCGCGCATTGTATTTCCTCAATGTCCATTCAAGTACATTTCTTTATTTGACCGTCCATCAAGGCTGAGAGGGGAGGTAAGGTAAACATTTTTATCCCCAGGCGAAAGATAAGAAAACAATCCAGAATGATTAGTTACCTAGGGTTGGATAGTTACTATTTCCTTGGCTGTGAAAAAATTTGAGAAGCCTGGAGACTATTTACAAGAATTTTTAGGGGCGTCTGGGTGGATCTTGATGAAGTGTCTGACTCTTGATTTTGGCTCAGGTCATGATCTCAGGGTCACGAGATCGAGCCCTGCAACGGACTCCACTCCCGGCTGCGTAAGATTCTCTCTCCATCTTCTTCTGCCCCTCCCCCTCTTGCTTGTGCTCTCTCTTCATCTCTCGCTCTCACAAGAAAATTAATTAATTAAATAAGAGAAGTTTTATCTGCCTTGTGAGTCAAAAAAACCCGAAGCTCAGTCAAACCAATCACGCACACCACAAAAGAGGGGAGACCTTTTCGTGGCTACCTGGCACATTCAGAAAGGGCTTTGGTTGAGGGAGAAGTATCAAATAAATGAAACTTCATTTTTATTATGTTAGTCTCTGGCAGGCGAGTGATGCGCTCTCGTTGGCTTGTTCAAATGGTGCGGCAACACCAAACGAGAGAAAGTAAATTGTACTAACATTTCGTACACTGTTCACCGTGCAGGGACTTCCCAAACGCACTACAGAAAAGGCTTCTTTTGTGATCCTTGGCAAACTTTTCATCTATAGAATGAGGGAAATGATTCCCGCTCTATAGAGGGTTGCTGCGCGAGATAGCCAGCTCAGTCTCTAGCATATTGTGCATTGCACAGAGGACGGGCCATTCAGGAGTGAACTGAAAGGAGTTACTTGTCCCAAAACTGTAATGACAAGGAGCAGTTGGGTATAACTGTTGGGCCGCCTGGGTGGCTCAGTGGGTTAAGTATCTGACTCTTGATCTCAGCTCAGGTCTTGATCTCAGGGTCGGGAGTTCGAGCTTCCACGCTGGGTGGGGAGCCTCCTTTAAAAAAAAAATACATATATGGCTAGGTATCTATTAAGGACATGGCTCATATTTCTAACTAAACAAAGACTGAAATCATAAGAATGCCAGATAAGTGCTATTGTCTTTCCAAGTGTGCCCCTTGGGAAAACATCCACTTATTCTCGTGATGCTAAAACTACTTCTAGGAATGAGAACTGCCTTCTGAGTCAATTACAGGGCCCTCAAGAAAATCAATCTCATTTCTTAATTGTCACACTTCATTCTTTTTCAAGATTTATTTATTTGAGAGAGCACCACGTGTCCGAGGAGGGGCAGAGGGAGAGAATCTCCCAGCAGACTCTCCACCAAGCACAGAGCCGAAAGTGGGGGCTCAGTCCCTCCACCCATGAGATCATGACCCGAGCTGAAACCAAGAGTCAGACACTCAACCCACTGAGCCACCCAGGAGCCCCACACTTCATTTTTAACTCAGAATGTATGGCCTAGCTGTATCACTTGTCTTACTCGTGTAATTTGCCTCTAAGTGGCACATGGCTACTCCCAAATCCACTGTCTATTCTCCAATGACCAAGGTCTATTCCAACTGAGTAAACGTGAACATGTGCCACGGGCTATGAAGGCAGTTATCAAGTATCTTCAAATAATTTTTCAAGGATATTGTTCCAAAGAGACTACATGCATGCGTAAGTTCTGGCATATTTGTTTTTCAATGACTGTTATCACTTCATATGAGCAGCATACGGGTAGATATTTGGAGCAGAATAATTGGGGTTGAAGCTAAGGCAAACATTATAGCTCAGTTTTATTGTTGGAATTGTGTCACTGTCCCTAATACGTTCTACCTTGACCTCAGTACTTGGGGCCTTCTCAAGACCTGGTGGCAGATGCTTGCTAAATGTTCATGGGACCATTCAACTCCTTACTTTGAGTTTTAAGAACATGGACAGTGTCTTGTTTCTGTAACTTCCTCTGACCCCTGATTTAGTGTCACAAATACGTTATATTTTGGTATAAAGGTCCCAGTCTAAGACCTTGCCACTCATTTCCTAGCATGATACAAAAGTGTAGGCGAAAGTTGGCGGAATCTCTGTTATAATCCCCAGTACTCAGTGTCAAATACTTAACTAAAAAACCTATTATTTATAATAATACAAAAACCTAATTTCACTTCCTTCAAAGAACATCAGCAGATATTAATGACCTATTTGTTTGGATCCATATAAGCAGATCGAACACTAATAATGTAGTTAGTTTGCCTTCAGCTCAAATGGAACAGTAAGTAAATACTGTCCTATTAGCAGTAACACCCAAAATATGACACTGTGTTCAACCACAATGTTGGTTTAAGTGATGTGATAACGTGATGTGACTATACTATGATTTTATTAGGCAAAAGTTCAAACAGATGAACTAAATTTTAATATTTAATAAACTGCTGCACTAAAGTACAAATTAGCTCGTTGTCTGGGGTCACCTTTCAATCCATAAAAATATCATTTCTAAATGACCCAACTATCTACTGCCACGGATCTTCCACACCCTTTGTCTCTTAATTCTTGGCAATAGGCTGTGGTTTAGTAAGGAAGAGCCGTTGGAGACTGTCAGTTCCCAGGCGGTGACTCTCAATTGGATTCCCCGCCTTGAGGTAAAAGCCTAAGTCTCCTGGTTTTCTCTGTATTGTTCTCTTACCTGCTCTCATCCTGCGGACCCCAAGGAAAATTCCATGAGTGAGTGAAAATAGTTCACAAAGTCCAATCCAACCAAGAGCCCTCGATGTGTCATGCCACAATGCAGGAAGAAAACTGTTCAGTCCTTTTTATAAAGTCCCTTTTATCATGTGAACATTTCAGTCCTTCTTAAAACATCCCTTTTACAAAGTAAACAAATCGCTGGAGGAATTGGATCCTGGGAATTTGCCTTGTGAAGAGAGACACGGAGACAAAATGAACTTGTAGATATTCAGACCCAGCCATTAATGACCTGGAAGGATCTCCCAATAGAGGCATTTAAATGGAAGAACAAAACACACAACAAAACAAAACACCGGGGTACAAAATGGTGTGTGCAGTGTAATAATATACACAAGTATGACCTGCTTTTCAAAAGTTTTGCAGCACACCACTTCGCTTTTATGGAAGACACAAGTTGACGCCTGTTTTTGCTAACTGAAAGAAATCTGCAGCGGATTTTCACTTTTAGGGGGAAGGGGGAAAGCAAGTTCTTAAAGAAGCAGTTGGCACCCCAGGGAGCAGTGAGAGAGGCACCTCTCATCCCCTGCCTCCCGTCCCCTGCCCTGGCTACTCCCCTCAGCCTCCAGCTGCCAGAGCTTCCAACTGTGTCTGTGAGCATCTGTGCTTTATCTTGGTTTATTTTGTCCATCCATTAGCAAGATGCGTACTAAGGTACCAGAAAAGCCTAAGAGAGGCGATATTTCTGGATCTGGGAATGCTCACAATTTTTTCCATATAATGAATGGCAATTGCTTCTTAACTTTATGCCATTTCAGCTTACCAAAGGCTTCATAGGGACAATCTACTTTTGGATAGTGGGGGAAACCCGTATATCTTACATGGGGTACGGTTGATATGGTGTGATAAGAATGGTACTTTAAAAAAAAAAAAGAATGGTACTTTATGGGGTGCCTGGGTGGCTCAGTCGTTAAGCGTCTGCCTTCAGCTTGGGTTGTGGTCCCTGGTTCGAGCCCCGCATGGGGCTCCGTGCTTGGCGGGAAGCCTGCTTCTCCTTCTCCCACTTCCCCCAGCTTGTGTTCCCTCTCTCATTGTGTCTCTCTCTGTCGAATGAATAAATAAAATCTCAAAAAAAAAAAAAAAGAATGGTACTTTACCTCTGTGGTCTTCCTCCCCAAATCCCACAACCCCAGTCTAATCATGAGAAAAACATGGGGCAAACCCCACTGAGGGACATTCTAGAAACACCTGCCCAGCACTCCTTGAAACTGCCGATGTCGACCAAAACAGAGAAAGTGTGAGAAAACGTCACAGTTAAGAGGAGCTGAGGAAAATGACAACTAAAGGTAATGCGGTAGCTAATAGATGGGATCTCAGATGGACAGCAAAAGGGCATTAGGTAAAAGCTAAGGAAATCTGAATAAAGTACGGATCCATTAATATTAATGAAACAATATCAATTGATTCATTATAACAAATGTACCATACTAACGTAAGATGTTAATCATAGGGGAAACTGCATGTGGGTCATATGGGAACTCTGTACTAGCTTCACAATTTTTCTGTAAATCTCAGTCAATTGTAAAATAAAAGTTTATTGAAAAATACGTAACCGTAGTTACTCCTGGGTAATAGGATTTTAGGTAGACTTTATGTTCTTCCTTTTCACAGTTTATAGTTTTCTATAATTTACATGTATTGCGTTAGTAATAAGAAAAAAAATAAAAATTTATTTGTAAATGTATGTGAATGTGTTTTTATTCATCATAATAACATCTGCATACATTTATTTTTTTAAGATTTTATTTATTTATTTCACACACATTGAGAGAGCGAGCACAAGCAGGTGGTAGTGGCAGAGGGAGAGGGGGAAGCAGGCTCCCCGCTGAGCAGGGAGTCTGGTGCAGGGCTCGATCCCAGGACTGTGGGATCATGACCTGAGCCAAAAGCAGACGCTGAACCGACTGAGCCACCCAGGCGCCCCACAACTGCATACATTTAAAACATCATATATATGTACCAGATCTACTTATTGCACAGAATGTTTGCTGTTTACATTGATTTGCAAGCCCTTAAATGATCCACAGCCCCTACTTTGGAAATTTTGACCTTAACTTTAGATGAATCTGGAATTCTGTGCCCGGTCCAGTCTTTCCTGATCACCATGGAAGGAGGTTGAACTTCCAGGCTGTCTGAAAACTTTTTGGAATCCCCATTTTTATTCTCTGTTACCTTTTCCTAAGTCAGATGTACCTCCATTCAATGCCATTAATTAATGAAAGAATAGGATAAGAGGTGGCAAAAACGAGTCATCATGTCCCTGTAAATTACGAATAGTGGAACTCAGTTCACACTCAAGAGACATTTTCCTAATCTTAAAATGAAATGTTCAGCTTTTCTGACACCCAAATGTGTACTAAAAAGATTTACTTTTCGGGATGTCTATGTGGTTAATCATCTGCCTTCAGCTCAGGTCATGACCCCAGGGTCCTGGGATCAAGTCCAGCATCAGGCTCCTTGCTCAGCAGGGAGCCTGCTTCTCCCTCCACCTGCCGTTCCCCCTGCTTGTACACTTGCTGTCTCTCTCTCTCCCTGACAAATAAATTTAAAAATCTTAAAAAAAAAAAATCACTTTTCAAGCTAAATTCTCCTTATTTACACATATTTAATTTTAATTTGCAAATTTACATAAAAGATAAGAAGGAGAAAATAAAAGGCTTTATTTCCTTTTATGTATCTGGCACACCATTGTTGATGAATACAAGTTTCCTCCCTTCCCTTCTCCTTTGTCATTAGGTCCATAGCTCTTGTATTTTTTATACCACTTACTTGCCCTCAGATGTCATCTTACGTGTCCAAAAATTTATCCCCCAAAACATGGTTTGCAGTGTCATAGGTGGCTGGGGGGAGGAAAAACCTTTTATCCTGTTTTTTAGGATAAAAAAAGGATATTTTTTTAGATCTCATTTTTATGCAATTTAAACGCATAATTTAAAATTTTGCATTTAAATGCATTTTAATGCGTTAACTTTTTTTCTGTACTACTCATTTTAATGCATTAACATCTTTTCTGTAATACTTCCCAGGTGCTGCGGATACAGGGCCTGGCACGTGGTACTGGCCAGTAAATATTTGTTGAGTTTAATAAACAAGGTTCCTGTCGTCAGGGAGTTTCCACATTAGCGGAAAAGACAAACAATCAAGATCCAGTGTGTAAGTACAGTAGTCTATGGGAGCACAGAGGAGCGGTGCCTTACCTTCCCTGAAGCACCCAAGGATGGCCGCCTGAAAGGGAAGGCATTTAAGCTAAAATCTAGGGGAGAGAGGAGGAGTCTCGTGGTATATGTAAGGAATTATTTATACAGGGAGGGAGTTCCTGTTGAGAATTCACAAGTGAAAAATGTTTTAAAGTCAGCTTGGAGCCAAAGTAAGGAGATCCTTGAATGCCCAGTTGAAGAATGTGTACTTCATCTTGAACGCAATGATGCATCATCGCTTTTACGTTTGAGTGCCACACTGACTGATATCTACAAAGTTTTTCAGAGCAGCATTCTAGAACTCTTGGGTTGACTCGGAAGAGACCATGTGAGGGGCAGAGAGGGGAATTAGGAGGCAGTTGTATTGTGAGGTGATGTGGACCTGAACTAAGATAATGAGACTGAGGATGGGAAGAAGTGGTGACCAATGGATGCAGGAAATAGTCACAAGGAAGAATTCAGTAGAACTTGGTGGCCTGACCAAGTGCTTCACCGGTTGATTTTCAACACGTGGTGGCGGAACAACTAGTTAGCCATATGCAAAAGAATGAAATCGGACCCTTACCTCATATATATATATACATATATATATATATATATACTCAAAATGGATCAAAGACCTAATCTAAGACCTAAACATATAAAACTCTTAGAAGAAAATGGAGGGTAAATCTTCATGACATTGGATTTGGCCAAGAACTCTTAGATATGACACCAAAAGCACAAGCAACCAAATAAGAAGTAGATAAATTTAACTTAGTCAAACTTAAAAACTTCTGTGCTTCCAAAGACACTATCAAGAAAGTGAAAGACAACACAGAGAATGAGAGATCATATCTGCCAATCATAGGTCTGTTAAGAAACTTGTATCTAGAATATATAAAGAACTCTTACAACTCAATAATAAAGGGACCAAAAACCCAATTTTAAAATGGGAAAAGGATCTAAATAGGTGTTTCTCCAAAGAAGATATACAAGTGACCAATAAGCACATGGAAAGATGTTCAACATCATTAGTCATGAGGGAAATGCAAATCAAAATAACAAGATACCACCGCAGGGACAAGATTATAGAAGACCTTCTATTCTCTGAATATGAGTTTGCACTTTTCTTGATAGGGAGTCACTGAAATCAGCAGAAAGATGTAGTCGGAGTTGCTTCAAACAGACTTGCCTTGTGGCACCGGTGGAAGCATGAAGGAAGGATTACAGGCTTATAAACCATTTCGGAGGCTATTACAGAGTTTAGGAATGAGATGTCACACAAATGTTTCTCTGATCTCATCTATGCACTGGAGCAAACATAAAATGAGACAAATATGAGAAATACTAAGGAGGTAGAGTTGGCAGGATGGTAGTTGTTTGGTTATGGGAAGCTGGGATAAAGAAAGAGTTGAGGATGATACCCGAAGTTCTATTTTTAATAACTGGTGACCGGTGGTACCATTTATTGTGATAGCAAACCCAAGAAGGGTAAGTTCTGGAGATTAAAAGAAAAAACAAACAGGGGCACCTGACTGGCTCAGTCGGTAGAGCATGTGACTTGATCTCTCGGTTATGAGTTGAAGCCCCTGTTGGGTGTAGACATCGCTTTAAAAACCACATACACAGGGCACCTCGGTGGCTCGGTCAGTTAAGTCAGCCTTCAGCTCGGGCCATGATCCCAGGCAGGGTCTTGGGATCGAGCCCCACGCCTCATGGGCTCCCAGCTCACTGCTGAGGCTGTTTCTCCCTCTGCCCCTCCCCCCGACTTATGCGTGCTCTATCAAATAAATAAATAGAATATTAAAAAAAATAAAAACACAAGGGTATGCTGAATCTCAAATATAGTAAACTTGAGATGCCCTTATGATCAGCGAACTCCATAGGCTCCCTAAGTGATCCTTTGAGTTAATTTTGCTCATCTTGTCGGGGGGGGGGGGGGGGGGGGGGGGGG
>CM052801.1:86195290-86264544 GCA_028533885.1 Nasua narica | reverse complement strand
AGCTGGAGGTCAAACTATGTGACTTAGAGTCTGGGTGATCTCCGCAGGGTGCTCACTTCGTGGGCAGCAACCAGCCTCTCGCCCACTAACGCTGTCCCAGCGACAAGAGAGCGTGTGGCATCTTCTTTGTTTAACTCCAGGAGGTGGATTTTGTTTTTATTGTTATAAAAACTTTGAAAATAAAGAAAAAGAACCAAAAAGGGGGTGTTTCTAGCTTAATCTTTTGCTGCCACCTAGTGCCAGAACTCGGCATATTCAGTGAGCTGCTCCGGATAAGAAAATTGAGTCTATTTTAGCGAACAATATCTATCTCGACATTAATTTTTCACATTATTTCTCACATTTTTTAAGATTTTATTTTTAAGTAATCTCTACACCCGATGTGGGGCCTGAACTCGCAACCCTGAGGTCAAGAGGCCCACGCTCTACCAACTGAGCCAGTCGAGTGCCCTAGTACTCATTTAAATATCAGCCTTTTCCAGCATTCAGACACCAGTCCTTTGAAATGACTGAGAATTCAATTTTAAGGCAATTCCTTTCTAGCCTCAACTTTGGTTACCTGCTGGGGGAATTCCTGAGAACACATGGAGGCCCCAGGAGGTCAGAATATCACTTTCTATAAGCCGTGAAGCACTTGGGATGAATTCCCCTTTGGAAGCTGAGTCAGATGGGACTGGAGTCTATAATTTCTCATAACCATACTTTACAACTTTGGAAGAATCTTCAATTTCACATTAAGCGTTTCTACGAAATAGCTAAAATTTAGCCTGGCATGTAATTATCACAAATTACCATTTACAAAGAAGAATAAATTAGTAAGTGGAGGAGGGGAAGAATGACTGTTTTTCCTAGCTTTATCGAGCTCTAATTGACATGTAACATTGTGTAAGTGTAAAGTGTGCAACGTGATGATTTCTTACCTGTGTATTTTGTGAAATGATTACTACAATAAGGTTAGTTAATGCATCCTTCACCTCACATAGTTACGTTATTTGTGTGTGTGTGCATGTGTGTGTGTGGTGAGAACTTTTGAGACCTACTCTCTTAGCAACTGTCAAGGATACAATAGAGTATTGTGAACTATAGGCACTCTTCTGTACATTACATCCCCAGAACTTATTCATCTTCTAACCGGAAGTTTGTGCCCTCTGGCCACCTCCACCCATTTCCCCCCACCCGTGCCCCTGCCAACCACCAATCTATTTTCTGTTTCTATGCGTTTAGGTTCTTCCTGTTTTTTTCAGATTCCACATATACATGATACCGTACCATATTTGTATTTCTCTGACTTATTTCACTTAGCATAACGTCCTCTAGGTTCATCTGTGTTGTCGCAAATGGCAGGATTTCCTTTTTTGGATGGCTGCATGATATTTTATATATATTTCCGTGTCTCGGCTATTGTAAATAATGTGGCAGTGAGCATGGGGGTGCAGATACGTCTTCAAGGTAGTGACTTAATTTCCTTTGGCTATGAACCCAGAAGCGGGATCGCTAAATCAATTGGTAGTTCTATTTTAAATTCTTTGAGGAATCTCCACGCTGGGTTCCACAGCGGCTACGCCAGTTTCCATTCCCACCAACAGTGCACTAGGGTTCTCTTGTCTCCACATCCTCGCCAACACTTGTCATCCCTTGTCGTTTTGCTGATGGCCAAAGAATGACTTCCAATGGTCTGCAATAATTTTGAGAAAACAGGCATATTTGCATACACATCATTAAAAACAGGGTCTGAACTACGGTGTGGTAATAAGTCACGTAGGCAGAAGACGTCAAGAGGATGACAGAGCTACAGGGGCCAAGTAAGAAATTAAAAATATAAGTTTTGTGAAGGTGAAAATACCAATTCTCTGCTTGAATCCGCATCGGCTGTGTGATCTTAGGGAAGTTACTTACCTTCCCTGAGCCTAGTTTCCTCACCTTTACGCCAGGGATGATGATACGAGTACTTGCTGTGGGTTACTGTGAAGACTGAAGGGTTGCACCAACTTTCTGACATCTAGCAAGTCCCCAGTGAATAATAACTGCTCCTCGTAATAACAGAATTAAAGATAATTAAGCTTACCCCTTGGCTCCTCCTATAGAGTTAAATACGGTTCCAGGGGCAAGAGGAGGTTCCCTGTCGTAAATGCTCCAAGGCATTTTGGAAGGTAATCGTGACAACCTCAGTTTGAGCAGCAGGTGTGACAGCCCCAAGGTCAAGGGGCCCTGGGCGGGTCATGGAGGCCTGTTTTCAGAGAGGATATGAAATCAGCTGGAACAACTAGACTTGCTCAAGTTCAGGGAAACAGGAGAACAAAGCCCAAATTCTTTAACACTGTCTTACCGCCCATCACTGCTTTATACTCCAGAGAAACAGAACCGCTTGCTGTGAAACAAGGTGGCGAATATCCCGTGGGCTCTGGGCTTGGACTGACCTGAGTCTGAACTCGAGCTCAGCCACTGATAAGCTGTGCCACTTTGTATAAGTTACTTGACTGCTCTGAGCCTTACTCCCTTCGTTGTACAATTGGGAATGATAATAACAGCACTTAACTCTTCAGGTTATTGTGGGAATTAAATAAATTGATGTGTGAAGGGTTGCCTGGGTGGCTCAGTCTGTTAAGCGTCTGCCTTGGGCTCGAGTCATGGTCCGGGGGGCCTGAGATGGAGCCCCGTGTCCGGCTCCCTGCTCAGCGTGGAGTCTGCTTCTCCCTCTGCCCGCCCCTCCCCATGCTCATGCTCTCTCTCTCTCTCTCTCGCTCTCTCTCTCTCTCTCGCTCTCTCGCTCTCGCTCTCTCTCTCAAATAAATAAAATCTTTTAAATAAAATGATGTGTGTTAACCACAATGCCTATCATAGAGTCTGTCATCCATAAATCATTATCAGTATACCATGAAATCCTCCCACTTGCCACTACTTCAAATACGGCCTTGATATTTGAACTGGCCTGGTAGTTTCGAATGAGTTATCATAATCTGAGAAGCCCGGGGCGCCTGGATGGCTCAGTGGGTTAAAGCCTCTGCCTTCAGCTCAGATCGTGATCTCAGGGTCCTGGGATCGAGCCCCAGATCGGGCTCTCTGCTCAGCGGGGAGCCTGCTTCCCCCTCTTTCTCTGCCTGCCTCTCTGCCTACTTGTGATCTCTCTCCTCTCTGTCAAATAAATAAATAAAATCTAAAAAAAAAAATAATCTGAGAAGCGTGTCTTCCACGTCTTCAGCTTTCTAAAGTTCAAACCTGACCATAACCATTTATTAAACACCATATGCCAGGCATTTAGGCACTTTTTCTTAATCTTTGCAACACCTAAATAAGGCAGACGCTATTTTCTCCTTTGTACGTGACAAAAGGGAGGCTTGGAGAAGGCTAGGTAACTTTCCCCAGGTCATACAAGCAGCATGGTCAATATTTGAATCTGGGCCTGGGTGCCGGATCCCCTACTTTCGCTCCATGTCATACTGCCCGACCTTTATAAAATCACCTTCCGTGACTGCCTACAGCCTGCAGGGGAAAGGTCAACCCCCCCCAACTTATTATACAAGGCTTTTTTTTAATCTGGCTCCAGCCCTTACTGACCCCTTTGACCTCCTCACCTATAGCCCAATCGCCTTCTCAAAAAAAAACCTTCCCTGATGCCCTTCCTGGGTCTCCCAGAGTACCCTGGCCATATCTCTATCATGACACTTGTCACACTGTCGTGTAAATATTGATTTAGTTCTCTGTGCTCTTCAAAAGGCCATGAACTCCTTAAGGCACTGTGTCTTATCCATCTTCCTATTCCTACCATGCGGCAAAGTGCTTGGCACCGAGTAGGAATTTAACCGATGGGCGTTGAACGAGTGGATACATGAATGAGTGGATAAACTGATGAATATTGAGCAGAGAAGGCCCAAATATAAAGTCCCATCACTTTTTAGAACAGTGGTGCTTAAGGTGGAGTCCCTGGACCAGCAGCAGCAGCATCCGGGAACTTAGAAATGCAAGTTATTGGCCCCTGCCCCAGAATCAGAGACCCCAGGGGTAGGGCCCCGGCCACCTGTATGTTACCAACACCTCCTGGTTACCTTCAAATGGACGTAAATTAAAAGTATGTTTATATAACGCATCTAAATTGCCCATAAACATGCATATGTAAACAAGAAAAATATTACGGTTATTATTAATACTAATTCCTTAAAATTTATTTGGTTCTTTTTTTTTTAAGATTTATTCATTTATTTGCGAGAGAGAGAGAGAGCAAAGCAGGGGGAGTGGCAGGCAGAGGAAGGAACAGGCTCCCCGCTGAGCAAGGAGTCCCATGTGGGACTTGATCCCAGGACCGTGGGATCATGACCTGATCTGAAGACAGACGCTTAACTGACTGAGCCACCCAGGCATCCCCCTCAAATTTATTTGCTTCTTAATAGATTATAAAATACTTTCCTAATGACTGTATTTGAAAGGAAAGATGAGCTAGGGAGAATGATAAAGGAGTTCGGGTCGGTGTGTTCGATTCTTATTTAGTAGGCCCCTGAGTTCTAGAGAGAGAACTTTCTCAGCTGTTCCATCTGGAAAATAAGAGTTTTGTGCCTCTGTAGGAGCGTTTGCCTGGCCAGGCTGAGGCAGTGGCTTCTGTGGTAAGCAGCCCTTCCCATGAAATCCCATTGGTTGGATGAAGGAGTCCAGGTGGGCAAGGTCGAATGTAATTAAATCATAGATGGGGGTTGCAGGAAAGCAAAAGCTGGGGAGACTGATAGGGAGAACCAGCAGCTGGTGTAGCTGGAGGCCGGATTTGGAAAGGAAGTTTGGCATCTCGGAGGCTAGAAGGAGCTGAGAAGAACCCAGAACAATGTGTACAGAGGGGCCGACCTAAAGCACTGAAATAAGAGGAGACGCCTTGCTGAAGACTTCTGTAGGCAAAGACCCAGGACACTACTGACTCAGGTTCTGCTAATCCAAGGGCAAGTTCGAGCCAAAGAGAGGGAAGCGCCTGGGACACGGATAGTACAGGGCTTGGGTTTCTTCCCAAGACCTGGAAGGTGAGAGGGCTCCCCGGGAGGGTGGAAGTGAGGGAAAATGATCCAGAACCGTCCACGGCTCCAGGGATTGCAGCTGAAGGAGGTATAAACTAGAAAGGGAGGGATCACAGAAATGAACAATTGGTGCCTGAAGCAAACTTTTGCACTTTCAACTGGTGCCAAGCTAACTGCATAAAACAGGATTATGTGCCTGTAACTTACATATTCTACATATAGTTTATACCCTAAGATACAGAGTAGATATAAAACAGCCTCTGCTGGAAACAAAATTAAAACAAAAGTTCTGAATCTCAAGGGCATTCGGTCCAGAGAAATTACCCTCCCTCCATCCTTGAAGCTTGGGAGTGCAAAGTATTATGTGAGCAGTTTACATTTATTAAACAGTTAGTTTGGAAGGCTAAATACTTTCAATGGATTGTCTCATTTATTCTTCCAAGGAGTATTATGAGCTAGTTATGGCTCTCACGTCCAACTTAACAAACGACGGAATGGAGATCTAGCTGGCAAAGGCCAATGTTAGGACCACCTGATTCTGAAACCCAAATTCCTTCTATCATACTAGCTAGCATTTGTTAGTCCTGAAAATACCCTAGAGTGAGTAACAGTAGCTATAAAACACTAAAATTAGTAATACCTAGGGTGAGGTTACAAAAAACCACATACAGTCATGCTGTGTAGGTAGGAATGTGAATTGCTATGATCTTTCTGAAGGACAATTTAGCAATATTTACCAGCAAATTTTAAATGTAAGTACCCTTTCGTTTCAATGATTTCAATCACCAAGACATAGTAAGTGAAAAAAAGTAAGGTACAGAATAATGTGTATAGTAAGGCTGCTTTTATAATAATTTTTTAAAATACATAAAGATGGATTGATAGACATGCTAGCACATAAATACCATTTTCTCCGTGAAACACAAGAAGCTTTTAACAATAAATATCTTTGGAAAGAGTAACTCAGTTATTATTCTTGTGCCATTGGGAGATATTTGAGCTTTTAAAGTTTTGTTTTCTTCCCTTCGTTTGCTGATTTTTTTTAAAGTAACACTTTAGGGGCACGTTGGGCGTCAGCCTTTGGCTCAGGTCATGACCCCAGCGTCCTGGGATGGAGCCCCATATCGGGGCTGCCTGCTCAGCGGGGAGCCTCCTTCTCCTTCTCCAGCTCCCCCGAGCTTGTGTTCCCTCTCTCGCTATGTCTGTTATAAATAAATAAAATCTTTAAAAAAAAAAAAAAGTAACACTTTTTTTTTTTTAAAGTAACACTTTTAAATAAAAACCAAATGGCTAAGCATTTACTGAGGGTTCCTCATGAGCGAGGGACCGAGCTAATCATCTCACGTACACGACTGCATTGTATTCTCGCATGAAATGGTTAGCTCCATTTTACAGATGAGCGAGAGCCTCGACGGCTGAAATCCCTTCCTCGAGGTGCCACAGGTAGGGACGTGGGCGAGCTGCCGGTTGGATACCTGCCTGTTTGCGTCAGTTCAGAGCCCTTGGTGCTCAACGGCCTGGCTGTGCTCTTCTGATTGGTTTTCATACTCTCATTGCCTAATAAAAGTAAACTGGCGAACAAATGGAGTCTAATGAGATAATGTATGTGAAAATACTTTTCTAAGTATAGAGATGTTTGGGGAGCACAGAACAGGCAGCTGGAGTTGAACTTGGGCCGACCTATCCACTGAGCCCGAGACAGTCAGGATATTGTTTTTTGAGGAAGTGATAATCAACACCTTTCTTCTCTTTCTCCTTTAAAAAATATTATAAAATGGTATTTATTATTCTCTTTCCCCCATAACACCTGATCATTGTTGAAAAAATCAAAATGTTGTGGAGAACTGCAAGTCCTTTCATAATACCTCTCACCGATACTTCATGACTTGTTTCAGGTTTTAATGGCTATATAACAATTTTTGCAGACGTTCCCACATATTTTACCTTAGTGGGCATAACTATATATTTGTTCAGTATCTTGCTTTCTTTCTACCCCAGGACGTATCCTGACCGTCTTTTCATACCAGCACTTAGAAATCTTTTCTTTTAAATAGCTGCATACTATCCATTTTGCCAGTGTACACAAACACACACACACACACAATTATTTTTTGAATTGTCCACTGAAGGACATTTAAGCTACTTCCAATTGTTTGCTTTCCTAACTGCTGCTGCTGCTGCAATGAAGCCCGTTGTTCCCAAGAAAGTTTAGAGGGAGCTTCAGATGGACGGTGACTTTTGTCAAGTCTGTCGCTGATAAGAGTGACCCATTAGGACTCTGTACTGAGGATAGGAGCACGTTTCCCTGTATGGAGGAACAAAGAACTCTGTCCAAAACACTTTAGCCAACACGATCAGAGATACGAAGCTTGCCAACAGGTGGGACAACCTCAAAAAGAAGAGCTCCCTCTCTGCAATAGTTTAGTAATAGACCAGAGACTTGCTACTTATTGCTCAACAGTGATTGCTGGATCAGAAGAGGAATTTGCAGGCTCCGTTTCCAGCAGGGCTGGTGCAGGGCTGTGGATCCCTTCAGACAGTCTGGAGACAGCTAGACAGGGAGATGGGCAACAGAGCTCCAAATCCGGCAACAGCACGTGTGGAAGGAGCAGTGACCTATGGGGAAACTCATAACTTATAGACCAACGTCTTCCAGCAGAGGGCAGTGCCTCCGATATCAGTCGGGACTCAGGCCAGCTGGAGCCAGAGCTGGGGACTTCGCTGGACAGATTGCAGCAGCCCTAAGCCGAGGAGAAATTGAACTAAACTGTCCTTTGGATACTGTAAGTGACATTGGGGAATGCTCGGCGAAAGACACGGTGGGACTTCACACTACTGTGATTTGCCTGTTTTCTAATGTCTACCAACTGGGGTTTGGTAATAAATCTCTTTTTATACGGCCTGGCTGTGAGGGCTTGCAACTAAGGGAATTTGGGATCAATTTAACTAGACTGGCCACCGAGTTTCTCAGGTTTCTGCGTGCAGGATTGAATCAGAAAGGGAGTGACATGCCTAAAATGTCACCTAGCCTTCTGGCCCCGGGGCTCTGTGGATCCGACACAAAGTTTACAAAAAGAAAGTTAGCAGAGGGAAAGATATGTAAGAAGTAACCATTTTATCTAAAAATAGAAACTGAGTGTTTAACGCCGTCTTTCCTTTTTGCATTTCAAGGACCATGAAGGATGACCGTTAAAACAAACTTTATCATGGAAGAGCCAGCCATGCAAAGTGCTGCTCGTGCAGATAATGAAAGATTAAAAGCAGTTCGTCTCGTAGGCCTAAACAGTTTCCCCTCGACTTCTCCCTGAGTATTGCTTACCTTTCCTCCGGTGCAGTGGTTAGAATCAAACAGGGGCAAAGCTGAGTTACTGTAAGACAAAGTGTGCTTCTACTCCTGTTGTTTGTGAGCCTTGCGATAAGAAAGGAAGGAGTGAGTTTGGCCTTTGCTGGTGGAGTCAAGCAGATTTGCCAGATGATAAAAGTACTGTG
Organism: Nasua narica; assembly: GCA_028533885.1. Classification (NCBI taxonomy): domain Eukaryota; kingdom Metazoa; phylum Chordata; class Mammalia; order Carnivora; family Procyonidae; genus Nasua; species Nasua narica. The sequence continues at coordinate 86,256,064 of CM052801.1, read as the reverse complement.
TGTGTGTTTAATTATTTGTCAGGCACCGCGATGCCAGACACATCACAAACGAAATCAGAGCGCCCGTGAAGTCTAAGGGCAGTTCGCACGCGTTTCGTAGAGAAACCTCAAGTGCTGGAAATACCAAGCGAGGAGAATAAAGTTTCTCGGCTGCCCTATTTTCCCGGTCCCTCGCAGCCCGGGCGTGTGGGGCGCTCTCCCGGAGGCCGGATGATTAGCGGCCGTCCCGCACCCGCCCAGCAGCCGGCGAGTCGCCGGGCCGCGGGGCCGCCGAGGGGCTTGGGCGGCTTTGGCGTGGGACGGTCAGCAGCCGCGGCTGCGGCCGGGGCCGGGAAGGCCGTCGGAGGTGCTCCCGTAGGCCCTCTGCCAAGGCCGCGGCCCCGACCCGAGAGCGTCCCCGGCCGTGTCGCTCGGCAGGGCGCGGCCCCAGCGCCACCCGGCTCGCCCCGGAGAGGTGGGACTTTCCCCACCGGAAGTGATCCCGGCCAGTCTCGGGGAACTGGGGCACCTCAGCCAGTGTGTCAGGGAAACCCTTCCGGGTGTGTGTTGGGGTGGGGGGGTGGGGGGTGGGAGAGGAAAAAAAAAGAGGTGGCTTCGCCCGGAGTGGCCGCCGCCGCCGCCGCCGCCGCCGCCGCCGGACGGCCCCCGCCCCTCTCCCCTCCGCGAGCAGCGGCGCTGGGGCGGCGGTGAGACGGAGGAGCCGGCCGCTGGCCATGGCCTTGGCGTGACGGAGCCTCCCGGGCGGCCGGGCGGGTGCGGACGGCGGGGTAAGCGGCGGCGGAGGCAGCCGGGTCCGGGCGGGAGCCGGCGGAGAGGGGAAGGGAGCGGGGAGCGGGCGGCGGCCGGGGGGCCGGCGGGTAACGCGCCCCCTTTCCCCCCACCCCCCACAGGCCGGACGACGCCCGCGGCAGCCGCGGCCCAGAGACCCGCCCGGGCGGCAGTGACTGGAGCCGAGCCCACAGGCCTGGGCCGGCCCGGCGGCGTGAGCAGGAAGCGGGGTCCCTGGGCCCCTTTGTGTGTGAAGGGCAGGGGAGGGGTGCCGGGCCGCCCCTGGCCGCTGGGGGCCCCCGTTCCGCGGCCCCCACCGCTTCCCTCGGGGGCGCGGCGCGTCTCCCCACCCCGCCTCTCCGGGCTTGCCCTCCTCCCCACGCCCCCTGCCTGGGCTTCGGTTCCTATAGGAAGGGCATCACCATCTCATCCCCACCCACCCGACACTTGGCTCTTTCCCCTCCCCCTCCTTTAACTTCCTCTTCTTCCCCCGTTGGGCCCTCTGCCTCTCCGCACTCTCCTCCCCAGTTCGCAGATTTCCGCCCACCTTCCGCCTCCCCGAGCCGCCGCGGCTAGCGGGGTGTTCTTTTCCCTCCCTCTGGTAGGAGTTCCTGAAGGTGAGACTCATGAGGGAATACAAGGTAGTGGTGTTAGGCAGCGGAGGGGTTGGCAAATCTGCCCTTACTGTGCAGTTTGTCACTGGGACTTTCATTGAGAAATATGACCCCACCATTGAAGATTTCTACCGCAAAGAGATCGAAGTGGACTCTTCCCCCTCCGTGCTGGAAATTCTGGACACCGCAGGAACTGAGCAGTTTGCCTCCATGAGAGATCTCTACATCAAAAACGGCCAAGGTTTCATCCTGGTTTATAGCCTGGTTAATCAACAGTCTTTCCAGGTAACCAAACCGAGTCTTGTAATTTGTTAGAAGGGGGTGTGGTAATCCCACATTTACTTCTGGTGTGCTTGAACCGTGCGTTAATGACTATGTTTTGCTTCTGAAAGTTAGACATGGCGCATTTTTGAGGTTACTTCTGGCACGGAAAAGTATCGGGTTGTTTCTATAGAGAGTCTGCAGTAACAACCGTCAACAAATATTTTAAAGTTATTTTTGAGTCAAAGAAAAGTGAGGACGAAATGGGGCAGCCTGTGTATATTTAGCCTGGAAGGGAAGCTTCTGAAGTTGCTTGTTCGATTCAACAAGTATTGATGAATGTGCTTACCCGAACAACATTTAAGAGCTAATCTCAGGTACATAGAGCACTTCGCAGAGAAAATTATTTGAAGCCGATATCTGTAACTCCTCTGTGTCTGCTTTCCCCACCTCTTCCTCTGTGTTCTCTCACCCAAGTTTCCCAACCAGATTCATATATCTTAGTGTTACAAGATGAAGAATTCGGGACCTGCCTTCTAGGCATTTTACTTACTTTGGGGGTGTGAAGGAAAGTTACTGATTGAAAAGACGAGTACCCAGAATTAATAACCGACAAAAAGCTACAGTGACTCCCCTCTTCTGCAGTTGATCCAAGTTGTTACTGATCTGATAACACCAACTATATTTATGCAAAATATGTGGATCAGGGAACACTGGACAAGTGCAAATTTCTAACCCTGGCTGGGTGGCCAAGCTGGAGGTGGTCCAGTTTCTTCGGAAAATCTGTCCTGTCCTTCACCGGGAGACCAGCTGAAGGTTTAACATTATTTTAAGAGATGCAGTAAATGTTACTATTTATTCCTCCAAAATAAATAACCTCATATTGACCCATTCTATTGACCTCCATTGATTTAGGAAATGGATAGTTTTTCTGCATTTAAAGGTATGCACTTAATGTTGCTTGCTTAAGAGACATTAAGTGCTTTAGCGAATACAATGTGCTAATTCCACTTTTCTTAGTATTTAAATTACAGTACTCTAGTAAAGTTTTCCAGTAACCACGTATGGCAACTTTGGGATTTTTTTTTTTCTCTTAAAGATATCATAAGTATAGTGACCAAACTAAAGTATGTTTTATGTGGGCTTTAATACCAAAGCAATAATAGTATGATAAAAGCATTTTCCCCCAGAAAGTACCAAAGGTGCTATTTGACAGGCATTTTCTTTCTAAAGGATCCTCCAGAGATTTGTTATTCTATTAGCTGACTCCCTTGAGGCTGGAAGTCTTTTGAAGGGTTTTTCATATGATTTCCATTATATCTGCTTCTGTTATAGGCATAAATAAGGAGTGAAAAACTGCCATTATTTCAACGGAGACTTAAACTCTTTCAAGCCCAACTGTCATAAAATTTGGTTTCTCGTTTGAACTTGTGTTTCCATAAGGACACAGGGAAAAAGAGCTTAACCTAGAAGACCCAATTGATACATGATCAAACAGAATCGTGGCAAACATCAAATAATCATAGTTTTATAAATTTTCAGTCCTCTGTTTTTCCTTCATCCCGCAAGCTAATGTTCCATTCACTGTTAACTATTCCGATTAAACACGTTTGATATTTAAGTCAAACCTTTTAAGTTATGAAACATTTAAAAATTGGAAACTTAGTGTTAAATCTATATAACTGCCTTAAAGCAACACTTCCTCACCTCGCCCAAAGTTGATGCCACCTGAGAATCACTAAGGCTCTTATCTTTTATTATTGATTGTAATTAGAAAAAATAATACACTTTGGAGAAAATTGAAGTCGTAAAACCTAACTAGGCAAAGGGAAGTATGACTGTCTTCCCACCCAGACTGCTTGTCAGTGCATTCGTCCTTCCCAGGAGCTGCTCGGTGTTGCATTAGTTTCTAGTGTATTTCAAGGTGTTTGATTTTACTGGGATGAAGGCCTACCATTAATTTTTAAATGAAACATTTAAGTGTATAAATCTGTTTTGAACTGGTCTTCAAGGCATGACACGGTGTCTTTGTTCCCACCTGAAACACTTTCTCTCAGGCACTGTCGCTGAATGGCTAGGAATGCACAGATGCCGCAAGCCTGTGCCAGGATAACAGGTTTCAGGGGCTGGCCAAACATCCTTATGTACAAATGGATTCATCATAATCGGCAACTTTTTACATCGCTGTAGTCTAGGGGAAAGAAGTATGAGTCCCAAGGTTTGTGGGCAGCCTGCATTTTATATTCTCGACAGAAACCCAGCAGGGGGGACCTGTGGAAATGATCGAGTTCCTGCTTGGGTGGGAAAAATGTTTATTTTCTCCATTCGGGTGTACGGTTTTATTTTAGATTTGGCTTTCTGTACTCCCTGAGGGATGACTTCTTGTGATATGGTAATAACTCCTGTGATGGTCGTGCAAACAGCATATTTTTTTTTCTCTTTGTGATTGTTTGAATAGGATATCAAGCCCATGAGAGATCAGATTGTCAGAGTGAAGAGATATGAAAAAGTCCCACTAATCCTAGTAGGAAATAAAGTGGATCTGGAACCAGAAAGAGAGGTTATGTCTTCAGAAGGCAGAGCTCTGGCTCAAGAATGGGGCTGCCCTTTCATGGAAACATCGGCAAAAAGTAAATCGATGGTGGATGAACTTTTTGCTGAGATCGTCAGGCAAATGAACTATTCATCCCTGCCCGAGAAGCAAGATCAGTGTTGTACAACTTGCGTTGTCCAGTAAAAAAGAACCTCAATCATGGCCATACCGAGCAGGTTAGTTGTTGATAGAACCTTATGAGTCTGAGTGTGTTTTGGTTTCGATCGAATATAACAAAAAGCTGGTTAATACTCATACCCGTTGTGCTACCTTCAGTTTCCTTGTTTGTTTTTAAAATAACATTTCCCTTAGCACAGAATAGTCAACATTCAATGAAGAAAATAAAAAAGATACAGATAAACAAAGTGAAGGTAAGGAATTGCCTATATTCCTGTCACTAAGATTTATTTTTTAAAGGTGAATCACTGTTCTGTCTGCTTCATTGATAACATTCCTTCGGGGTGCGGTGAGTTAAAGGATAATACACCTCTTATCTGTTCCAGTGATTTCACATCCAGTAATAATTTCAGAAGATGATTGGTTTTATGTTTTCTACACTTTTCTGTCCCAGGCTAGAGAGCTGCTGTAATTGAAATCATCAGTTTACTAATCACCCAAGTGCTTGATTGAACAGGATGATTATTTAATCAAGTTCATCTGTACTTTGCACTTCAGGGACTTAAGTGACCTCTGATAATAACAAATTATAGTGCCACAGCGTACCTTGACTTCATTATGACTATACGGTGCAAATGAGAATCTGGTAAAATCATCTGTGATGTGTTAGAAGAGACACACCCAGGCCCAGGCACCATTTTCATTCAGTTTAGTAAATAATGGAGTTAATGAGAACAATAACAAAACCTTCACACCCTTATTTGAGTTGAATGATAACTTCATAAGAGTTTTTTCAAGTGATTGAGTTTTTTAGAAAGCAAAGTTGTTTAAGACTTACTGAGCATTTTAAGTGGGATTCTTTTATTCGTTTGGTGATCTTTTCATCTAGATGATAATTGGACAGATACTCTCACTTGGACAGTAACCCTTACATAACTAGATAAAACAACCAGTGTCCTGGATGCCTGCAGAACCACAGCAAATGGCAGACTAGCCTGACAATCTCAGGAATGGAATTGATTGCTTTGAGCCAAGACTGACCTCAAGTCTAGGAGGCACGGTTGCAAATGGCAAGAGGAATTTCAGATGCAGTGATGATTCCTAATCAAAGGTCTGGCTTGAGACGTGCTCCCTGGAGGAAAGACTAACAGTCCCTAATTTATCTTTCCAGACGAGATCTTCTGTCAGGGAGTGTCCGTCACCTTCGAAAATGAAGGATGACAACAGGGCTTCATTCCAAGTGTTTTCACACGTCCGCTGTTTAGCGCCCCCGGGTGTGGCGAGAGCACGCTTGTGTTCTAACACCTGGCTGCACGTGCTGCGGCCCCGCTGTTGGGACCGCACTCCAGCTCGTGGAGAGCGTCCCGCTGGCAGCTCAGTGTTTTGAAGCAGGGACAGGCGTGTGCAGGTGATCGGCCCCGTGTTCGTGTTTCCCTGAATCTCTCTCCACTTGGAAGCCAGCTTCAAGTTGGAACAAGCCTGTGTGGTGATGGCATCTTCACCATTAACGCTCTCTGTCTCTGTCCGGCACTTTTAACTGGGCAAGTGACATAAATGTACATGTTTTAGTGTTGTCATCTCTCTAAAAAAACAAACAAAATAATTAACCAGCTCCCACAGAATGTTCCCAGTTTTCTCTCCGTCATTAACGCGGACAGCTACAGGAAGTAAACGGAATAAAATTCAGACTGGCAAATGGATAGTTTCTACAGCGATTTTTAAATCTCTGAGTTCTCGCTACATTTGTTTCATTTTGCAGCTTGTGGGATCTACATTACTTTTAATCCATTTGGTTACCTGTGGGAATGATTAAGTCGAATTGCTTTATATCTCAAGCCAACTATGTTTATGTTTTAATTATTTAAATTTAACAATTTAATAATTGCTCATTTCTTTGTTATAATAATAGGTCAGGTCGCCTGTGTAGTTTTTTGTTTGGTTTTCATTGTTGTAAGCAGAATACACATTGGAGGTGTGAGCACTGAAATGAAATAAGCAGCTGAATGTCTGAAAATATTAAAGGAAATTTCCTGACCGAGATCTTTGAGAACAAAGCCTACTATGCTTGCTCTTTTCTGACCTCACATAAGCTGGAATCAATGTGTATGGGAATCTATAACCTGATGCCCGGAAAAGCCCGTGCTCGTGCTCGCTTACTATTTATCTGCAGAAATAGGTGATGAATTCTAAACCCCACGGCTTGAGGCACAGAGCTCCGAAATCTGTCCGTCTCAGATCCAGACCTGATCAAACTTTGACAAAGTGATTTGAGCAATGCTTGTCCTTAATACTTAGCAGAGTACCTTTGTCCAAGTGAGAAATGATAAGATTCAGATAAGTCAGAACTGTTGGGACTGTTGTAACGTGGTTGCTCTTAATTGGAAGGGGACATTTTCATGCTGTAAGAATCGCTTCTACGATTGCCCACATTTATGTCTTACCACCCTTCAATGTGGGTCACCGGCCTCTTGCCCAACACCTGTTTATCTGCGCGGTGCCCAGGATCGCTTCCTCACCTTTCACGCTCCCACTGGCCATAGTCTCAGCGTGAGTTTCGAAGCCCAGATTCTTTACGTGCTGTTCTCGTGGCGGGTTTCCTTACTGACCTGGGGAAGCTGCCGGCGAGGGCCTGGAAAGCCTTCCTCCCTGCACGGCTGCAGGATACTGGCAGGATACTGGAAACCCAGGTCGGTGCCGCAGGCCTGGTTTGCTTTCACTAACTACATCACAGCTCCTCTGTGTGTTGGTGTAAATAATTGACAATTGGCTCTCTTGGTGTGCTCTTGTGGAGAATGACGGCTGTTTTGTTAACCATCTCATAATACTTGAAGTGAAGTGAATCACAGTGCCCTGGGCATTCAGGGAACAGTGACAGCACACTTGTCTTTACTCTGGGCTCTTTGTTACAGGGACCGCCCTGCGCATCGGAGGGTGCTGCACAGCGTCCCTGGCCCCTACTTTTACTAGGTGGGCGCCCGCAAGCAGTCTCCCCGGCCCCTAGTTGTGATGAACAAGGATATCTCCGGACATTGCCTAATGGCTCCTAGGGGTCGCTGAGAACCAACTGACCTGGAGGAATTGGGGAACAGTAGCATTTGAGTCCAGTCTTGAAAGAATGGGTAGGATGTGAAGGGGTTGGGGGAAGGGGGGAGGTGATTTCCAAACCGAGGGAACGCCAAAAAGGAGCAAAATAGTAGCCCTAAATTAGTAGTCCGTTGGTTCCCTGAAAGGCATGTGGGAGGTGCAGTAAAGTTACCCTTCAAATGTGACACTTTGGTAAATACCCTTTTGGCAAATAGATTTATTTAAGAGATTATTTCTCAAGGATTTCTGTATCTCAGTCCAGTACTGATGCAAGTTCTTTTAAAAAAAGAGGGAGAGAGAGAGAAAACCAGAATAAAAAAGGTATTCTTATTACGGTTTGAAGGGCTCCTGGAAGATTTCATCCTGTTTTTCTCCGTGTATTATGGAACGGGTTCTCCCAACGAGAGTAAATGGTGCATAAGAGTACCAAACACCAGCAATCAAACTGAAAGAACAAAGATCATTATTTATGTCAGCCTCAGTTCATTATATATGTCAGCCTGAAGAAAAAGCGAGATTCTTGATTCCAGACCAGCACATCATTTCACGTGGCAGCAGAATGCCCGGGATGTTAACAAAGGCTCCTGAGAGGCTGAACCATCTATGAATGTCATTTTAGTCTCGCTGGCCTTACCATTTCTAAACACTGTGGAATTGATTAGCATTTTCAGGGTTTTTTTAAATAAATAACGTGGAATCAGAATTGTTCCTAATCTTTTGTCCCCCAGCTTTTAATTAGATATGATGTGCTGAGGATTTAGCAAACGGAAAAGGGAAAATCATGAAAATTAAATCACATTGTGTACTTTAAAATGCTGGCATTTTCATATCCAAGTTAAATATTAATCCTATTGGTGAAACACTAGGGTGGAATTCTGTTGCAGGACTTACAGTTTAGATACTTTTTTTTTTTCTGCTGCCCTATTTTGCATATCACCTTGAGTAGGGAAAATAGCTTATTTTAAATACTTATTTGTCATCCAGTTCACATGGTGAGCCAAAATCGAGCCTGTGGCATGACGGCCCTGGGTGGAGCGGGGGGCATGCTTTGGGGGCACTATGTACCATAAAGATCTGCAGTGGAACTGGGGTATTAGAGGGTCCTTTCTGCACCCCCGCCTAATTTTCCCAGACCTTCGCTGACACCGCCCCCCCCTTCCCTGCCAAAAGTTTCATGGTCTGGGACTGTTGAGAGTGAACTAGGTGCCTAGTTAGACCTGCTCTGGGTGTGGAGGTGTCTGTGATTAGAATGACTCCTTGTGTATCTGTTCCCTCTTTAATTGCTTCCTTTTAACCTCAAGATTAGGCTTTTATTGCAGAATGAAATGCATATGAGCCATTCAGTTTTACTCCATTACCTCTCTGGCTTAGAATGAACCATCAGTAGAATTAACAAAAATTGCATCATAGAGTTGGAGAGTTGCCACCGAGGAAGTATTCTAGCCATACTCTAGGAAAGATTCTCCTCGTGGGATTACTTCTCAGTGGAATTCGAAAATCCAGAAGATAATATCACTAAGAAAAACTTAAGTCCTGTCAGCTGTTGGAAAAACTGACCCTACCAAAAAAACATATTCCCAAATTCTTTTGATTCGCCACAGTTTTAGGAACATGGGATTCAGAAAAAAGCGATTTAGAGTGGAGGGGAGCGGGTCTGACCTTGTCAGACCCAAAGCTAGCTGCTGGAATCCAGTCATTGGGCTCATGGTCTGCCTCTCAGCGGACACGGTTGTACTACCTGAGATCTCAGAAGTGAATCCATTAATTTAAATTTATGGAGATTTTAGATGTAGGACAGAAGAAAAATAGTTTATCCCTTCTCTTCTACCCTGGGTTTACCGTAAACTTTTAGGGTACACATTCTCCTTACAGCATGGTCCCACTTTCATTCCAAGACTCAGTGCCATAGTTTGAGTATTTAACTTGGATGTGAAAAATACTAAGTTAAAAAAATGTGAAGGGAAATTCATTTTTTAAAAAATTCCTTTGGTTAAATCTCCAGAATATCGTATGTCTACAACCGGAAAAAAATTAAAATTGATTATGTTTGCACATTTATATTTGCTAAAAAGAATGCTAGTAAATACCGTTGTATTTAGAAATGGCGAATCCAGCTAAGCTAAAAAGACATTCATAAACTGCTCAGCGTTTCAGGAGCCTTTGTTAACATCCCAGGCATTCTGCTGCCACGTGAAATGATGTGCTAGTCTGGAATCAAGAATCTCCCTTTTCTTCATGCTGCCAGAAATAATGATCTTTGTTCTTTCAGTTATGTGTTTGGTACTCTCGGGTACCAACTTATCCCGCTGGAGAGACCCCATTTCATCATTTCCTGAGCAAAAGGTTTGGACTGTTTGGGGTGGGTGGGGTGTGTGTGTGTGTGTGTGTGTGTGTGTGTGTGTGTGTGTGCGTGCGCATGCGCACACACACGCGACTGTACGCCCTCTAACTTACAAAATCTGATTGGGAAAAAAGTGAAAGAGTGAAACCAGTTAAGCAAGAGTTGGAACAGAAGCTTCCAGAGTTGAGATTTGTTGGGTGTCTTACTGGAAACTTGATTGTCGAGGACAAGGATCACTTGGGTTCTGTCTTACAAGCAGCAAGTTACACTTTTGCAATCCGTCTGGATGTGCTATCCTGGGAGTTAAAAAGTATGAGTTTGACCAGCTGCCTCTAAAGCTTCTGGAATGTTTTTTAAATGAACGAGAGTTGTTAGTACACTGAAACTGTTGCTGTCAGAGCGCGCAGCAATAACATTTATATTTTGCATTCTGTGAAATGCTCATCTTGAGAGACACTATCCTTTTTGCTTAATGCAAACTTTTTGCTTCAGGATTTGTGAGTGCAGAGAATCACAATTTATTACTCTTCTGAAAAAGAGCTGGTATTAATACTTTGTTCAACGGTATGCCTCCTATTAATATTGTTGAGTCTGACCCAGGATTCATCTGTCTCTTGATTTCACTGAACTATTGTTGTCCTGTGGAGTGTGGACGGGCCATATGTTAAGCAGATTTTTAGAGAGTGGGAAATAGTGCATCTATCACCTTTTATGTAATGTAGATTATGGTTGATAAGCTGGCTTGTATTCTTAGTGTTTATTTTGGCTAGAAACAAATAATTACTACTTCCTCAATTTGATTTCAGAGAATGCCGGAACTACTAAAACATCATATGTTACACGTTTTCACTATTTAAGAGACAGAAGCATATTTGAAAATCCCACACTCTTTATAATTTTTTTTAATGTGGATTAAAATTTACAGCAAACTTATTAATTCAAACCAATTGATGAAAGTCTAGTCTGAATTACTGAAAAGTCTTCACGCTGAATTGCATATATACTGAAATACTGTTGGGGCGCTTGGGTGGTGATCCCAGGGTCTGGGATCGAGCCACGCATGGGGCTTCCTGCTCCACGAGAAGCCTGCTTCTCCCTCTCCCACTTCCCCTGCTTGTGTTTCTCTCCCGCTGTCTCTCTCTGTCAAGTAAATGAATAAATATGGAGCACTGGGTGTGGTGCATAATCAATGAATCTTGGAACACTGAAAAAATAAAATTAAAAAAAATTAAAAATAAATGAATAAATCTTAAAAAAGAGAAAGAAAGAAATACTGTTGTCTTCAAATAGGTGTAAAAATTCAAATGAGGCTAAAAAAATAAAGGCCCTCAGTCTGGGTATCAGAGACATAATTTTGGTCTTCTAGAATTTATAACATAGTTGAGAAATGGGAAAAAAAAAACCCTGACGTTTGCATACTTTCTAAGGTAGTTTCACACATTATGTGATATTTACCACAACCCCTGAGGAAAGAATTTTTATCTTTATTTTAATGATGAGGAAACTGGACTTGCTCAAGCTTAAATAACCAGCATCCTAGTTAATTTTGATGCAAAAAAGGTTTGATTTTAATTGGAAAAAAAACTGTTTCATAATAATTTCTACAGAGGCAAATTCTTCTATTTTTCCTAATGTGTTTAGGTGGCAGAATTTCAATAATGAGCAGAGAGACATTCTTAAAAATTAATCATTTTTATGATATAGTTGCTAATAAAGAGTTCTCTCAGGGTCTTTGGACACTAATAGAAGCGTAGCTGTCAAATGAAATTAAAATTATGCATGTATAAATATTAGTAGAGCCTTTAGATGATCTTAAATTGGATTTGCTTGGCATTCTTTCATAGTTGCTGTTCTACTCTTTGTTTCTTGCTTCATTTAACAACTTTTATCTTTTACATTAAAAAACAAATGTAATTCCACTCCCCTAGAAGCTACATTGTGATCTGGCATAGTTAAAGGACTTTGTGTCTGAATGATAGGGGTTTTTTCCCCCCTTGGTATTAATTAGAAGGGGAGAAGTGTGTCGACTGTGAGAGTGGAGACTGAGAAACCCGGATCAGAGGAGAGGTCCCTGTGGTTGGGAGGATGTCCAAAACAGGGCAGACCAGAATGGGGACCGGGAACTATTGCTATCACCTAGCATCTAACCCAAGTCGGGGTACTTAGTAGGTGCTCAGTAGCTATACCCTCATTGCATTACATTTTCTTATTTTAAATTTTCCCCAAAACCCTACATTTTGAAAAAGTTTTGTATACTGTCCAGTTCATAATGAAGATGTATTTGATTCTAATGCCATTTCCCATTAAAAGTATGAAGAAATCAGATTCAAAGTAGAAGTAATATCTGCTACTTTTGTACTGTACAATCTTGTAAACTGGTAAGAACATGTTTAGTATTGTATAAAGTATAAAACAAGTGTGAAATATAATAACATGTTTGAAAATAAACCAGAGTAGCTGGATACATACAGTATATTATATTCCGGGCATCATTAGTGTTTCTAATTTTCGGTGACTCTTTTTGACCACATAAAATTATCTTTTTAATTTAAACTCATGGGGAACACAGCGAAATTCCACCTTAGGATAGTTCTTCTGGTGCCCGTTCTGTGTGTATATAGATCTGTTGTCATTGTTCTCATTTGAACCTGTAATATATATTTCTATCTTTTTACGATATTTTCATCTTAATTGCAGATAAAACTCAGAGGAAATTTGCACAGATGCTGCTTTGGAGAACTTTACAACCTGGGTTGCAGAACTGAGCCTTGGTAAACCTGTCTCTATTACAGCATGTTGCCATACATCTAATTCAGTGCATAAGGTCCTTGGCCTTCAAGATCCATCGACCTTAAACAGGAATGCTTAGCACGTTTACCATATGTTTAAAATCTTTTCTTTATCAATCAGTCCTTTTGTAGCTTTCTAAGTTCTTCTTGATGGCTAATATGCAAGAATTAATTTTTAATATTTTAATTGATTTCTTTAATCAGTTTCTCAACTTGTATTTATTAAATACTCAAACTCAGTATTACCTACTCAATGCCTTTTAAAAGAAAGTTATAATGGAGAAAAAAATTGAGCCTTAAACAAATGGTTACTTCTGTATATTACCTCGCACCAGTGCTTCATTCTATTTGTAAAATCTTTCTCCTTTAAATGGTTGGTTAATACTTTGAGACTTTGTTTACGTGTGGCAGTGTTGTAAAAAGAAACTAAAGATCACATTTTTACCCTGATGGATGGAATATCCCTTTTCTTCAAGTGCAGTTTGTGATGTGTTTCTGTAATTAACATGTTCTGAAAGTTCCAAATGATATTTGAAATTGACGGTAGAGCATTTAGCTGAAGAGTTAAGCGTTTGATTCCATTAGGTTTTCACATGTGTTAATCTCATTTACAGCATCGAATTGCAGCAGTAACATTTTCCTTTCTGTGAAGTTCTAAATTTAGTTATGACCTACTTAGCAATGCCTTTGAAAAGGGATATTGTATCCATGGTAAATTAATTGTATACCTAAACAGAGATGCTCAGCTTTGCCTGTCAGGCTTGTAATTGACATCTAGTAGACTTCTGCACATGTAAAATTGAATTCAAATAAAATCATATACGCTTTCTAGTTCTTAATATTTGTCTTTCTGGATAATAGTTTAAAGCAATATTTGTTAAAGTTTTCTTGCACTATCACAATTGCTTTTTAGTTATTTCTCAAGAAGCATGTTCGTAGTAGAGACAAAAATCTGTGTAACAGGAGAGGATAGCGCCAAGTCTCTGGGCTTTTTTGTTTGTTTGTTTTTGGATTTTTTTTCCCCCCAAATGTGCTTCTAATAGCCATTGCCTTCCATGTTGTTTACCTAATCAGCACATTTTGTCTGAATACTTGAACAATAACACAGGTCTAGAAACAGAAAGGAAACTTGTAATCTTTTGGTTTGGTTTTAACATCTTGACAACAAGCGCTTTTTCTAGCAACAACTTTAAAATTTTGTAAGTTTGACAGTATTTTCTTGTTGGGTTTTTATTTGGTTTTAGTTGCGTGCTTTTAATTTGCAGAAGTTAGTAACTGCAGCTCACCTACTGCACCAAAGTTCTCGATTTTAGGAGCCCAGCTTTAGTCATTTGAACATGCTTCTAAATAAAACAAAACAAAAACCAAAACGATACTTCTGATCTATAATAATAGCTCAATAACTTTGTCAAGGAGAGCTCTAATATATGCAGTGATGGTTTATGGAAGGGTGTGGCAATTTTAAATTTATATTGTGTGTGATGTTCAAATAAAGTGATATCTACATTCATGTGATTTATTGGTCAGCGTGACCATTAATTATTATGTAGAGATTGATTAAACTTTGATTTCCTTTTTTAAAATCGTGTTGCATTTGATTCCTGATCAGATTCCGTCAAAGTGAACCCTTGATCTGAGATTTGGGATTTTACGGCGAGAGTGTTAGGGTGGAGGCAGTTGAAACATTGTTCCTTATTTGCAGACCACTTGAAATGAAGACCTAATTTAAGTGTGCGCTTTCATACCGAACTTCAAAACCCAACACTAGGCCCAGAGTAGGTTAAGTGGTCATGGTCCATCTTTATTAGCTGTGTGAAATTCTAAAGGAATCAAATAATTCATGATGATTTAAAATTCTTCTGCAGATGATTTTTTATATATATATATACAGTGTTTCTTTCCTATGGATAGTTCCCCCCTGCCCCCAGGATTGATCTCAGCAGCAAATTTAACCTGAATTCACTTAGGATCACAGGAATCAGGGGAAAGTGATTTAAAGGTGGTTTCTCCAGCACATTTTAAGAAAAGGGACCAAAAGTTATTTTAGCTTCCTCACTAGATTGCATGTCAAGTTGCTTATTAGGATAATAAATGAATATTAAATACAATATATGTCTCATCTTTACTATGGCATCTGTTTAGGAGTTGTTCAAATCACTGCGGTAGGGCTCTGCAAATAAAATCATGTAACCTGTTAATGGATCTAATGTACTGTAACTTTATCAATGAAAAGTAAAAATCTCAAATAACAAGTACAAACATTGAACAATGACCTATAAAGATTTGTAAAAGTAAAATTTTTCCAATAGATTTCATTCTTGTCATTTTGTAAGATGACCCTGCAGTCCACCTGTTTGTAACTTTTTTAATAAAATAGACATCTGTATTACTGAGGTTGGTTTCTGGAATTTTTGAGTATGTTACTAGGTCTAGATTTGCTACCTTGTAAATCTTTCTTATAACTGACGGCCATTACTTTTATCAAAGTGATTGTGTTGTATTGTAGTACATACTGAAACGAATTAAATGTTCACTTGTGTCCTTAGTCACCGTTCTGGCATATGTTGGGGGTGGGGGAACTAACCCATACCCTAAAATGTAATATTTAATCAATTGAGTCACTTCCAAATAAGTTAGAAATTAGAACTAATGGGTGGAAAAGAATGATAAATATGACTTGTCACATTTGGAGAAAGTGGACCAACTACAAATCTGTTGGGCATTATCCATGTGTAGGAGATTTCAGACAGTATTAAGCAATATAATTAAATTTTGAACTACCAAATGAATTAAGAACGTTCAGCACAATCGAGTTACCGCTTTGTTTTATCCAGTGTCAGGCTTTGCCAGTCACTTTAATTCACTGCCTAACTCAATATTTTTAGATTGTTAAACTAAGCAGATTTTTAACCGCCATTTTTTTTAGACAGGTCTTTCTGTCAGAACATATATGGACTGGATTTTTTTTTATTTGTAAAATATGACATAGGTGTATAAACCTATGTCATAACACAGAAAGTATCTGTTTATTAGGATGGGTTATTGATCTGGAGTTGGGCTCACACACCGCACGTATGCTGTACTAGATGTGGTCCTTGAAGTCCCAAAACCCTTTTCTACCAAGAAGGCACTCATGATTTCAAGGCCCTCCCCTTTTACTCCCCACTGAAGCAGTATCCCTTCGTCCGGCAAGGTCAACATTTTTAACCAAGTAAATAACAGATGAGGCGAGGAGGGACTTCGGTAAGAGCTAAGGGATTCTAGCCCGATGATGCCAAATCTGTGCTGGATATCAATCAGTAAGCTACTCCAGGTAGCTCATAGCTACAGCCGGGTCACGTACCTCTTACCCCTCCCCACTCTCTTCATGTCCTTAACTCACAGAGAAGGTTCTGCCAGTCTTCACAGGCCTCCGGGATATGGCAGCTTGGGGTCAAGATCCAAAGCTCTAAGACATCGCGTTCAGATTCAAAGCAGGCGGTTTTACAGGCGGGGTCTTGCTTTCACCTGGATCTATCTCATTTGAGCCATAGGGCTCTCTGGTTGTCTGGGATTTGTTGTCCCCATTTTGTCGCTGAAACCAAGGCTTGGGAAAGTTGTGCCTTAAGATCATAAAGGCGGGGCCCCTGGGTGGCGCAGTTGGTTGAGCGACTGACTGCCTTCGGCTCAGGTCATGATCCCGGAGTCCCGGGATCGAGTCCCACATCGGGCTCCCGGCTCCGTGGGGAGTCCGCTTCTCACTCTGACCTGCTCTCTCTCACTCTCTCTCTTTCCTCATAAATAAATAAATAAAATCTTAAAAAAAAAAAAAGATCATAAAGGCAAGGTCGGATGATTGCAATGTTGAGGAAGTTTCTTTGGGGCAAGTTTTAAAATAAATTTATCATTGGATAGAGTCAAATGGGTGCTCTAAAAATTGTAGAGCTTGTGGAAACAAGACACAGCAAGAAATAACTGAAGTCGGTGTGACAGTCCATATGTAACCAAATACTGTGGGTCCTCTTGAAAGGTAATGTGTTTGTTATACTGCTAAGAGTTTATGTAAGACATAAGCTATTTTCATTACGGCTATTTTTCTTTGGAAAGGCGATGTCTTAAATCAGGATTTGGCAGCCTCTGCCCGCCAGGCAGAATCCAGCCCAGTTAGCAATGCCAAAAGAACTGCAGTTAGATTTAGCAGCTGTATCCTGGATCCATCGCAGAGCTCAGCTGCACCCTTTCTCTATCTAAACTTACAGTGTGAACGGAGGCCCAGAAGTGCAGCTGATCCCAGACACGTTACCGGCCGAGACCTGCTGCTGTGCTTACAGCTGTTACTCTATGGCCCCGGCCGTCCCCCTCCCGAACTCGGTTGTCCTGCCATTGTATCACCGTTGACGAGTCTTCTCCTACAGACTGGGAGCTCCTTCAAGATACAGCTTTGCCTAAGTCACCACTTCATTCTCAGTGCTTGGCTCTAGTGCACCATAGGTGCTCAGTGTTTTATGAACTTACAGTCTCAGAATTGGTATGGCAGATGGGTGTTCGCCCTTGAGAAAACCCTGACCTCGCCATCTCCTACCGGTCCTCTTCATTTATAGCAGTTAGGTAGCATGAGAAATGTGTTTGCTCCTCCGAGTTTCCTTCATCCTCTGCAGCGTGAAGGCTTTTCTGCTCTCTTGCTTTGCTTTCCGTTTTTGTTTACGATTGATGTAGTTGTTTCTAAGAGAAACAACTCTTCTCTTCCAAGAGAAACGTATACTATGGAGAAATGGTCCGTGCAGGCATGCTGTAAAGACTGAGGGGCCTTGAATCTAAGATTAAGTCCTACGAGACTCTAGGGAGAAGAGTATAATCTAGAGTATTTGCAGCCCATGCCTGGATTTCTTCTCTAGTAGATTCCGAGGCTGATCCAGACCTGCCCCCAGTCAAGTTCTTAGGTAAGTCAGGGAAATGCTCAAAAGCATTACAAGCAAAAACCTCCCCAATGTTTCCCCTTCAGTGAAGCCATAATCTCTATTCTCACTGCAAAACCTCAGGCAACTTCCCACCCGCACCCCTACGGCCATGCGCTCTGCCTTTCCTCTACTCTGGTCCCCATTTCCTCAGTGTGTCTAAACACCAACTTCTACCCTTCCCCCTCCCTTTTTTCCTCTATGAATCTTGATAGTTTTGTGAGTAATTAAACTCACAGAAGTAAGATTTCTTTTACTCGGGCTCCCCTACTCCAACACTCGGTCTCCAAATCCTTGGACACCAATAGCTTGGAGACATCAGGTTGTCCTTAAACTAATGTCAGGTTATCTTCAAAATAGCAGCTCCCTGTATGTGCTTCAATGTCAGCGACCCGTGTAGTCGCCCATGTAACCAGAGACTCCCAGATGCCCCAGGAAGCCCTCCAGGAATTGGCTCCTGAGGCTCTGGCTACTTTTACTGCATGCTGTAAGCCCCAGGGAATGCCCTGGACTCAGTAGTTGGAAGCTCCTACCAGCTGCTGTAAGCTTTAAAGTTTGGGGGGGGGGCGGCGAGGGCATGCAAGGGGAGGGAGAGGGACTTAAGCCCATGCCGAACTTTCCCTGGGGCTTGGAGTAGATGGTATTCAATCTACAGTTGAGGAATAGCAGGATCCCTGAGGGTTCTGACCCTTCAGTAAATCCTGGAGTTCGGAGGTTCTTGTTCCTCTGTTGAAGGGGGAACCCCAGGAAGCCCTGGCGCCAGTGGATGCAGTTGTCGCTAGTTTCCTGCCATCCCTCTCTCGGACACCTATATGGCTATTTTTAGAAAAACCCCGGCTGAACCCTAGACACTATGCCATGCCCCGAGATATCCCTACAAGTATTTTTGGTTTTTCGCTCAGGGCCCAAGATAAACAGAAGCAAATAGGAGGGGTGGACATTTAAATGGCAGATGTGAGGGGGCACCTGGGTGGCTCAGTCGGTTAAGTGTCTGCCTGCAGCTCGGGGTCATGGTCCTGGGGCCCCGGGATGGAGTCTCGCATCAGGGTCCCTGATCAGCGGGGAGTCTGCTTCTCCCTCTCTGTCTGCCCCTCCCCGCTTTGTGCTCCCTCTCTCCCCCACCCTGTCTCAAAATAAATAAATAAAATCTTTTAAAAAAAATAAATGGCAGGTGTGAGGCTTTCTCGCTGCCTCCCTGCAAGCCAAGTGAATGGCAGGTGCGTGGAGATCGAAGCCTGGCTCTCTAAACTAAGAGGAGTCTGTGCTACAGGCCTTTGGCACGGCAGCCGGCTAAAAAGACGAGTTGCAATGACCTAGGAATGAAAATCTGGTCCCAAACAGAGTGATTTCCCCTTGACAGTAAATAGTTGCTTGGTGAGGATAACTATTCCAGACAAAAAAGGGACAAGATCGGTTCCTTCATTTAACTTCATCGAACCGAACCTCTATGTCCGCACCAGGCACTGCCCCCTGGGCTGAGCGTGCGCGAGGAGCGGGCTGTGGCCTTGGCCCCCGGTGCGGTTCACGTTCTGGCCTGGGAGACAGCCTCGCGAGTGATCACCACGGCACCGTGTGACGTATGCTGTAACCGCAGCGGGACCAGATGCCAGGGAGCCTAGAGAAGAGACGGGATTTGTTCTCCCTGGAAGGGTCAAGGGAAGGTCAAAGGAACTTGCTTCCTTGCCTCATGAGTGGCAGCAAGGAGAGCCTAAGGGGCCACTGGACTCAGAGTGGGCAGGAGGGCTGGGGGTGAGGCTGGAATGTGAAGGTCTAGTCCCTATGACAGGGGAGGATCTTTCCTGGCAGCGAGGGGAAGGGATACAAGGGGGGGATGGCAGGAACACAGAGGGGTCTTAGAAAGATCCCAAGTGGAAGATAAATTGGAGGCGATTTGCCTGGGGCACGAAGACCTGTCAGGAGACCCCTGCAGTCCTAGAAAATGAGAAAGGACCAAAACTTTCATGGGGCAAAACCCTAGAGAGACCAAAGTGATGGTGACAACGTGGCCCAGTACACGGACTCAAGTAGCCCTGATGATCGGGTCGCTTTCTGCAGCTTCAACTCTCTCCCCTCTCCCGGAGCCAGTGGGTCAGGCAAGGGCTTTCACATTCCAATTCGGCCACCTCTCCAACCTCAGCTTCTCCCGTGCCTCCCTTTGGAACCTGTGCCCGGTCCTCCTGCTGGCTCCTTTTCAGTCACATTTCCTGGCCTTTGTGGGACCTATTTCCACCACGTATAGTCCACGGCCCCCAACCTCCCTCCTCGAGGGAATTCGTCCTCATCCTTTAAGACATAGCTCATACCTCATCTCCGTGGATCCCTGATTCCCTCTCATTTCCCTCAGGCAGAGATTCCCCCCATCCTTTCCCTCTCTCTCTCTCTCTCTCTCTCTCTCTCTCTCTCGCTGTCTCTCTCTCTCGGATAGCACCCAGTGAATACTTAGCAATTATCAAGGTAATTATTTCAAAATTATCTATTTACGTATCTGTCTCCCCAGCAAGGCAATCAGCTTCTAGCTTCTAGTAGGAGAGAAATGGATTCTTTCTCCCCCAGCACAGCACTCCACGCGTACAGGGGTTCAGCAAATGCAGAGTGATTGAGTTTGGGCGGCAGAACCGATGAGACTTAATAGGATTATTGGTTATGAAGAAAAGGGGGAAATCAAAACTAAGTAGTTTCTAGCTGGGATCATCGGACAGTCCTAAACAATCTAGTTTGCACATAGGTTCCCCTGCTCAGCTCCTGGCCCACTTGAATCCTCCCTTTATAAAGCAGCCAGAGTTGCCTCTTACACACGCCAACGTGATCCCGATTGTGCCCCAGCCTGCGTGTTCAGCCTTGCTTCCCACCACCTTTCCCTTCTGTATCAAACGGCTTTGCAGTCTCTCCTGGGCCCTCTCACACTTTCGCTCATTCTCTCTTCCATTTGAGACTCCTTTCCTCTTCTCTGCCGATCTCCTACTGTATGCGTGGAAATTGCTTGTTTGTCTCGCTTTTCTAGGAGAGAAGCTCTGAAAAGGAAGGGATTATGGCTCATTTCCTAGTTACCTCTGGGCACGAAGCAGATGGTCAGTAAAGACGTGTTGCCCTGAACTCAGCTTGGTGGATGGCGAAACTAACAAAATTGTCGGCCGGGGGGGGGGGGAGGGGGGGTTGTGGGGGTAGCTGGAAATGTGCGGAGATGTGATTTCAGCCTGGGGTACGTGGAATGGCACATGCCTAAGGACATACAAGTGGGGAGGTACAGGGGGCCGTTTCCATGATTATCTCCAAGGACAAGCCTCCATCACGGGCCCATTCCTGGAGTGACACCCTCAAAGCAAATCCAACCACTGTTTCTAGTTAAGCAGGGTGATGTCAGCCTCCAATCCGCATCAATACCAAATCCACACACAATGCAGAAGAGTCAGCCAAGTCAGATTTCTAGTCTTTGCTGCATCTGGCTTTGTGCCTGAAGGTAGGGATCGAAAGAGGAGGATAAGGACTTGTTTTCTTCCATCAGCCTCAAGCGGGGTTTCAGCCAGAGTCAAGCGAAGCTAATATCATCAGGCTTCCGGATCCTCGCAACCCTTGCGAATTCTGTGAGTGAATACCCACCTCTCTCCCGCAAATCAAGATGCTTCTTAGTCTGTTGCAGATTGGATGGGTATGTTCCCATCTTTTAGGCAGGTGTGCCCATCAGCACTGGTGTATCTTTCACTGATGCAAGCAAGTGAAGGGCTTCGGCTTCCTATTAAGGTTTCCATGGAGGCATTAGAAACAGATTTATCCATTGCCTTTGGCAAAGAATTCGGGTTCTGATATTTTTGTTTATTTGCTATTCACTCTGTGGAAGACAGTCATTCTACGGAATGCATCTGTACTGTCTAGCACGGGAATTCATCCTATTGTGTATTGTTCTTGAAATGTGTCTACTTAGGAGACCCAATGATTTACATTGTAGAAATATACCATAGGCAAGACAAAGCAACTACTCCTAAAAGGCCTTCTTTGACTCCCAGAATAGGACTTCCCTACACCTGCTGTTCTGCCCTCAGCTACCGCACGACCTTCCCCGCACCCGAGCGTCACGCGTCACCACTTCCAGGGTCATGGACACTCTTCGTCACAGCAGGTCTGTTTCTCTCTTGGTCGAACAAGATCCTGAAAGTTAGAACGTGGAAGGAAAGGCCATTTCTCCT
Organism: Nasua narica; assembly: GCA_028533885.1. Taxonomy (NCBI): domain Eukaryota; kingdom Metazoa; phylum Chordata; class Mammalia; order Carnivora; family Procyonidae; genus Nasua; species Nasua narica. Next base: position 86,234,382 of record CM052801.1, on the reverse strand, counting down.
TTCCCCAGGTCTCACATTCTTCTGGGTATCCCCAAACAGGTAAATTGGATATAATTCTTTATTCTGATTCTGCCATACTCTGTGAAGGTGAATGAATCACCTTGTAACCTATCACCTCGATGATCTGTTAAAATTAATTCACATGGCCTCTGGGTCAAATCAATCAATGTACTTCTGGAAACCAATTCACTGTCTTGTTGTTTTCACATTGTTTGAAAGAAAAGAAGAGTGATGGAAAGTAAGAGCCTTGACATTAGTGTTCAGGAAAATATACTACAAAGTTATAGCACTTGAATCAGTTCAATATGGCTATGAGAATACACAGATCAGTGAAACGCAAACATAACCCCCCCCCAAAAAGATCCCTTGTTCACAGAGCTTAATATATTACAAGAAAGTATTTAAAAATATATGAGAAAGTGAAAAATTATGCAACAAATAATTAGTTAACGATTTTGGCTTTACCTCGTAACGTACACCGATATGAAATCCAGAAGGATATAAAAGAGAAATATGAAAAACTGAACAGGAACGATAGAAAAGAAAACAAGAAGACTATTCATCAGCGCCCTGAGAAGGAAAACCTTTTTGTTTTAATTGAAGCGTAGTTAACATACAAATGTGATATTAATTTCAGGTGTACCACATAGTGATTTGACAATTCTTAAACATTACTCAGTGTAATCAAAGATACTTTCATTGAGTATATAATTATAGGTTGGCAGCTATTTTCTCTTACCACATTGGTGATGTCATTCCAGAATCCTCTGGGTTATCTCTTTTTGCTATTGAGAGGTCGGCTAGTCACTCTGTCTCTCCTACAAAGATAATGTGTTTTTAATCCGTCAAACTCATAAAGTGATTTTTAAGATTTCAATTATTATTCTTATCTGCATTTCCAAGAGTTCTGTTTGATTCTTTTTCATATTTGCTAGCTCTTTTAACAGCTTCTTGTTTTATGAAGATGTTTTAGCATTTGTATTTTATTTCGTTAAACATATTAAAAGGAATTATTTTATAAGCCGTACCTGATAATCCCAATTTCTGTAGTTTTTATGGATTTTTTCCTCTTGCCTGTCGTTTCTCACTTGTGGCGTCTTGTTCCATTGTGTGTGTTGTTATTTTCAGCTCTAAGCTGCTCCCAGTCCTTAGAAAATTATTTGTGGCCTTGGATAAGGATGTATTTCTCTAGGGAGGATGTGTGTTCATTTCTGCCAGATGCCTTGGGGCACTTCTTGCCTGGGACTACATTGGGCTACACTCTTGTCTTGACCTTGTTTTGTTTATTTGTTTGTTTTCTACATGGGAAATGTAAATTTGGGGCATTAAATCCACTGGGGAAACGAATTGTGGTTACAACTTCTCAGAGATGGTCACTCCTCCGCTCTTCCCGATAGGCAACAAAGCAACCTTCCATACATTTTCCAGAGGATGGGTGTGTATCTGTGGTCCACCTTTACGCTGAGGATGTAACCCTTTGGGAGACTAGATTTATAGGAGCAAGGACTCCTTATTAGACTCCCCATCTTGGTAGAGACCTAAGCCTTATATTCTGTCCTTGTGTATAGAGAAATCATACACACACACAAAGCAAATCTCAAGTTGGACTTGTTTGCCAAATGCCCTTAATGAAAACTTTGCTTCAATGTTTGGCTTACCTCTTCAGGTCACCCTTTTCACTCAGATTTGGGCCTGATAATTTCTTACTATCTTATAAGTTTTTTGATGCTTTTAAGAAGATACATATATATATATTATATATAATATATATATATATATTTTTTTACTTTATCCAGCAGTTTTGTTTTCAACTTGCAGAATCTGTCCAAATACCTAGACAGCCATATTATCTGAAACAAAAACATACATTTTATTATGTTTGTTAATGAAATTAACAAAGATCTTTATAAAAAGATAATCCTCATCGTTAGCACCACGTGGTGAAAAGAGCACTCACACCGCGCTGGTAGGACTGTACGTGGAAGTTAGCTCAGTCTCAAAGGGCTGTTTAGGAATATGTATTTAGAATCTTTTAAATAGTCATAAGCTTCACCAAATAATTCCACTTGCAATAATACATTATAGTATATAAGCAAAGAAGCACACAAAAATATATATTTGAAGAGGGAAACTGATTCTCCCTCTCCCTTTGCCCTCCCACCACTCATGCTCTCTCTCTCAAATAAATAAATAAGATCTTCAAAAAAAAGATATTTATTGAAATGTTATTTATGATAGCAAAAAAAACCTTTATGGTACATCCATAAAATAAAATACTAAATGCAGTCATTTATTAATAAATATATTTTTAGGGACGCCTGGGTGGCTCAGTTGGTTGAGCAGCTGCCTTCGGCTCAGGTCATGATCCCAGCATCCTGGGATCGAGTCCCGCATCGGGCTCCTTGCTCCTCAGGGAGCCTGCTCCTCTCTCTGCTTCTGCCTGCCTCTCTGCCTGCTTGTGTTCTCTCTCTGTTAAATGAATAAATAAAATCTTTTTAAAAAAATTAAAAAAATAACAAATATATTTTTATAGAATATATAATGACATGGGGAAAGGTTCTTGATATAAAAATAAGTGATGAAATCAGACCATCAAATTGTATAGAACATCATAATCCCAACATATATAAATGTTCTCATATATATAGACATAGACACACATGTATGGAAATATATCAAAACATTAATGGAAATATATGAAATATATAAATTAGCATTATATATATATGGTGGGGTTGTGGCTAGTTTTTATTTCCTTTATGAATTTTTGAAATTTATGTATTCTTTAGGCTAGCATATATCTTTTATAATCAGAAATAAGTTCTTTAAAAAGCAGCACATTAGGATAAACTGTAAATATAAAGCAATTCTTTAAATGACTGATACTCTTCTCATACAAAGAACTCACTTAAATCTGAGAAAAGCCCTAAGACTAGATATAAAGATACCCTTATGTTGCTGTCAATAGCACTTTGAGTTTTGTGGACCTAAATTCAATGGTCCAACCAATATTGAAGAAAACCCTTTCTGCCTAGCTAAACAAATGGATTTTCTTTTACTGAAGGGAAAAGCATCCCGCCTCGTGGAGAGGCAGGGAAGCTATGGCTACACATCTTGAGCTCTATGCTTTTTATGAGATGTGGGGATGAACTCCGGGGCCATGTGCGGAGACGTGCACATTAACCCGCACATGCACACACATTCTCCTAGCTCTTGCCTCCTGTTTCAGCCCCTTGAAGGACTCCTACCACCGTACATTTTTTTGAGATGTCTCTAGGGAGAATCACATATGTGCTCATGAATAAGTACTGTCAGTGTTCATGTGGCTTTTGTGTTTTCTTTTTCCTATTCTTCTGCTCCAGCTTCTATCCTCTGGGTGCTCTTGTGTGATCTAAGCATCACTATATTTTCTTTACCGAGATGACACTTATGCTGTATAACACTGCACTTGGAAGGTACTCTACCACATCCGCTGGGTACCAGCTGCCTCCACTGGCTTCTACAACTCACACTGGGGACAGCTGTTACTTTCATGGGGTAATAATTTCTCCTGGTAGTAGTTTTTCTTAGATACCCCCACAATTAGTGCTGGGTACCACTATCTTGAGCCCAGAGCAACTGTTGACACCTTGGAGCCTTACAGCAAGGCCACCGTGGACAGTTGTACATGTTGCACACTGCACAAGAGATGCCTAGCAGAGACACCAAGGAGGAGTCTAAAATCCAACCTGTGCTCCCTTGCCATACAGAATGCCTGTGTTGTTGAATCTGTCTGAGGGAAAGGGGGTGGATGCCTCTTTTGAATTCACCTGCTCAGAGAGGGTAAGCTTTAGGGCTGCCTAGAGCTGGTGCCATTTTCTAATTCAAAGATATAATATAGATGGGATGCAACTCTACCCGTAATTGTCTAAGCGTATGCTGTTTGGTATGATTTGGTAGAAAATGTCTCTCTCCTTTTCAGGCTCCACTTGAATGTAAGTTCTGTCTGCTTTATTCACTGCTGTCGCCCCAACACTTAGCACGCTTTCTGGTACAGAGCAGGTACAAGATAAATACTTGTTGACTGAATACGTAAGTGAATTACTGAAGTCCCAAAGCAATCATACTTGTGCCCTAATAACAAAATGTTATTGTAAAACAGCACTTTGCATTTTTATTACTACACCTTCTTGCGCTCCCATAAGGCTCAGACATCGAATCCCTGGGGGTCAGCCCAGAGACCATTTCAAGGGACAATCATTGCTCTCTACTCCGAATTGTCCCTCCCCTCCCACCACTAAAGCTCACGTACTGGGGCAATTCTGTAGACCCGATTCTTTCTTTCCCTAGAATTAATTCTCTCTCAAGAGGCTCCTTAGTGCTTCAGTACAAAGACATTTCTGACAGACTTGCCCCACCAGTTTCACAGCTGTGCCCAGGCACGTGTGAACACAGCTTGGGCTGGAACCAAGACCCTCCCTGTCCCCCAACTTTGCACACACACATATAACCACGTTTAATATGTTCACAATCATATGCAGGTGCATGCAATTCTATTCATGCAGATCTACACACACACACACACACACACACACACACACACACACACTACACTCCTAACTGCAGAAAATGAGCGTTCGTGCCTGCGGTTCCAGAGACACGCATCCATACATCCAAACCCAGCACACCTTTCTAACACACGTCTAGTCGGAGATGGTTCCTTGCTGAGAATTTCCATCCCATTCTTCAAGCCTGTGACAGCTCCTCTAATCCACGCAGCTTCGACGTCTGGACTCGTTACCCCGTCCCCCAGGCACAGCGGTGCTCTCCGAGCGCAGTCAGGGGTTGCCCGGGTCCTTCTCCTCTCTTGTTTGTGCCTCAGTTAGCAATTTATGGTTAAAGCTCCACAATCTGACAGCTGAGGTAGAGAGATACCTCCTAGACATGACGGTGCATTAAAGAAGAAACTGGCCAGGCGCAGACGGAAACGATGTAGAATGATGGTTCGAAAAAGCCAGATGGCATTGTCCTTGGGTGAGCTGGGGGAGAGGTCCTGAAGGAGCTATCATTTCAACTGGGCCTTGAAGCTTCCAGGGCATTTGGACATTTGGCATTTGGTGCATTCCCAGAGGCGGGAACTTCCAGGAGAAGGTGGGAATGTTCACAGAGGTCCAGGGCTCGGACAAAGTGATGCATATGGAAGATGGCAGTCGTCCGGGCATCTCCAGGGAGGAGACATGAAGGTCTCGTAGCTCTGCCAGGAAGCTTCATCTTTATCTTTAGGAAACTCAGAAGGCACGAAAGAGTCTTAGGCAAAAGAGTCATATTAGCTGCCCTGTGGAAGGTGGGTTGAAAGGGGGACATGGTTGAAGCCAAAACCCATTAGCAGGCTGTGGGAGAGTCCAGACTAAATATGGTAGCTGGATTTGGTGAGAAACAGACAACTGCGAAAGAGATTTACGGGGCACCTGGGGGTGGCTGAGTTGGTTAAGAGCCTGATTCCTGATATCAGCTCAGGTCATGATCTCGGGGTCCTGGGATCGAGCCCCACATTGTGTTCTGTGCTCAGTGCACAGAATCCCAAGCAGAGTCTGCTTGGGATTCTCTCTCCTTCTCTCTCTGCCCCTTCCTTTGTGCACTCATTCTCTAAATAAACAAAACCTTTTTAAAAAAGGAATGTAGAAGGCAGCAGGTAGCAAGAGATAAGGCTGAGGGGCTCGACAGAAGTTGGACTATAGAGTGAGAGGAAACTGTTGAAAGGTTTTAAACCATTGAAAATTCTTTAAACAAACCAGATTCCATCAGAAGGGCCCGTTACAAAGATCACTCTGGCTGTGGCTGGAGGAGCGGGAGTCAAAGGGGCGGGGGGGAGGTGGTTTCAGAGGATGTTGCAACCATTATGCAAGAGGCGTTCGACCCCAGCTCTGGGGGAGGCCAGTGCGGAGAGGCATCTTCCAGCCGGAGATGTGACACAATTGGATGGCAAATATATTGTGAAAGGCAAGGGAATACCAGTACCTCCCACTGCGGGCCTGTGCTTGGTCTTCCTTCCATGAGCTTCAAAGGCAAAAAAGAAGCAACACATCTTAGTGAACAATGATGCTGCAGTCTTACTCATGGGAAGAATGTGGGCTTTGTGATGGGGCCAAAAAAATGATTACCAGTACAGAGGACATTTATTGAGCCTACGTTCAGATAATGCATTTGGCTTGGTCCCCTCCACTCTGCAAATTGCCCTCACCCAGCCTGCGCCGGGCCGTGTGAGCTGATATTTCTAATGCTGGGCTTCTGAGCCTTTAGGCAGAAAAGAAAAACAACGCTGGCAATAGCTTCTTTGAAGGGAATGCCGGTTTGCTAAGGGGTGGGGTCTACACGTACCTTCATTCGTTTTCCACACTAAATCCTCTGTCCAAGCCTATGGGACAGAAATGACTATCTTCCTTCTCCAGGTGAGGAAAATGAGGCTCAGAGAGAGAGACACAGCTGGTCACCTAATGACACGGTCATTTCGTTCCAGTCTGTCTAACTTCAAGTGCATGTTCCTTCAACCACATCAGTGGTTCTCAACCTCAGCGGCACATTAAAATCACCTGGGGAGTATCTTTTCTCTCACTCTCTGTTTTAAATGGCTTTACTGCGGGGGCACCTGGGTGGCTCAGTCGGTTGAGCATCTGGCTCAGGGCGTGATGTCAGGGTCGTGAGTTCGAGCCCCGCATCAGGCTCTGTGCTCGGAGGGGAGACTGCTTAGGATTCTCTCTCCCTCTCCCTCTGCCCTTCCCTCTGCTTGCATGTGCTTTCTATCTAAAATGAATAAATAAAATCTTTAACAAATAAAAAATAAACAGCTTTATTGAGATGTAATTCACACATACAATTCACCCATTTGCATTGACTTTAATCCAGTCACAGATATGTGCAATCATCACCAAGGTCAATTTTAGAACATTTTCATCACCGCAAAAAGAAATCCCGTACCCAGAAATAAACTCACGCCTGTACAGTCAATTAATCTATGATAAAGGAAACAAGAATATACAGTGGAGAAAACACAGTCTCTTCAATAAGTAGTGCTGGGAAAACTGGACAGCAGCATGCAGAAGAACGAAACTGGACCAGTGTCTTACACCACACACAAAAATAAACTCAGATGGATAAAGGGCCATAAAACTCATGGAAGAAAACATAGGCAGTCATCTCTCTGGGTCATTGACCTTAGCAACCCATTTATGGACATGCCTCCTCAAGGAAAAGGAAACAAAAGTATTGGGATCACACCAAAAGGAAAAGCTTCTGCACAGCAAAGGAAACCACCAACAAAACAAAAACAGAATCAAATGAATGGGAAAAGATATTTGCAAAGGATATCTCTAATAAATGTTAAAATCCAAAATATATGAAGAACATGAAAAAAAACCCAATTTGATTAAAAAAAAAATGGGGGGGGGAGTGCCTGGGTGGCTCAGTTGGTTAAGCGACTGCCTTCGGCTCAGGTCATGATCCTGGAGTCCCGGGATCGAGTCCCACATCAGGCTCCCTGCTCTGCGGGGAGTCTGCTTCTCTCTCTGACCCTCTGACCTCTCTCTCTCTCTCTCAAATAAATAAAAAAAAATTTAAAAAAATGGGGCAAGGACTGAATAGGCACTTTTCTAAAGAAGACATCCAGATGGCCAACAGACACATGAAAAGATATTCAACATCACTCATCATCAGGGGAATGCAAATCAAAACCATGAGGTATCACCTCACACCAGTCAGAATGGCTAGTATCCAACATACAAGGAATAGCAAGGATTGGCGAGGAGGTGGAGAAAAGGGAACTCTCGTGCACTGTGGCCGAAAATGTGAACTGGTACAACTACTGTGGAAAACAGTATGCAAGTTCCTTAAAAGATTAAAAATAGAAATTCCATATAATGCAGTAATTCCACTATTGGGTATTTACACAAAGAAAACGAAAACACTAATTCAAAAAGATATGTGCACTCCTATGTTTATAAGCAGCATTATTTACAAGAGCCAAGATATGGGAGCACCCTAGGTGTCCATCAATACATGAATGCATAAAAAGGTGCGGCATACACACACACACACACACACACACACACACACAGATGAATATTACTCAGCCATGAAAAAAAATGAGCTCTTGCTTTTTGCGCAACATGAATAGACCTAGAGGGCATTATGCTAAGTGATGTAAACCAATTGTATATGGTTTCACTTATATGTGGCATCTAAAAAACAAGACGAGTATACAAATATACAAAAAAAACAAACAGATTCTTGAACACAGAGAGCACACTGGTGGTTGCCAGAGGAGAGGTGGTTAGGAGGATGGGTGAAATAGAGGAAGGGGATTAAGAGGCACAAACTTCCAGTTATAAAATCAATAAGTCACAGAGATGAAAAGTACAACATAGGGAATATTGTCAATAATATTGCAACAATATTGTATGGAAACTGACAGCACCTACACTTACCGTCGTGAGCGTCAAGCAGTGTATAGAATTGTCAATCGCTAAGTTGTACACCTGAAACTAATATAACATTCTATGTCGATTATACTTCAATAATAAAAAAATTTTAAAGAAATCCCATACCCATGAGCTGTCACCCTGCTATCCCCCCATTCCTCCACCTTCAGCCCTAGGCAACCACTAATCCACCTGCTGTCTTAATAGAGTTTCCTATTCCCGTCTTTCATATGAAAGAAATCATATAATATTTGGACTTTTGTGATGGGCTCCTTTCACTTAGCCTGATGTTTTCAAGGTTTATCCAAATGGTAGCATGTGTCTGTCTCTCATTCCATTTTTTATGGCCACATCATATTTCATTGTATGAATATACTAGAGTTTGCTTATCTCTTCGTGCACTGATAAACATGTGGGTTGTTGCCACCTTTTGGCTATTATGAATAATGGTGCTCTAAACCATTCACGTACAAGCGTTTTGTGGATATATGTTTTCACTTCTCTTGGGTGTGCATCTCAGAGTGGAATCGCCGGGTCACATGGTAACTCTATACTTGATCATTTAAGGAACTGCTAGACTGTTTCAACTGGGGAGTTTTAAAAAATATATTAATGTCCTGCCACCTCACCCATCGTTCACCCTCTGACCAAATGAATCATACTCTCTGGGGTTGGGTTCTAGTTGATTCCAATAATCACCTCCCTCCATAGCTTCCAGTGCGCACCCTGCATTCAGCGCCACTATCCAACAACCCAATCCAGTGATGGTTGATATATGGACTACTTAGGATTATCTGTTTTTGAAGAATTATTAACCACAAGGATTCAACAAGAAGCCAACGCTTCAACATTTATTCTTTAGCTAAGCCAACCACCCCAGTGACTCACGATTCTGAGAAAAGATTTGACTAGAACTTTCAATACTTACAGCTCTCTTTTCTGTCACCGAGGCTGATCTTCAGAGCGGGAAGACGGGGAAGCATATATGGGGCTGGCTTTTCAACGTGCCGAGAGAGGATCGCTTCGGCTGCTTGTTGGGGTGCCTGGAATGACCCCGTGAAAAACTCCTTCACTGGGGACTGGGAAAACTCTTCAAGAGTTCTTAAGTAACTATAAAGCTCCCTGGTAGAAGGGAAGTTGATAGAGAGGGAGAGAGCCAGGTGGAGACATGACTTCTTTTTGGCAAGAAGCAAGGGGAGGGGAAACTGGCAGGAATGATTGGTTGTCTTCTCTCAGCCCCTTTCTGCCCTCGGGCTGTTGCACATCCCCAGATGGCTGCAGAGTGAGGTACTAGCTGACTGCCAGCAGCGGACCAGGGGGTGGGGATGGTGTGTGTGTTGGGGGTGGTAGTGGAAATGGGGGATGGGGGCCAAAAAGACACATCCTGGATTTCATCATTCCGCCCAAGGAGAGCCCCTCCCTGTTTGGCTCAGCTCAGTGCCTGGAGATTTACAGCTGAAGATTTTCAAAATACTTCCAGGAGTATGTTTACTGCAAAACACACTGAATTGGTGGCTAATTATGAATTCTTTGTCCGCTCCATATTGCTTCCAGGCGTTTGCCCTGGTGACCCTTCCTCTCAATTTGTTTCAAAGGAGGAGACTCCGTACTTTTGAAAAGTCAGCCATTTCTCCTTTTCAACATGTGGTTTGGAGTTTAGATGTGTACAAAACGTATTACATATGTTGATTACCATTTTGACCCTTAAAAAATGTGGACAGATATTATGAATCTATTCACAGATGAAGAGACTGAGGCCTAGAGATGGTTAGGTGATTCACCAAAAGACATACTACTCGTTTTTAGGCAGAGATGGACCTAGACCTTGGGGGTCCTGACTCCAGGCTCCTTCTGTTCTACCTGATTCGATGAATACCCAATATGCCTTGAGAAGTGTCTATAAATGAAGGAATCAACCCCCAATATAATTCTCTGAGTATTTTTACCCTCAAACTTCTCCTACCCCTGAACTTTTACTAGTAGTGAAGAGTAAAAAGCATCACCAAGTGACATTAAGGGGACAACCGAGCTCCCATAACACGAATTATTATTATCAGGAGAGTTACCTTTTGTTTTTAATATTTGCCAGTATCATTTAATTCAATCACTCCCAAACTTTTTTAAGGTCCCAAATCCTTTCGGAAATGCAAACACAATGGGCTATCTGCCCAAATAAATGCATATATATACATACATATATGAAAAATTTTGATACAGGTCAAAGGATTCTTGAAGCCCATCTTTGGACCCCAGGTTATGAACCCATAAAGGGAACAGGGATAGCAAAAGAACACGTGACAGTGTTTGTCCAGGACTGAGGATTAGCAAGACAGCAATGACAGCAATGACAAAGTAGAGTGAATTTCAACGGGGATATTTGACAAAGCAGATCGTTAAGTTTGCACCAGAGAGAAAAATCAGGAAGTTAACAGGTGGCTGCCAGACTTGGAGAAGGAAAATGGAGGATGAGAACTGAGGTCTTGATAAAATTGAAAAACAAGTCGATTCTGACACAGGTAAAGGGGTGGGAGGGTGTGGTTAGGGAGGGAGGAGGGTCTCCCAATGAGAAATTTCAGAGCCGGAGCCCTCTCGTCTGAGCTCCCAAGAGGTAGTTCCGGTTGCCTACTTAACATCTCCGTGTGGATATCTAACAGAGCTCCAAATGTTTCCTCGCTAGAACACAAGTCTCAATTTCCTTCCACCTCAACCTGCGTCTCTTCTGATCTTTCCTGGCTCGGTTATTGGCACCACCGAGTTGCTGAAGGCGATCATTCTTGATTCTTGTCTTTCCCTCCCACATCCATTCCATCAGCTGATGCCATCAGTTGCCCCTCTGTCATGTGTTCTACAGCCTTCTGTTCCTCTTCATCTCCCCTGCTATAGTTCTAGTCCGGAATGGGCTCATTTGGCCAGCCTGCTGGAAGAGCCCCCAACTGACCTGCCTGCATTCGAAGGTGACCTTCTCTGATCCATCCTGCACCCAAAGGCTAGAGGGATCATTTAAAAATGTAGAGCACATATCACTTTCCTGTTTAAATTTCAAAGTGACTTAGATATCCCTGAATCCTCTGACTCCCTAACCAGCACCTGACCCTCCCCGAACCCCATACGCTCTATCAGTAAGCCTACGGGCTCTCTCCAAACCACTTTCTCGATGACCGGAGCAGAAAACTACATCGCCTCTCACCTGGGTTTCTGCTGTTGCACTTCTGACCAGTGTCCCTGCCTCCGCCCTCGCCCTCCGCGGCCCCCATCGGTCCTCGACACAGCTGCCAGTCTGATTCCTCTCAAACACGGGCAGACCTTGCTGCTCTCCTCTAAACTCTCCAATTACTATCTCTTCTCTTCGGAATAGAATAAAATCCATAGGCTTTATGTGGGCTTACACATCCTTAAGGGTGCTGGCTCCCTCTGAGTTTCTGCCTTAATTCCCCACTGCCCCTCCTTTCTCTGCACTCGTGCTCTCTCTCCCCTCCCCTGCTTTATTTTTCTCTGTAGTGCTTAAAACCAAGTGATGTCCTAGACAAGTCACCTATTGAGTTTGCTCATCAGCTGTCTCCCGCGGCCAGAATGTAAACTACATGAGGGCCGAGTTCTGTGTTTCACGTAACGGTATTCCCAGCCAGTGTCCAGGACCATGGCTGTGCGTGGGAATTGCTACATCGGTGTATGTTGGATGAGTAGCTGAAAAGGCCCTATGTGATTTGGCCTCACCTAACTCTTTCTCCTCCTTCCCCGCCTCCCTTCATGCTCTCCTGACTACAGTTCTGTGTTCAGAGCACTCAGCACTTGGTCCCTGTTCGCTCGCCTGTTTTCCTAACTATACCGGAAGCTCCACGAAGCAGGGGTGTCACCTGTCCCAGTGTCTCCAGCGCCCAGCACAGTGCCTGGCCCCAGGGTTATGGCTCAGTAAATGTTTTTTTTGAATGAGTGAAAGGGTTGTAGGGGTTCAGAAGGTTCTAAGTGGGTAGAACTCTACTTCTTCTCTTTCGTCCCTTTTCCCTCCCTTCCTGAGCAGGTCGGTCCCCACACCTGTAAGAGGGACGGAGCAAGGTGCGTGGAGAGGCAGCCTGGAGGGAGAAGTCAGAGCCAGAGCACAGTGAGAGGGGTGTCCCTGCAGACCCCCAGCATTTGGGAAGCCAGATGCCAGGCAGGTGCAGGGGGTCGGCCTGAGCCGTGTGGGCATGGTGTCCACGCGGGGGAGAGACCCAGCAGGAGATGTCTGGGCCCAAATGGAAGGTGGCCATGGGTGAGGCAGGCACCTGCTGTAGGATGTGGGAAGCAAGTGGGTGACAAGGACCTCCGTGAAGGGGGAAAACTCAGGGCCAGAGCAGGGTAAGAGCAGGCATCCGCAAGCAGGGAAGGCTGGGTGTGGGGTATTGGAGCCCAAATGGCATGAGGAGGCCATCCATTCCTGGTGTGGGGATGTTGCCCACGTTGGAATGCATGCAAGGGGAGATGGGGGGCACACGATGGTAATACAAAGGGAAAAGGAGGAATTTCACGGTTGGGAGCACTGGCAGAAACCACCTTAACCAAGTGATTGAAGTGAACCTGACCAGGAAGAGAATACATTGAAATCATGTGTCCCCTTCTATGATAACTGGGCCCAAAATACATAAATAGAGGCTAATAATGAGGAAACATGAGACAAACTCAAATGAAGGACGTCTACATAACTGGCCTGTAATGATCAAATGTATCAGGCATTCAGATTTAACCAGATTTTAAGAATTTGGAAAATGATTGGAACCAACATGATAGACAGGGCATTAATAACTTTTCTGTATCCAAATCTCATACAAACAGGATAAAAACTTAAAACTTCAAGAGAAAAGCAATTGCTTTGTATCATCTAAGGCATTCATTTCTTCACAACAAACCAGGCTGACAAAGGTCCGGTTCTTTCATGGAACTTGTACTCTCCCTTCAGCATACTCTTTCCTTCGCAACTGGTAGTGAGGAAATCTTTGTACGTTTTTGTATTTAATGTCAGTCTCCCACACTGACTGTAGCTCAAAGGCAGTGACTCTGTGTGTGTGTGTGTGTGTGTGTGTGTGTGTGTTGTACATTGCTGTGTTCTTGGTATTTAGTAGAGTGCCTGGTGTATAGTTCTCAGACAAGAAATATTGGTTGGTTGAATAAATGCTGAGAAAGGGAGGAGAGAGATGGGGGCCATCTTGTAAGCTATTTAGAGAAAGAAGCCCCTTGCAGATCAGATACTGTGGGCAAGACACAAGGCAGCCCAGGAGCCAACGGGGTAATAGTGCAATTCGCCCATCGGCTCTGGAGTCAGGCCCTGAGACAAAGTAGGCCTCGCTGTGCATGGGACTGTGGAAAACTGGAAGGTCCAGGCAGAAACCTTCACAATGCTGGCCCCTAGGGCATAGAGAAACTGTCAGTCTGCCAACAGGAGATCCAGCCTGAGAAGTTGGCAGCCTCAAAGCCTCACCCGGAACTGACACACATCCGGAAGAGTCCACCACAGAAGTTGTCTTTGCCCTGCAGACTCTGGCAGGCCTCCAGGGGCCCGCCGTTGCGGTGCTCCAGGGCCCAGAGGCAAAGGGAGCAATTGCCCAAAGAATGTCTGCTGGCACTTCCGCGGGCCTCGGCCCTCACAAAGGTCACCTTTTGTATCTCCTCTTCCGACCCTTGGGTCTGGCCCTGCACCTTTTCTGAGTAGTCAGGGATGGAGAAGGGGGAGCCTTCCAGGCAGAGAGAGAAGTTTAAGTAAAGGCATAGAAAATAATACACATTGAGATTCTGTAAGTAGCTTGATGTGACTGAAGCTTTGGGAGGAGGTATAGAAACCAAAAGATGAGGTTCAAAGGGCAAAGGCCGCCTCTTGAGCGCCTCACTGAGGAAACTGGACTTTATCCTGTAGGTAAAGAAGAACAGTGGCAGGAGTTCATGCTGTGACATTTTCACTCTGAATGTCAGGTGCAGAATGGTTCGAAGCGAGAGATGAACCACGCAAGAGGCTATTAAAATAGTCCAGACAAAATATAATAAAGGCTGAAACTGGGTAAAGGTACTGAGTCCAAAGAGAAAGGATCAATCAAGAGAAGCAGAACTGAACTAAAAAAAAAAAAAAAAGAAGCAGAACTTGCAGATTGACTGCGAGGGATGGGAGAAGGGAACGAACCTAGGCCGAGTCCGGGCAGTAAGTGAGGTTTGTTTGGACATGTTGATTTGGGGGTGCCCGTAGATTATCCTAATAGAGGTGTCCAGTCAGTCATTGGAAACACAGGTCTGAAGCTCAGGAAAGAAGCTGAGGCAGAAGATAGAGATTAGTCATCAACATAATAGCGGAGCCATATTAGGAAATGGGATCACCCACAGAGGGCATAGCTCGAGGGCAAAGCCAAGGAGAGAGCCTGATCCGAGGCAGAGGAGAGAGCAAAGGGGACTGGGAAGGAGTGACCGTTGAAGTTGGAGAAAACAGCAGAGGTTACATCTCTTAAGTCAAGAGAGCAGATTCTTGAGAAATGGAGAGTGGTCAGTAGCGTCAAAAGGCGCTGTGCACTCAAGAGGAGTGAAGGTTTAAAAAAAAAAATCAATTGAATGCAGTCATTGGGACGCTACTGGGATCTTTCCCGGGTTGTCCCAGGACAGGCTTGAGGGCAGAAGACTGCTTCTGGACATTTTCACTTCCTAAGACATATCTTCATGACTTTGAAAAACCTTCAGAATCCCATGGGCAAATACATCTTTATTTCAAAAGTATACTTTCAGTTTTTTGTTTTTGTTTTTTTAAGATTTTATTTACTTATTTGAGATACAGAGAGATAGTGAGAGAGAGCAGGAGCAGGGAAGAGAAGGGGAAGCAGACTACCCGCTGAGCAGGAAGCCCAATGAGGGGCTAGATCCCAGGACCCCGGGATCATGACCCGAGCTGAAGGCATATGCTTAACCAACTAAGCCACCCAGGCACTCCCTGTACTTTCAGTTTTAACAATAAGTGCAGAAATGTGTTGCCAGTGGGAAAAGGATGGTCCCGCCTAGGTCATGGCTGGGTGTTTGGTTTTGGTTTACAAAGATGGTATGGTCCAAGCGGAGCACTGCCGATGGATGATGGTGCCTGCATATGGATGGACATTAGAGAGTATGATGGCAACATGGTCTTTGGTATGTTCAAATTGGAGCCCAGGGGGGTTAATATTGGTCAGAGCCAGAGAAATGGTGCTGAGTATCAGGTCTAAAGGATAAGTATGACCATTGTCAGTGAGAGGAACCATGGGATCAGAAGCTGAAAGAATCAGAAAGAAGAGGGAAAGAATGGCTAGGGGAGGAAATTCTGAACTAAGGCTGTGGACAATTTAGAGGGTCAGAGGCCTGTTTTTAGATGGTGACCCCTACGTGGTGTGAGCTGGCAGTCTCAATGGCATCAAGGAGGTGCGCAGTCCTGCCCAGTGACACTGAGAAGAAGAGCCTCTTCAGAGCTCCTAGCTTAGGTGGAATCTCTGAATGAATGTTCAGCCTGATGTCTGAAATAGCATGACTGGCCAGGATAATAAGAGTTGAACTTTCGGTCCATCTAGAGTCCCAAGGCTATTCTAAGGAGCTGTCATTTCTGAGAAGGCCTTGTTTCAGGCCAAAGGCCAAAACCTGTTCACAACTTGACCTCATCACTGTGTTAGCATCACGAGTTAAACTGTTTCCCGTAAAGACATGTTGATGTCCTAACCCCCAGTATCTCGGAATGTGACCCTATTTGGAAATAGGGTTGTTGATCATGTAATCAAGTAAGGATGAGGTCATAGTGGAGTAGGGTAGGCCCTTCATCCCCTATGATTGGTGCCCTTTTAAGAGGACAAGAGAGTGCCACGTGATGACAGAGGCAGAGATCCGATGATGTAGCTTTAGTTCAAGGAATGCCGAGGCTTGGTGGCCACCACTGGGAGCTGGACAGAGTCAAAGGAGGATTCTACTCAGAGTCTCGGGGGAATGTGGCCATGCTGACATATTGATCTCAGCCTGCTAGCCTCCAGAACCAAGAGAGAATCAATTACTGTTGTTTTCAGCCACCCAGTTTGTGGGAATTTGTCAGGGCAGCCCTCAGAAACAAATATAGTTAGCCAGTGTGAAAGAACACCATTGCTCCAGGGACAAGCTTCCAGTCAAGAGGATAAACCCTCATGAGAAGGGTTGCTGTAAAGATGCCCTTCAGACCCAAACCTCTGACTACTTATAGAAGAATTGATAAGGTGTGAAGAGAGGTGAAAGACTGGGTGCCATTCCAAAAATTTTAGATGGTCTTTCCTCTTGGAGAGAGTGAAGCTACCTCTTAATTTCTAAAGCTCGAACTGGAAATAAAAATTTGTGTCTTTGTTTTGGGTATCCATTCTCACGGTCGAATCCAGACTTTTGGTGGAGGTAGTGTCCTTGCAGAGATAGTAAATAGCAACAACCACAAAATACATAAAAAAGAAATAAACTTTTGGGAGGGGTGAATGACCTTTATATTTGCCTATCTTTTTCCATTAATAGGCTTTGTTTCTAGAGCAGTTTTAGGTTTACAGAAAAATTGGGTAGAAAGTACAGAGAGTTCCCATTTACTCTACTCTTTCCACCACTGCCACAACCCTCTGCCACAGTTTTCCCTATTATCATTATTTTTTAAAGATTTTATTTATGTGTGAGAGAGAGAGCAAGCGAGAGAGGGAGGGCACGAGCAGGAGAGAGGGGCAGAGGAGAGGGAGAAGCAGACTCCCTGCTAAGCAGGGAGCCTGACTTGGGGCTCGATCCCAGCACCCCAAGATCGTGACCTGAGCTGAAGGCAGACACTTAACCGACTGA
The DNA here is from genome assembly GCA_028533885.1 of Nasua narica. Lineage (NCBI taxonomy): Eukaryota > Metazoa > Chordata > Mammalia > Carnivora > Procyonidae > Nasua > Nasua narica. The sequence continues at coordinate 86,217,130 of CM052801.1, read as the reverse complement.
GCCACCCAGGTGCCCCCAGTTTTCCTATTATTAACATTTTACATTAGTGGTGGTGCATTTGTTGCAAATGATGATCCAATAGCAATGTTATTAACCAAAGTCTGCAGTTTATGTTAGGGTTCACTATGTGTTGAACAATTCTATGGGTTTTAGCAAATGGATGATGTCATAGGTCCACCATTACGGTATCATATGGAATAATTTCACTCCCCTAAAAATCCCCTGTGCTCCACCTACTCATTCCCCTCTCCCCTGGAACCCTTGGCAACCAATAATACTTCTGCTGTCTCTATAGTTTTTCCTTTTCCTGAATTTCATGTAGTTGGAATTATACAGTATGTAGCTTTTTCAGATTGGCTTCTTTCACTTAGCAATATGTGTTTAAGATACATCAAATACATGTCTTTTTGAAGCTTTTTTTTAAATTATACATTATGTTAGTCACCATACAGTACATCATTCGTTTTGATCCAGTGTTCCAAGATTGATTGTTTGCGTATAACACCCAGTGCTCCATGCAATCCATGCCCTCCTTAATACCCATCACTGGGCTCACCTAACCCCCCACCCCAGTCCCTTCCAAAACCCTTAGTTTGTTTCTCAGAGTCCACAGTCTCTCATGGTTCACCTCCCCCTCCTATTTCCCCCCTTCACTTTTCCTTTCCTTCCCCTAATGTCCTCCATGCTATTCCTTATGTTCCACAAGTAAGTGAAACCATATAACTGTCTTTCTCTGCTTAACTTATTTCACTTAGCCTAATCCCCTCTGATTCCATCCATTGGAATTGGATGGATGTTGATGCAAATGTTGGGTATTCACCCTTTCTGATGGCTGAGTAATATTCCATTGTATATATGGACTACATCTTTATCCATTCATCTGTTGAAGGGAAACTCAGCTCTTTTCACAGTTTGGCTATTATGGACATTGCTGCTATGAACATTGGGGTACATATGGCCCTTCTTTTCACTACATCTATATCTTTAGGGTAAATACCCAGTAGTGCAATTGTCTTTTTGAAGCTTGAGAACTCATTTCTTATTCATGGTGAATCATATTCTAGTGTTTGGATGTGCCACAGTTTGTTTATCCATTCACCCCTCAAAGGATATCTTGCTTACTTCCAAGTTTGGGCAGTTATAAATAAAGCTGCTGTAAACATTTATACATAGGTTTTTGTGTGGATGTAACTTTTCATCTCAGGGGTAAATACCAAGGAGTGCTATTGCTGGACAGGATGGTAAAAGTACGTTTAGTCTGTAAGAAGTTGCAGACTCACTTCCAAAGTGGCTCATAGCGTTTTGCTTTCCCATCAGCAATGAACGAGAGTTCCTGTTGCTCCACACCCTCATCAGCATTTGGTGATTTCTCCATTTTGGATTTTAGCCATTCTAATAGGTGTGTCCCATTATCTCATTGTTGTTTTAGGAAATAAACTTTCCAGGAATACATAATTTGAGATTAAAGCTAAAAAATGGACACCTCTAAGATTCTAAAGGAGATTCCTAGTCATTCTTACATAAATATGGAAAACCTTCAGAATTCCATGGGTAAGTGAAGATTTATTTCAAAAATAAACCTTCAGTTTGAAAATAAATGCCAAAGTCCGTTCCCAGTGGGAAAAGGATGGTTCCTGAAATTTTGTAGAGCCTGTGAGTTTTTTAGAGGTCAAGTGATAACTCTGATACATCTTTGCTAAGTCTGGGACTAGCATTTATCTTTAGCCACCCTCTCCATAGACTGATACCCTCCCACAACGCCAAGATGGAATTCCCTTCCATTGCCTCTTTGTCTATCCCTGTTTTGTAAAATCTGTCTCTGTCCTTCTCTTTACATCGCCTTTAAGGTCTTGTGTATCCTTTCTCTCACACTGTGACCCCCCTACTCCCATTCTGCATTTCGCTTCCTTCCCCTTATCTGAACCTTGAAAACATGATGTTAAATGAAATAACCTAGATACAAAAGGCCACATATTTTGTGGTGCCATTGATAGGACATAGCTAGTATGGGCAAATTTACAGAGATGAAAAGTAGATTAAAGGTCACCAGGACCGAGGTGAGGTGGCAATGGAAAGTTATTGTTTAATGGGTACAAAGTTTCTGTTTGGGGTCACCTAAGGTATGTTTTTTGTTGTTTTTAAATTTATTGGCTGGAGGTTGTATGTTTACTCTCCTAAATGGTAAAAAAAAAAAAAAAATCAGGTGAGTGGAAAACTTCTGAATTAAAAGAAATTGCATGGCTCTTTCCTTATGTGTCGCCCTTATTTTCCACCTGTAAGAGCATATGTGGTCTTTTATCAGGGTCTGCTGGGACCTTGAGGTCCAATTCTTTCTTGTGTGATTTCTCAAAAAGAAACATGTGTAAAGAATGAAGCTCTTGTCTGCTCTTTAGATCCTATGTTCAGGAACTAGATGGAAGTGTCTTCTGGAAACACATAGAAGTTTCTGTCCTCGACTACCTCACTGATATCCAAGGACTGATGAGAGTGAACCTTTTGGTAAGTTGTGGTAAGTAAGCTGAGTCCACTTTCTAGTTTTCAAGGCTGCTAGGGCTCCAAAAAATCTGTCTGCCTTGGGATAATGTTTTCTGGTCCCAAATTAGTAATTGGAATGTTTATCTCTACAGGTGCCCCATAGGGGATATTGTATCTCCGTTGAGAAGATTGAAAATTCGTTCCCTGGTGTGAGACTTTGAATCTTTGGAAATATTCCCTGTATTGTTAAATGGGATTGAGGAGTGTTTTTGCAAGTCCTGTTCACATGGGTTCCTCTGGGGTCAAAGGAAGCCTGGTCCCTTGGTTAGTAAAAGCCCAGGGCAGAAGCAGTTAGGTTTTCCTCTGCAGACATAGATTTTGTTCTTAATACCATTCAGTTGAGGATTAGATGAAGTTTCTAAGGGTGCTTCCAGTTCTGACATCCCATGCTTTTCTTAAAAGTGAGCATATCTGATGCCCATACCTGCTCACACATCCAAATCATAATGTGTGGTCTGCAACCTGCACCCCCACTTCCTGACCATTCACCCACACTTGGTACCTTGCAATCTGGGTAATTCTCCTTCTTCCTTGTCTTGTGTGGCCTCCTCACTTCTGATAGCATTTCTCCTCACTTCTGATAGCTCCTCACCACCCAAGACCGTCCAGTGCGATTTCAGCTAGTTGCCCCTGGCATTCCTTTCTCGGTCTTCACCCTCTGAGCTCTCTAGAGCAGCCGACATTATTGGTCTTCCTTCTCCTCCTTGACACTGTCTTTTATTTTGGAAACCTCATGATATTGACCTATCTTCTTCCCCCCTTTACATTCAAATTCTGAAATCTTATGCTTCCAAGGGCTTCTGTTATTGCTTCTATAATGAAGATTTTCAAATCTGTAGTCCAGTATCTGTAGTCCAGCCTTCTGTCCTAGACTGTAGATGCTTGTAGCTTACTTCCTGATACACATGTTCATCTAGGTATCCCAAAGGCGCTTCAAACTCAACATGCATCAAACTGACCTCACCATCTCTCCTCTCTACCCTACCCCCGACCTCTTCTTCTCTTTGTTCTAAATGATGAATGGTTCTGTTTCCTTCCAGCCATTTAGATTTGAAATCTCAGGATTATCTTTCACTCATCTTCTATCCCACAGTCAACAGTAAATTTCAGCAGATTCCTTCTCTCCATTGTGCCTTGTATGTGTCTCCTTCTCTGCACCCCCATGATGTCTGTTTGATTCAGGCTCACGTTACCATTTGCTTTGACTATTATAATAGCTTTACTGTGTTTCTGCTTCTTCTATCCCAAATTACATTTTTTTGGTGCTAGAATGTTCAGATCCCATCCTGCCTCTGCTCAAAAGCTGCAACACTATTGCTGGGGTAGCATTCAGAATACATCACTGCTCTGCACAAAAGCCTTTACTCTCCTTCAACCAGCAAATTAAATACAGACTCTTTGCTCCAACATTCAAAGCATTTCCCCAAATGATTCCATCTTTCCATGACAGCCTCACTTTCCACTGCTCCCCAACTTGGACCTGAAGTGCCAAACAAGACAACTCATTCTGCTCATTGCAATCTCCATGCTTTTGCTTTTATTCTTCTCTCTATCCAAAATGTGCTTCTGACAACACATCTACCCCAATGAAATTCTTCCCATGCTTCAAACCCATTTCAGTCATCGACTTGTCCATCGAGTTTTTCCTTGATCCTTTAACCATATACGGCCTTTGCTCCTTTAGACTCCTTGGGTCTTTGTTTGTGTAGAATCTCTTGTATTTATGGCTGAGACCACCACTTGTTGCACAATACCAGGTCTCCTCTTCATCCTTAACAGTGAAACTGCAATTTTAAGCTGGGAACAGGACTGCCTGAAATAAAGAATGCATTTCCTAGCTCCCCTTGCAGATAGATTTGGCCCATTTGGCCAATGCGATACAAGCAAAAGTGACACACGCAACTTCCGGGAGGTGTCCTGAGGTAAAGAGGTTAAAGGGCATGCTGTTCTTCTTCCCTTTTCTTCCCTACTGGTCAGAATAGAAAATAGTGGCTGGAGCGCTGTCATCTTGGACCATAACGTAACTCAAAATGGAAACTACATGTGGCAGAGCAACAAGAAAGAACTTGGGCTCCAACTCCTAGGGTTTTGGGTGCCATCTCTATGATGATGACTTTCCATTTGGTATAACTAGCCCAGACCTCCGACTCAAATGCCAGTCTTTTGTTTCTTGCTCCCTGATTGACATCTCCATTCACAGCCCCTGTCACCATGAAGCACCGTGCCCCCATTCTGTGCTGGTGACCTTGGGATCTATTGAACATGAAAGAGAAATGAACTTCTGTTATTTGGGGATTTTTCTATTGTTCATAATAAACCTAATCCCAATAATATGGTATTATTCTGCTTTTCTCTGCCTTGTCTTAAAGACAAGGTCTTCCTAAATCTCTGTTGGACTTTTAGAAATGTACTTTTCAACGTGTGATAAAAAGCGAGTTGAACCCAAAGGAGTCTCTGGCTGGCCTGGCAGAGGACAATTCTACTTGGATGGACCCCTCTAAGCAGAGATTGCCAACAAATGTGTGCTTACTTCCATATGGCTTCCAGTTTTACCTACAAAAGGCTGTTTCTGAGGTCCATGAAGAGGAGTGCTTTTGATCATAACTGGGGAATATGGTCGAGATGGATCTTTTCATTTCATTCATTTCCGTTCACGTATTAGTCTCAGGAACAGACGTAACAGTTAACAACGTGCACTCTGCAGCCCTATTACTTGAGTTCAAATCCCAGCTCTATTATTTCCTAGCCACCTGACCTCCCCACACTTCAATGTCCTTGCCTTTCAAACAGTGGTAATAATAGTGCACACCTTACAGAATTGTTGTGAAGATTAATTGAATTAATATACACACAGCACACATGAGCACATAGACCAATGTCTGGCGCATATCAGTGCTTGTTATTAGTGAATATTGTGATTGTTAACTTTATTTACCTACTAGGGATATAGTGGTGAACAAAACAGACATTTCCCTGTCCTCGTGGACCGCACAGTCCAGTCCAGAAGGCAGACATCATGCCATATTTAAATAATTTTTAAAAGATTTTTATTTATTTAATTGACAGAGAGATAGCGATGGCGAGAGAGGGAATACAAACAGGGGTAGAGGTAGAGGGAGAAGTGATCAGGGAGCCCAAGGCGGGGCTCGATCCCAGGACCCTGGGATCATGACCTGAGCCAAAGACAGCTGCTTAACCACTGAGCCACCCAGGCACCCCTTAAATAACTTTTAATTGAGAGTTGTGATTAGTGCTCCAAAGGGGCTTATGAGCATGTGTAGGAGGGACATCTGTTCTAGTCCAGGCCATCAGGTAAGACATCTCTGCTCCAGCAGTGACATCTCCACCGTGGTGTGGAGAATGAGTAAATTGGCCTGGGAAGAGGACCAAGAGAAAGAGGAAGAGGGTGAGCGAACCCACGGTGCTCTGGTGGTCTCTTGGGAGGTTGGGGGCGCTCAGCCTGCTGGACCACATTCCCAGCAGGAATGAGGCTATAGGAGTCGACTGTGTGTTCTCCAGGATTGAGAGAGAAGGGCCTCGGGGGCCAGGGAGAAGACAGTACCAGCAGTTTGAACTCTGGAGACAAATCCTCTACTCCCTGGGGAAATTGCAAGGCAGAGGGGCACAGGCCAGGAGGAAAGGTGACGGCTAGGGGCTCCGTTTTGTCAAGGTAAATGAAAGGATCCAAGAAGGCGAGCTGCAAGGAAAAGTCAAGGCGGGGAAGTGCACAAAAGTGGCCAAATGGCCTTTGCCACTGAATTTTAGAAGAAAGCCATTGAACCTTAAGAAATCGTATTTACTGTACATATGTGAAGGCTTGAGTCAAGAGACCTCAAATGCTCAAATGTATTCCTGGCATGCACAACCTTAAATTAGAGGGGCTAAATAAAGCTGTGGCCTGCCCTTCCTGAAAGTTTGCCAACCACTGATATAGATCATGTGGGACATGGGGCCTCATCTGGGCTGATCTTAGGACAGACGTTAGGACTTGCTTTCTCGCCGAAACGTCTGACATCAGCTCTAATTTTTAGTCATGTAGCTCGTCCTCCAAGACAGAAAGTACCAGGGGCTGTCCGGGGGCAGGGGCGCAGGCTCGGTCCCCAGTGGGCTAAAGGGCTCCTTGTCTAGAGGAGGAATGATTGATTTCTGGCCCCAAGCAGCCTGCCCCAGGTTGTTTTTTTCCCCTCTGCATAGACCCATCATCTTCATGGTTTTCCGAGATGTCCTGGGACTTCTGAGCAGCATGTGAAGGCTTCCCGTAGTTTGGCGTCAGTGAACACTGCAGACCTCCCAGGCTGCTCGGAGTCACGCTCCACATCACCTTGTTTGGAAACATCACCATCTGCTGGATCTCACTGCATCTGCTCTCAAAGGCCTGGCTGTGTTCTGCCAATGGAGGGCATCCATTACTTGCTGAATATTTCAGCGGTACGCGGACTCTGGGACTGGTATTTGAGGAAGCCGGAGCTGAGGGGCAAATAAAGGAGAATGTCCTAGGCTTCGTGCTTCTGAGCTAAACCCTTGGCACCCAGTTGGCTGGATACATACTGCATACTGGCCTTTCTCAGCAACACAATATGCCCCCGTGTCCCTTCCCTTCAGGGGCTTCATTGTGCCTCCATGGACCTGGACTGTCTTTGCAGGGATCACCGGAAATTTTCAAAGAGTGGAAAGGAACTTATGAATGGCCGTCCTTTCCTTCCCAGCTGATTGAAATTCAGTCCTGGGGATCTGACAGGAGACAAGACTGCCTTCCTTCAAACACAGGCCCTCCCTGGCCTGCTCAATCCTAGGGGCCTTGGGTCAAACGACCCCTGGGAAAGCCCACCCGAGACACATACTGTGGCGTCCACTCTGCTCTTCCTTTCTTAGCCAAAGCTTTGGCGAAGGCTCTCAAGCACTGTCTTTCATCAGTATCAGCGTAAGGAGCAGAAACACAGGCACATTCGGGCTTCAAGGAAAGGATCTACTCAAGTGAAAAATGCCTGGGCTTTGAGGTTAAACACACTTAGATTCAAATCCCAGCTCTTCCACGTATGGGCTGTGTGGATGAAACACAGACACGTCTCCACCCAAGCCCTGTTACTTCGGTTTCCTAGCAGCAAGTAACTCCATCTCGCCGAGCTTTAGTTTCCTTATCAGCTAAATGTGGTAATCATAGCAGCTACTTTATTCAGTGGCAATGAAAATTAAATGACAGAGCCATGTTGCTGTAATTAACCCTCACTGGGTAATTTTAAGATACAATATTGTAATTTATTTGGGGTGCTGTTGCAGTTTTGACAATAAAAGAGTTCAAATCTTTTTCTCGCTAAGACAAAAGCCTTTACTCAGAACTGATTCATACTTGGAATGATGTTCTCGGAAAAGAGCATCCATTTTCTTTCCAACAAAAGGGAGTTGCTAAAGATCTAAACTTTGTGTTTAAATTTTGGCGGTACTTTAGCTTTAATTATCTGATTTGTTTAGAGTGGTTTTTCTCAAACTTCGTTTTTTATTTAGGCAGCAAGATCCCTTTTTCCAATGACTTCTCACCTGGGACCCCAATATATTAAATAAAGAAAAGTAAAAATGCAGGGATTGGAGCTGGGACTGGAGTGGGGGAAAGAAAAGCAATATTCTGTCTGGTTTCCACTAGAATAGCAGATATTTTGCCTGGTTTGTTCACCGATGCATTTCCAGTGTCTACAACGGTGCCTCAACAGGACTCGACGGATTTTTTTTTAATTAACGTATAATGTATTATTTGCTTCAGGGGTACGGGTCTGTGATTCATCAGTCTTACACATTTCACAGCGCTCCCATAGCACATGCCCTCCCCAGCGCTCATCGCTCAGCCACCGCATCCCCCCCACCCCCCTCCCCTCCAGCAACCCTCAGCTTGTTTCCTGAGATTAAGAGGCTCTTACAGTTTATTTACTTTCTGGTTTTGTCTTAATTCATTTTTCCTTCCTTTCCCCTATGATCCTCTGTCTTGTTTCTCAAATTCCTCATATCAGAGAGATCATATGATAATTGTTTTTCTCTGATTGACTTATTTCGCTTAGCATAATATCCTCTCGTTCCATCCACATGTTGCAAAAGGCAAGATATCGTTTCTCTTGATGGCTGCATAATATTCCACTGTGTGTGTGTGTGTATGTGTCACATCTTCTTTTTTTTTTTTTTTTTGGAAAACCAGCCTCATGTTATATTTTTTCCTAATCCTCTCTGAGCTCATTTGTTAATAACCCTCTTCTTCTTTTTTTCCCCCCAAATACCTTTATTTTATTTGTTCAGTGTTCCAAGATTCATTGTTCCGGCACCACACCCAGTGCTCCATGCAGTACGTGCCCTCCTCAATACCCACCACCAGGCTCGCCCAACCCCCCACCTCCTCCCCTCCAAAACCCTCAGTTTGTTGCTCAGAGTCCACAGTCTCTCCTGGTTCATCTTTTCTCTGATTTCCCCCAATTCACTCCGCCCTTCCCTCTCACAATGTCCTCATGTTTTTCCTTATGCTCCACACGTAAGTGAAACCATATGATAATTGACTTTCTCCGCTTGACTTATTTCACTCAGCATAATCTCCTCCAGTCCCATCCATGTTGATACAAAAGTTGGGTATTCATCCTTTCTGATGGAGGCATAATATTCCATTGTATAAATGGACTATATCTTCTTTATCCATTCGTCTGTTGAAGGGCATCTTGGCTCTTTCCACAGTTTGGCGATTGTGGCCATTGCTGCTATGAGCATTGGGGCACATGTGGCCCTTCTTTGTACTGCATTTGCTTCTTTGGGGTAAATACCCAGTAGTGCAATTGCAGGGTCATAGGGTAGCTCTATTTTTAATTTCTTGAGGAATCTCCACACTGTTTTCCAAAGTGGTTCCACCAACATGCATTCCCACCAATAGTGTAAGAGAGTTCCCCTTTCTCCACATCCTCTCCAACATTTGTTGTTTACCTCTTGTTGATTTTGACCATTCTAACTGGTGCGAGGTGGTATCTCAGTTATACCACCTCTTCTTTATCCATTCATCCGTTGATGGACATCCAGGCTTTCCCCATAGTTTGGCTATTGTGGACATTGCTGCTATAAACATGCCCCTTCGGATCACTATATTTGTATCTTTAGGGTAAATACCCAGTAGAGCGGTTGCTGGGTCATAGAGTAGCTCTATTTTCAACTTTTTGAAGTACCTCCATACTGTTTTCCAGAGTGGCTGTACCAGCTTGCATTCCCACCAACAGTGTAGGAGGGTCCCCCTTTCTCTGCATCCTCACCAACATCTGTTGTTTCCTGACTTGTTAATTTTAGCCATTCTGACTGGTATGAGGTGGTATCTCACTGGGTTTTTGATTTGTATTTCCCTGATGCTGAGTGAAGTTGAGCACTTTTTTATGTGTCTGTTGGCCATTTGGATGTCTTCTTTGCAGAAGTGTCTGTTCATGTCTTCTGCCCATTTCCTGATTGGATTATTTGTTCTTTGAGTGCTGAGTTTCATAAGTTCTTTATAGATTTTGGATACTGGCCCTTTATCAACAGATATTTTTGAATGAATGATGGGTGAATAGCATGTGAAGAAGGCTCACACATAGTAGGCAGCTGAAAAAATCTTAGTGTCTCTTACCTAACTAATACCCTAAAGGAAATTGAGTGACATGTTGGTGTGGCAATAAGAACTTCCAACTGGATAAGAAATGTGTCCTCCTTTGTCACCCACCTACCCTGTCAGCCTTCTTGCCATTCTTCTCCTAGGACAGTTAGGTGTGTAATGGGACTTGATTGTGCAGGGAGCAGAAAGACCTGTGACAGCATGACTTTGGCCTCATCACTTCTGTCCACCCTTCTCAAAAACCTATGGGCAAATGACACAGCTTGCAAAAATTCAGACTGAGCTCCTGGTGAAACACAAGTATGTGCCCCAAAGCATGCCACCCTCTTCAATGATAGTAAGAACAGAGGCAACATGCCCAGCTCTGGAGCCAATAAGTTTTATTAAAGAATAGGACAAATAAAGCTGGCGTGCCTGGGTGGTTCAGTCAGTTGACCGTCTGCCTTTGGCTCAGGTCGTGATCCCGGGACCCTGGGATTGAGTCCCACATTGGGCTCCCTGCTCAGCGAGAAGCCTGCTTCTCCCTCTCCCTCTGCTTACCTCTCTGCCTGCTTGTGCTCAAATAAATAAATAACATCTTAAAAAAAATAAAGTTAACAGGCAGCCTGATGGAAAAAGAACAAATTCAAACATTGGAGTCAACTGGCTCCAAATTCCAGGCTTGCTAATTATTGCTTGGGTGATCTCTGAGCAAGACCTTCCTGATCCTCGTTTTTTTCATTTGCAAAACAATCTTTACTCCTTATCTGATAAAAATAGTACCCTCCTGATAGGTTTGTGTGGAAATTAAATGAGCTGATTAGCTGATGAGCAAAGTATCTAACTCATAATGAACATTCAACAAAAGCTCATTTTCCCAGAAGTCTCAGAACAATCATTTAAAGACAAACTGTTTTACACAGAAGTCTCAAAGCAAAGATCAAGGATGGATACTACAGAAATCCAGAGACTTGATCAGGGGAGAATGTCAGGATCTAATGGAAGTATATTTTCAGTGATGAGATTCTGGGGACAAAAACCAGGATTCTTGAGTTCCCTGAGTGAAAGGTAGGTGAAAAGCAAGAGACAGTATATGTAGAAATCAAGAGTTGTGCACTGAAGTCATGAATGTATGACCCGAGTTAACATCCCAGTATTGGTATTTGCTGACACTTATTTTTTCTGAACCTCCATTTTCTCATCTATAAAAATGGAAATAATAAGAATTCTTAATTCAGAGGCTGTTGTGAGCATAAAATGTGATAACATATTCAAATCTTCTGAATATGGTAAGAGGTCAAGATGCGTAAGTTATAATCATTAGTATTCTTAGGATTAAAATGTTGGGAAAGAGGGGCACCTGAGTGGCTCATTGAGCATCTGATTCTGGTCTCAGGTCATGATCTCAGGGTTGTGGGATAGAGGGAGGCTGCTTAAGATTCTATCCCTCTCCTTCTCCTTTTGCCCCCCAAATAAATAAATAAATCCTTTAAAATAGATAGATTAATAAAATGCCTGGAAAGAAAGAATGGGTTAGAAAAAGTGGTTGTTTCTTCAACTTGAAGCAGAGGCAAAGATTCACTTCTAGAGAGGTAGTTCTGCGTGGATCCTGAGAGTCAATCCTGCGTAGAATATATCCTCAAAGAGGAAAGCAGAAAGGATGGCCACAGGAGCACCAATGACCTAGCAAGAGTCGTCACTTTCACTTTCTTGAGTTATTTTGACAACAACTTATGAGGTAAGTAACTGTAGTGTTTTAGATTGGGTTCGCCACAAGAAGAAAATGAGATAAAGTTTCTCATGCATGTAGTTTATTAAGCAATTTCTCCTATAAGAACCAGAAAGAATGAGGAAAGTGGGATACAGAAGAAGCCAAAAATGGTACAATTTTGGACTAAGTCCCAGCCTTAGCTTTATCCTTCAGGAGAGCTCTGGCATGTAAATTAACCATCAGAGGCAGACTTTTATACTTTTGTACTAGCCACTGGCTAAGGGCTGCCAGGGGGGATGTAAACTCCTAGGCTTTTCTCATTTTTTTTTAAAGATTTTTATTTATTTATTTGACAGAGAGAGAGATCACAAGCAATCAAAGAGGCAGGCAGAGAGAGAGGGGGAAGCAGACTCCCTGCTGAGCAGAGAGTCCAAAGCAGGGCTTGATCCCAGGACCCTGAGATCATGACCTGAGCTGAAGGCAGAAGCTTTAACCCACTGAGTCACCCAGGCACCCCGCTTTTCTCATTTTATGCACTTTTAGGGAAAGTGGCACTAGTCACCCAAGGGCCACCCTCTTAAAAAGAGCTGCAAGTGCTGACCTTTAAAAGCAAAATGCATAGGAGCTAGGAAGATGGGTACACAAAAGTAGTAAAAGGTATCTGAGGGATCTGTGCAAAGCACTGACATACTGTCAGTGTTTGCTACCCAGTGTGTGTTATTCCTATTTTATAGGTGAGGAAACATGTTCAGAGAATATCAACCATCACTCAGTGGGCAAATGACAGTACCAGAGCTACTACCATAATTTTTTTTAAAGATGGTTTACTAAGATGTTAATGGTGATTATCTCAGGTTTGTTTAATTAAGTTCAGGTGACTAATTCCTTCTTGTTTATGTTGCTTAACTTCGAAAAAATGGACATTTATTTTTGTATGTTCATAAAAAACTATTTTCATGAGAGATACAGGAAATGATAACTCAATACACCTAAGAAAGTTCCTTTCAGCTCTGCCTTTCTATTAAATCCATTGTAATAAAGTGATTAACATCAAAGACTACTGGCACTTTTATAAGGAACCCTTGAACAAGGGAAATACAAAACAACCAGAAAACAATAAGAAGGCATTAGTAAATTCTTACCTATCAACAATTACTCTAAATGTAAATGGATTAGATTCTCCATTGAAAAGTCATACAATGGCTGAATGGGTTAAAAACAAGACCCAAGAATATGCTGCCTACAAGAGACTCACTTCAACTACAAGGACACACATAGGCTTAAAATGAAGGGATGGAAAAAAATAGTCCATGATAATGGAAATCAAAAGAGAGCAGGGATGGCTATCCTTACAGCAGATAAAATAGACTTCAAGCAAAAAAAAAAAAAAAAAACAAACCTATAACAAGAGAAAAAGGTCACCATATGATGAAAAAAGGGCCAATTCATGAAGAATATGTAACGACTATAGGTATATATACACTCAATCTCAGAGCATACAAATATATTAAGCAAATACTAACTGATCTGAAGAGAGAAATAGACAATCCAACAATAGTGGAGGATTTTGATGCCCCACTTTCAACAGTAGATAGATCACCCAGACAGAAAACCAATAGAGAAATGCTGGACACACACCATACTCTAAACCAAATGGACCTAAAATATACACACAGGACACTTGATCCAACAGCACCAGTACATCCTTCTCAAGTTCGTGTGGAATATTCTCCAGAATTGATCATATCATAGGTCACAAAACAAGTCTTAGAAAATTTAAGAAGACTGAAATCATACTGAGTATCTTTTCCAACCACAATGCTAGGAAACCAAAAATCAATAACAAGAGGAAAATTAGAAAGTCTACAAATATGCAGAAATTCAACACCTGAACAATCAATGAGTCAGAGAAAAAATCAAAAGAAAAAATATTTTGAAACAACCAAAAATGGAAACATTGTATGCCAAAATTTATGGGATGTTACAAAATCACTTCTAAGAGAGAGTTCATAGCAATAAATACCTACGTTAAGAAAAAAGAAAGATCTTGAACAACCTAGCTTTATACCTCAAGGAACTAGAAAAAGAAAAACTAAGCCCAAATGTAGTATAATGAAGGAAATAAAGACTATAGCAGAAATAAATGAAACAGAGACCAGAAAAACAATAGAAAAGATCAATGCAACTAAAAGCTTTTAAAAACTTATTTATTTATTTATAAAGATTTTTATTTATTTATTTGACATAGAGGAGAGAGATCACAAGTAAGCAGAGAGGCAGGCAAAGAGAGAAGGAAGCAGGCTCCCTGCTGAGCAGGGAGCCCAATGCGGGGCTCGATCCTAGGACCTTGAGATCATGACCTAAGCCGAAGGCAGATGCTTAACTGACTGAGCCACCCAGGTGCCCCTAAAAGCTCCTTTAAAAAATATATATATAAACAAAATTGACAAACCTTAGTGAGACTAAGTAAGAAAAGAAAGAGAACTCAAAAAACTAAAACCAGAAATAAAAGGGGAGCCATTACACAGAAATATAAAGGATCATAGGAGGGTACTAGGAACAGTTATACAGCAACAAATAGGATAAACTTGAAGAAATAGGTAATTTCTAAAACATACAACCTCCCAAGACAAAATCATGAAGAAACAGAAAATCTGAACAGACCAATAACAAGTAACAAGATTCAATCCGTAATTGAAAATCTCCCAACAAAAACCCATGAAATTTTACCAAACTATTAAAGAAAAGTTAATGCCAATCCTTCTAAACACTTCTAAAAAATTGAAGCAGAGCAGAATACCTGGGTGGCTGAGTCTGTTGAGCTCAGGTTGAATCAAGGGCTCTTGATTTTGGCTCAGGTCATGATCTCAGGGTCTGGAATCGAGCCCCATATCTGGCTCCATACTCAGTAGGGAATCTGCTTGGGGATTTCTCTTCCTCTCCCTCTGCCCCTCCCCCTGCTTGTGTTTTCTCTCTCTCCCTCTCTCTCTTTCTCTCTCCCTCAAATAAATAAACCTTAAAAAAATGGAGGAGGAGAGAACACTTCCGAACTCATTTCATAAAGCGAGCATTACCCTGATACCAAATCCAGATAGCCACCACAAAAAATTACAGGCTAATATCCCTGATGAATATAGGTGCAAAAAATCTCCGTAAAGTGTTAGCAAAATGAGTTCAACAGCACAATAAAAGGATCATATGCCATGCACAAGCGGAATTTATCCCTGGGATGCAAGGTTGATTCAACATATACAAATTGGTAGATGTTATACACCACATTAATAGAATGAAAGATAATAATTATCTCATCATCTCAATAGAGGCAGAAAAGCATTTGACAAAACAGATCATCCTTTCATGATAAAATCTCTCAAAAAATTGGGTATAGAAGACCATAACAACATATTAAAGGCCATATATGACAATCCCGCAGCTAGTTTCATACTCAGTAGTTAATGTTTGGAAGCTTTTCCTCTAAGATCACGAACAAGATCTTGATCAAGAATAAGACAAATAGGGGCCCCTAGGTGGCTCAGTCATTAAGCATCTGCCTTCAGCTCAGGGGATTGAGCCCTGCATCAGGCTCCCTGCTCAGCGGGAAATCTGCTTCTCCCTCTCCCCCTCCCCCTGCTTGTGTTCCCTCTCTTGCTATATCTCTCTCTCTGTCAAATAAATAAATAAAATCTTTAAAAAAAAAAAAAGAACAAGAAAAGTGGTCCACTCTCATATTCCTAGTCAACATCATGCTGGAAGTCCTAGCCAGAGCAATCAGGCAAGAAAAAGGAATGGAGTGTCCAAATCAGAATGGAAAAAGTAAAATTGTCACTTTTTGCAGATGATATGATCTTATATAGAGAACTCCTAAAGACTCCAAAAACTATTCAAACTAATCAACAAATTCAGTAAAGTTGCAAAATATGAACTCAACATACAAAAAAAGTTGCATTTCCATACACTAACAATAAAATATCTGAAAAAGGAATAAAGAGAACAGTCACATTCACAATAGTACCTAAAACAATAAAATCCTTAGGAATAAATTTAACTAAGGAGGGGGCACCTGGGTGGCTCAGTGGGTTAAAGCTTCTGCCTTCAGCTCAGGTCGTGGTCTCAGGGTCCTGGGATCAAGCCCCTCATCGGGCTCTCTGCTCAGCAGGGAGCCTGCTCCCCTCCTCTCCCTCTGCCTGCCTCTCTGCCTGCTTGTAATCTCTCTCTCTCTCTCTCTGTCAAATAAATAAATAAAAATAAAATATTTTTTAAAAAAACTTAACTAAGGAGGTGAATGCTCTGTAAACTTTAAACTATAAGACATTGAATAAAGAAATTGAGGAGGACACAAATTAATGGAAACATACTCCATATTGGTGGATTAGAAGAATTAATGTTGTTAAAATATCCATGCTACCCAAAGCCATCTATAGATTCCATGCAATCCCAATCAAAATTCCAGTGACATTTTTCCCAGAAAGAGAAAAAATAATCTTAAAATTTATATGGAACCGCTAATGACCCTGAATAGCACAAAGCAAAAAGCATCCTACTTCTTGACTTTAACTATACTACAAAGTTACGGTTATTAAAGCAGTGTGATACTGGAATAAAAACAGACACTTAAACCAATAAAACAGAATTAAAAGCCCAGAAATAATCTCTTGCCTGTACAGTCAACTAATATTTGACAAAGGAATTAAGAATACTCAATAAGGAAAGAATACTTTCATTGATGGTGTTGGGAAAATGGGACAATCACATTCACAAGAATGAAACTGACCTTCATCTTACACCACTTAAGTTAAAATTAAGTTAAAGTTAAAATTGACTTTAAATGGATTCGGGAATACAGGGCACCTGGGTGCCTCAGTTGGTTGAGCATCCAGCTCTTGATTTCTGCTCAGGTCATGATCTTAGGGTTCTGGGATCGAGCATCACATTGGGCTCCATGCTCAACGGGGAATCTGTTTGGGATTCTCTCTCACCCTCTCCTTCTGCCTATCTCCCTACTTGTGCTTTCTCTCTCTTTCTCTCTTTCTCTAAGATAAATAAAATTTTTTAAGAAATAAAAATAAATGGACTCAAGAATTAAAGATAAGACTGAAGCCATAAAACTTCTAGGAGAAAACATCGGGAAAAAGCTATTTGACATCAATCTTAGTAATGATTTTTTGCATATGACACCAAAAGCACAAACAACAAAACAAAAATAAATAAGTGAAACTACATCAAACTAAAAAGTTTTTGCAGAGCAAAAGTAACAATTAACAAAATAAACAAGCAACCGATGGAATGGAAGAAAATATTAACAAATCATATATCTGATAAGGGGTTAATACACAAACTATATAGGGAATTCATACAACTCAATAGCAAAACCCCTCCTACACACACACACACACACACACACCCCAAAACAATTCAATTAAAAAATGATCAAAGGAACTGAGTAGGTATATTTCCAAATAAGATTTACGAATGTTCAACAGGTTACATAAAAGTATGCTTACTATCACTAGTCATCAGGGAAATGCACATCAAAACCACAGTGGATATTATGTCACATCTATTAGAATGGCTATTACCAAAAAGACAAGAAATAACAAGTGTTGGCAGAAATGTGGGATAAAAGCAAATCTTGGTGCACTACTGGTGGAAATGAAAATTAGTGCAGGCACTATGGAAAACGGTATGGTGGTTCCTCAAAAAATGAAAAGTACACCTACCATATGGTCCAGCAATTCCATTTCTGGGTATATATCAAAGGTAATGAAATCAAGATCACAAAGAGACACTGCTATCCTCATGTTCACCGCATTATTCAGAATAGCCAACTTATGGCTGCACCCGTCTACAGATGGATGGGTAAGGAAGATGTGTTTGTATATATATAATGGAATATTATTCAGCCATTGGAAAGAAGGAAATCCTGCCATTTGAGACAACTTGGATGGACACTGAGGACATCATGCTAAGTGAAATAAGCCAGACAGAGTATGATGAATATTGTATAATACTGCTTATGTATAGAATCTAAAAAAGCCAAATTCGTAGAAACAGAAAGAATGGTAGCTGCGAGGGGCTGGGAGGCACATGGAGTGGAGAGATGTTGGTCAAAGGGTACAAACTTCCAATTAGAAAATGAGTAAGTTCTGGAAATCCTAGGTACAGCATGGTGATTATAGCTAACAATACTGTATTGTATACTTAAAAGTTACTAAGAGAGTGGATCTTAAATATTCTCATTACAAAAAAGAAATGGTTATTAAGTGAGGTAATGGTGTTAACTAGTGGTGCTGAGGTAATCATTTCGCAATATAGAAGTGTATCAAATCATCACGTTGTACACCTTAAACTTACACAATGGTAGATGTCAATTATATCTCAATAAACCTAGGAAAAAATAAGGGAATCCTGAAAAAGAATACCTTAGCCCCAGAGAAAAAAGGCACTAATGATGAAATGACAGGAACTGGGGCCATAATTTTGGTCAGAATTCTTAACTTCTATCCCTCAATTCGCGCCACAGATCGCTGTTTGGATCTTAGGAGAAAGCAGTTGTGTGGTGCTTTTGATTTTTGGTTTTGGGTTATTCTCTTTATTTCAACAAGATAATGGTCAAAGCTACATCGTAGAGTCTTCGACTTCCGTCCTAGCTCGCAAACTTGGGAGTCCATTCCCCAGTCTCCGTTCACTCCGATTCTGGCCCCCGGCCCAGTTCTCCCTCTCCACCTCCCTGTGTGTGGAGGAACTAAGTGAAGACAGACCGGCCAGGCTAATTTTTCCAAGAGTGAGCTCAACTTTGGATTTTTACTTTAAAGTAGAATCTGAAAATTTCCTTTAAGACAGTTTCCTGTTTTGGATCCCAGTCTATTAGTAACACGTTGCCAGCAATAACTGAAGGAATCAAGTCTAGGTGGAAAAAGAGAGGAAAAGAGAGAACTCCTTCTTCATTTACCATTTGAAACTTCAGCAGAGAGTGATTTATTCATATTTATTTCCTTAATATTCACCAGCTCAGCAAACATTTGTTGAGTGCCAACTGTGTCCTGGGCACTTGCTCACAACCCTATGGATTAGAACTGTCACCTTATTTTATAGGTTAGGAAATTGAGGTACAGGGAGCTGAAGTGATCTGCCTCAGGTCACATCGCTGGTAAGATTTAAAATAGATTCTTTGGTCACCAAAGCTACTGCTTTTTCCACCAGCCTTGCAGCTGCCTCCCCACTTGGAGCTGCTGTGGAGACGGCGCTGTGAGCTGTCAAAATATTAGCAAAGGTATATACTCTCGTCCATCAGATGATGGCATTTCAGTGGTCTAATTTTACCAGCCTATTTATTTAGTGACATAGAATAAGTTAGTTCAATATAGACAAAGGGAGGTGTTTTGGGGCATCTTGCCCAATCAGGTTGAAATGTACTTTTTAATTTTTTTAATTATTTTTTAATTAACATATAATGTATTTTTTGCCCCAGGGTACATGTCAGGCTTACACACTTCACAGCACTTACCATAGCACATACCCTCCCCAATGTCCATAACCCAGCCACCCTATCCCTACGAAATGTACTTTTTTAAATGTCTCCTTCAAAGGCCAGTGTTTTACCTAATACGGAAACCCTGGGAGCATTCCCACTGAAGTCAGAAGAAAGAAAAGAATGCTCATTATTGCCACTATGATTTCACATTTCATTGGAACTATTAGCCAATCCAATTATAGAAAAGAAAGAAATTAATGTTGTAAGAATTGGAGAGGAAGAGAGAAACCATTTCTGTTCACATATAATTGTCTGCTATCTTTTTTTTTTTTAAAGATTTTATTTATTTGCCAGAGAGAGAGATAGAGAGTGTATGTGTACAAGCAAACGGAGGGGCAGGCAGAGGGAGAGAGAGAACCCGACTCCTCACCGAGAAGGTAAGATTGAAATTCAGTTGAACTTGAATTTTATTCTATTTTTTTAAAAAGATTTTATTTATTTATTTATTGGACAGAGAGAGCACAAGCAGGGGGAGCAGCAGAGGGAGAGGGAGAAGCAGGCTCCCCGCTGAGCAGGGAGCCTAGGGTGGAGCTCGATCCCAGGACCTGAACGGAGGGCAGACACTCAACCGACTGAGTCACCCAGGTGCCCCTAATGGTCTGATATCTGGAAACTCAAGAATCAAATGAAAAACGACTACAAACATTTTAAAAAGTTCCGTATGTTAGCAAGATAGAAAATTAATATATAAAAATATCCTTCGTATGTGCCAACAGCTTCCAGTTAGAAGATGGAACAGAAGAGAAGACCCCCGTTTTAAAAAGCAGCCACAAAGTGTAAATACCTAGGATTGAATGTTTAAGAAATGCACAAAACCTATGTGAGGAATGCTTTCAAATGCTTTGACCTTCATTACTTAAACCCATTAATCAATCTCAGTCTCACTAAAAACGACCAGACGTATGCCTCTTGATGTGATGAAATACAAAGTATACAGTATCAACTATGAAGTCTCCTTACCAGAAAAGTTCGGATGCGAATCTCATCGAGCACTTATAGCTACCTTCCATTTATAAGGAATATGAGTAGGGTAACAAATAAAATGACAACACAGTGAAGCAAGCAGACAGACCTAAAGTGTGGACTATTCCGTAGGGCAATTGGCCAAGTTTCTTTAATCAAAAGCATTGAATGAGAGCAAGGGTACTGCTATAAATTAAAAGAAAATTAATAGATGTAACAACTAAATGCAACATATGGAACTTGTTTGGATCCTAATTCAAACCAACCAATTGTTTAGAAAAATTTGAAACAATTGGGGAAATTTGAATATGGCGTGAAAATTTTCTTAGTTGTGGTAATGGTCTTGGGGTTATATGAGAAGATGCCCCTATTTTTAAGGGATGAATAGTAAGCATATGAAGGGAGCGAAATGACGTGATGTCAGGTATTTGCTTTAAAATAATTCTTGGGAGAGAAGCCTGGTTGGCTCAGTGGGTAGAGCATGTGACTCTTAATCTCAGGGTTGTTAGTTCAAGCCCTACGCTGGGTATAGAGATCACTTAAAAATAAAATCTTTTAAAAAAGATTAATAGTGGGGCCCCTGGGTGGCTCAGTGGGTTAAAGCCTCTGCCTTCGGCTCGGGTCATGATCTCAGGGTCCTGGGATCGAGCCCCACATCAGGCTCTCTGCTCGGCAGGGAGCCTGCTTCCTCCTCTCTCTCTCTGCCTGCCTCTCTGCCTACTTGTGATCTCTCTCTCTGTCAAATAAATAAATAAAATCTTAAAAAAAAAAGATTAATAGTAATTCCTGAGAGGTAGAGAGAGAGAAAGAAATGGCAAAATCTTAATACTACTTGTATTATTTTTCTAGGGCTGCCATAAGAAAATACCACAATCTGGGTGGCATAAACAACAGAAATTTATTTCTTACACTTCTGGGGGCTAGAAATCCAAGAACAAAGGTGTCAACAATTTTGGTTTCTTCTGAGGCCTCTCTCTTTGGCTTGCAGATGGCTCCCCTCTCGCTACGACCTCACATAGGCTTTCTTCTATGCACGTACATCTCTGGTACATGTGGGTACAAATTTCCTTTTCTCATAAGGACACCAGTCCGACTGGTTTAGGACCCACCCTAAAGGCCCCATTCTAACTTCACTATCCCTTTAAAGGCCCTATCTTCAAATACAGTAACATTTTGAGGAACCAGGGGTTAGAGCTTCAATATATGAATTATGGAAGAATACAATTCATCTCATAACACTATTTAATCTGGATGATGAGTGTATGGGAGTTTACTGCACTGAACTCTTTGGTTTTGTGTATGTTTGAAAAATGTTTATTCACAGGCATCCAAATTGGCAAAGAAGAAGTCAAACTCTCACTCTTTGCAGATGATATGAT
Organism: Nasua narica; assembly: GCA_028533885.1. NCBI lineage: Eukaryota > Metazoa > Chordata > Mammalia > Carnivora > Procyonidae > Nasua > Nasua narica. Next base: position 86,195,432 of record CM052801.1, on the reverse strand, counting down.
ACTTTATGTGGAAAACCCAAAAGACTCCACTCCAAGACTGCTAGAACTCATACAGGAATTCAGTCAAGTCTCAGGATATAAAATTAATGCACAGAAATCAGTTGCATTCCTATACACGAACAGCAAAACAGAAGAAAGAGAA
>CM052801.1:86170935-86194790 GCA_028533885.1 Nasua narica | reverse complement strand
GGGGTGGATAGGGATATGGACACTGGGGAGGGTATGTGCTATGGCAAATGCTGTGAAATGTGTAAGCCTGATGATTCACAGACTTGTACCCTGGGGTAAATAATACATTATATGTTAATAAAAAAATTAAAAAAAAATGTTTATTCACAACCTTCTTGAAGAGAAGGACATAAAAGTACAACTGAGCAAATTGACATACACGCCCCATGAATGAGAAGACCCACCCTCTGAGACATACCAACTTTCCACAAGTAAATTTATCATTTTAACTCATTTTTAACAAGCTTGTATAGAAAAATGAGTAAACGGGGGTTGGGCGAGCCTGGTGGTGGGTACTGAGAGGGGCACGTATTGCATGGAGCACTGGGTGTGGTGCATGAACAATGAATCTTATAACACTGAAAAAATAAAATAAACATATTTGGGGAAAAAAATGAGTAAACAAGAAAAGCCAGGAAAACTCTGTAAATGAAGATCAATGTTGTGTGAAGCAGCCTTGCTAGATATTAAAACATACTCCAGAAGGGCACCTGGCTGGCTCAGTGGGTAGAGTGCATGACTCTTGGTCTCAGGGTCCAGAGTTTGATCCCCAAGTTGGGTGAAGAGATTACCTAAAAATCAATTAATTGCTTTCAAAAATTTTAAAAATAAAAAAATAAAACACACTCCAGAGCCTCATGAATTAAAACAATGTGAAAAACATTAAAACAGTGTGGAATTGGTGCATGAGTAGAAGAGAATAAAAATCCCCAAACAGACCCAAATGCATATGGAAACGTAGTATATGATAAAGGCAGGGGGCACCTGGGTGATGCAGTCAGTTAAGCACCCAACTCTTGATTTCGGCTCAGGTCCTGATCTTAGGGGCTGGAGGTCGAGCCCCACGTTGGGTTCTGCGCTTAGTGCTGAGTCTGCTCCAAATTGTCTCTCCCTCTCCCTCTGCCCCTCCTCCTGTGCGCTCTCTCTCTCTCTCTCAGATAAATAAGTAAATCTCTAAAAAACATATGATAAAGGCAGCTTCTTGAATCAAAGGGGTTGGAAACAAACTTTCTAATCAATGACATTAGGACAACTAGAAGTCCATTCGGAAAAAAGGTGAAAGTTGATCTGTAAGTCACATCATATATCAAGATAAAACAAAACCATAAAAGTACTAAAAGAAAACCTTGAAGTGAAGAAGACCTTTCTAACTATGACTCAAAGTCTAGAGGCCGTTTAGAAAATGATAGACAAATTTTGCAACACAAAAATCAAAAATTTGCCATGGCAAACAACAACACACCTACACCATAAGCGAAGTTGAAAGACAAAGGACAAATAGGGGACAATATTGGTAACTCATATCACGGACAAAGGGTTAGTGTTAAAATAGTTCCCTTAAGCACCTGAAAAGATGCTCGACTTCTCTCATAAAATGAAAACTTAAAATTCAGACTTAGAACTGCACTGAGAGAGACTCCTGGGTGGCTCAGTCAGGGACAACTCATGATCTCAACTCAGGTCTCGATCTGAGGGTCGTGAGTTCAAGCCCCATGTTGGGCTCCACCTTCGGCATGTATCCTACTTAGAAAAAAAAAAACAAAACAAAACCAAAAAAGAACTGGACTGAGATTCTTTTTCTCACTTATCAACTTGGCAGAAACCCCAAAGTTTGACACCACACTCTGTCGGTGAGTCTGGAGAAAATAGGCCCTGTCACACACACTGTAGGTGGGACTTTGTGGGGCTACAATCCTTGCGCTAGTTTGGTAGGTCTCCCATCAGAGACGGGCTGGCTTACAATAACAGAAATTTATTTTCTCACCATTCCTGGAGGCTTGAAGTCTGAGATCCGAGGGGCCGGCAGGGTTGGTTCCTTCTGAGGCCAATCTCCTTGGCTCGTTGGTGGCTGTCTTCTCTTCCCCGTGTCTTATGTGGTCTTCCCCTTGTACGCGCCTGCAGCTTCATCTTCTCTACTTAGAAGGATACAGTCAGATTGGATTAGGGCCCAGCCTAATGACCTCATTTCAGTTCAATTATATTTCTTTATAGACCCTATCTCAAAATACAGCCCCACTCCGAGAAACTGGGGGTTAGGACTTCAACACATGAATTTAGGGGACGCAATTCAACCCATAACAAGCTTTATGGAGGAAAACTTTGAAATCGCTATCAAAATTACCAACATGTAACTCTTGGCCAGCCATCTTACTTCTGGTAAGTTATCCGACCGCTGTAGCTGCACACATATCAGGTGACATACGGATGAGGATACTCATTTTAACCTTGCTTGTTATAGCCAAAGGTTGGAAACAACCCATGGCCACCAATGGGGAACCATTTGAGCAAACGATGTTTTACCTCCACGGTGCAAAATCACAGGGCTGTCGAAAGAAATGAGGAAGCTCTCCATGCATGGCTAAAGCGATGTACGAAGAAAAGGAAGGCACGAAACAGTGTAATAGCATGCTACCAACATAGGAGAAATATGTTTGGATGTGCTCTTACAGTATTTGCTTAAAGAAACACTGAAGGGTAAATAGCTAACAGCAACAGAAACCTTATAAAATTGGTTACTGATAGGGGTCCATGGGGAGCCCCCAGAACACAGGGGGGCAGAAGGGAAAGTGAAGCTTTGCCATATATTCCTTTTCACATAGTTTTCGTTTCTAGATCATGTAAATTCAAAACAATTAAAATCATTCTACATAGAGCTTCCTAGTTTGGCCATGCGCTTTCTAGTACCCTATGAGACTCAGATGAGTACCTAATCCCTTGACTTCGGAGAAGGGCTGCTCTCAGTTTATCCAAGCTTCATCTTGGGATTTCAAACTGTGCTCTTGTGAAATAAAGAAAATCCCCAGGGGTTGTGAATGCTTTCTCTCTTTTTCTTTTCCTTTGAAGCAAGGAACTGGTTTAAGAGGGCTAGAGAAAGTCCAGTTGGATATGACGTTGACCAAATAGGAGATTGCCCAGATGCTATCGATCACCAGCGCCCCGCAGCACAAATGCCCTGCTGGGATGGGGGGGGCTGGGTGGGGGTGGGGGCCCCCAAGCGCGCGGCATCCAGCTGGAGAAAGCCCCTCTTCCTGTCACAGCTCCCACAGCACTCCAAGCCTGCTTGCAGCCCAACGGCCTCTCCGAGAATGCTACATTTAAAAGTGCAGTTTTTGGATGATTCCCAGAAGATTTTTGTGGTTGATGTAAGTGGAAATCACATTGCTATTATTCCTTTATTATTCATTCAATAGTGGTCATTTGTGGACAGCCCATTAGCCGGCGATGTTATGTCTTCTTTAGGACCAAACGAAGGAGGACTGTGGTTTTTAGCTTTGGAAAAAGAAATCTGTACTTAATATCACAGTGTAGCTCGTGTTTTCCCATTAACCTTTCTTCTAGAACAGGTTCTCTTTCCTCAAGGGACAACAACAGCGAGTTTGGAAGAGATGCTAAATATTTGTAAAAAGATAAAGCAGCAATAACTTATTCGTCCTACCCTGAACGGTATTAGTGCTCATTGAAATAATTTGTGAGTCTCACCCGATGAACATTTGTGGGGAGAAAAGTATGCTTGTGAGGAAAAGGAGAAGGGGAATGCTACCCTCCTTTTCTGAAGGAAACCTGGGGGGCTCGGCAAGGGGGTAGAATTATGCAGTCGTAATGAGAACTTCAGGAAGTAATGACAAGCATGAAGAGAAAAATAGGATAAGAGACTATTTAGTTTGATTTAGTACTTATAGTTCAGGGTTCTTAATATAATTCCTAGCTACGAGATGATTGCGTACAATTATACCTCATCTCTTCAAGGAAGAACAAATGTATTAAGCACATCATTTGGGGCTCATCTTCCAGAATCTTAAGATATGTACATTTTGATGTAAGGATTTATGTAGGAGCATTTTGAAATGTTCTATGATTTTATTGGAACAAAAGATGCTATTTGCTCTGATATTTATATTAGCTACTAACAAGGAACAAGCAGTTCATGTTCTTTGCAATTCGTACAAAATGCTACTTGTTTTCTTTTATACACAAACTAACAATGGCTGTTGGGTGTGTGGGTAACCCATTTTTCAAACGAGTATTTCATTTTTATTTGAATCATGTGCTTTGTGGGTGATGATTTCATGGCTGTCTCTTCCTTTCACTTTTATTTGCAAAAGGCATTTCTAGGTCCACGGACCTGAATGATTTGTTTTTGTAGCAAATAGCTTCCATTAGAGGGATGAGGCATTTCCTAGTCTTTCTTGGAACTCTATTTAAAGGGTGGAAAATATCTTTTGAGTAGTTTATCCATTTGCAGGCTGGTGGTGTAGGCTCGCTGTGCTCCAGGACCTGAATGAGTGATCTGGGAATTCAAAAGACACCGCTTTAGGCTAAGTTTTTAATAGAGATTTCAAGCGACTCAAAGAGAAATCTTTGACCAAAAATGACAGAAGAGCTTTCTGAATGTGTAGCTTAAATTCAGATCCAATTAAATTGGGGGGGGGGGCAGGCAGACTACCAGAGCTTTATAAAATTCACCTTCTGGGGAACCAGTAAGAGCAGCTGGAAGCCAGCCTGATTTTGCTTCGAGTCGGTCTGTCTCTTTCCAGCTGCAGCACATTGTGTTCCTTGGGAAGATAATGGGAGAGATTTGATACCCAGCAATTCGGGTGTCACAGCCTCTGATCCCTTCTGCCCCAGGAAGGCTGCTCTTTAAGTGGCAATCGTGGCGTCACCCAGAGTGGCAAGTGCTCTGACGGCAATCTCACGGACAGCTTCGTCCCGGGGGTTGTGGAACCTTACCTTAGCATCCGTTCGACCAACGCTATCTTTTCTCCTTAACGACGGTAGACTGACGGCTGGGGGCGGGGGACGGTAATGATGATGAAGACGATGGTGAGGATGACAGCAACAGCTTTGAGTCATGGGTGGCTGACACTTTAAAATGGACAAAGCAATCTCGTATCCATTCGTTCCTTGGACCCTGCATTCCACCCTGTGAGGGAAGGTAGGGGAAAAGTTAATCTTTGCCCATTTTGCAAATTAAGAGGTAAAGCCTCAGGAGCTGAACTGACTTGTGCAAGATTACGCCGCAGACAAATGCCGAGCTGGGACTTCCAATCCAGAAGTCTTCTCTACTAGTTCCTGTACAGTCGTATCCGGAAGACTCATCAGTAGCCTTCTAGTCCTGTCTTATTGCTCATGCACATTATTTATTTTCTGTTGCCCTCAAAGGGCACAGAATCTGGCATACAGTGAGCCTTTGATGAGAATTGTAAACCAATGACTAGATCCTTCCTTCCTTACCCCTATGTGAGGAGCTATGAGAGAGTGGTTTCTAGAGGCCAGAGAGACCCTGGTGTGAATTTTTTCATTGATTCAGAAGCTTAAAAAGGCCCCTCAGGGGGCACTTGGTTGGCTGTCAGTGGAGCACGTGACCCCTGATCTCAGGGTTATGAGTTCGAGCCCCACATTAGATAAAGAGATTACTTAAAAATAAAATCTTAAAAAAAAAAAAGTCCCTCATCCCTATTAATAATTCCTTAAAACGCACCCTAGCACCATATTTGGGGGGACTTTGAGTGGGGAAAGGGAAAAAAGCAACCTAAATGCCCTCTTCCATCAGTACTAATATCATTTTTTTTAATTTTATTTATTAATTTGAGAGAGAGTAGAAGTGTGAGTGGGAGGAGCGGCAGAGGGGGAGAGAGAGAGAGAAGCTGACTCCCTGCTGAGCGCAGAACCCTCCCCCCCATCACGACCTGAGCTGAAATCAAGAGCCCGAAGCTTAACAGCCCCCCAGGTGCCCCCATTAGTACTAATATCTTAAACAGGATGAAGAAACGCTTGGACCCATAATAAAGAGAGCCATTAACAGTGACGGAAAGCCACATGGAAGGGCTTTTGGTAGCCAAGTGGACTGAAGTCTCAAGAGGCCTGGATCAGTCCCGGGGAGAATTGTTCTTTAAGACAGAATTTAAGAAAAGAATTGGCTGCATGGGGAGGGGGGGAATAATGGTGTCTTGGGCACTGGTGTTGATTTTACAGAAAGTACCGTGGTAGAAATACAACAAGATGCATGGTCAGGTAGGATAATATCTCCTGGGTGAGACTAACTGACATCCAGAACCCTCCGTTTTTACTCCACACCCCCGCCCCCCGTAATATTAATCTTGATGAATTGGCTCGTGTCCAAGATCTGACTCAGGGCTCCAGACTCAGAAGGCTGATTCGTCAGTCCTCCACAAGAACGAGAGTCAGAGCCTGATATTAACAAGCGGGATGCTAGTGGCACCTTTTACAGTGGGACCGACCGGGGACGCTAGGATCCTCCCTCAGTTATGTGGGATGCCAAGTGTCACAAGAGTCCGATTTAAAGGAATCAGACCCATGATGCTAATATCTGATGGGCTGATAATGCAGCCATTTCCTCCAAGGCCTTGTCACTGAGACCTTCTAGTCACCCATTCATTCATTTAGTCTGGTCTGGGCACAGTAGACTCTACCAAATGGGGAGATAAAGTTCTTGAATAAGGGCACACTCTCCCCTGAGCAGTGGTGCCTGGGAATTACCCATTTTGGCTTCATTGATTCCTTTGACTCCCCTTACTAAGATTGTGTTATTGACCTGTCTTTGACTTGTTAATACCTTCAGTTAGCTTGGGGGGGGCGGGGGGGAAGTGGCTGGCCCCAGAGACCTCCTGGCTCCTGGAAGTTTCTTTGCATATCTATACTCTGAGGCTCTATGGGTTGACTTTATAGATGAACTCTCTGAGAATATTAGTCAGCCTTTCTTCCTTTATGCATTTCCAAGAGTATTTGGGGGGGGATGTAGGGTAGATATGGGATTTCAGAATTGCTGGGATGGGCCTACTAACCTGTAATCCAATGAGGAAAATGTGTTTAGTGAAAACAAATCTTACTTTTCAAGCCGTCATATTTATTTAATAAAATTGATCATTGTCAAATATCAACACCATCGCTAGTGTTGCACTGATCTTGGGCTGCATCCTTAAATAACAGAAGGCCTCTACAGAATGATAAGGGCAGTGGACCAGTGGATGGGCAGGAAGAGAAATGAAACAAGGCCATTACTATTTTTTTAACTTTTTCTTTAAAGATTTTATTTATTGGGGCGCCTGGGTGGCTTGGTGGGTTAAAGCCTCTGCCTTCGGCTCGGGTCATGAGCTCAGGCTCCTGGGATCGAGCCCCGCATCGGGCTCTCTGCTCGGCGGGGAGCCTGCTTCCTCCTCTCTCTCTGCCTGCCTCTGCGTACTTGTGATCTCTCTCTCTGTCAAATAAATAAATAAAATCTTTAAAAAATTTTTTTATTTATTTATTTGACAAAGAGAAGGAGATCACAAGTAAGCAGAGAGGCAGGCAGAGAGAGAGGGGGAAGCAGGTTCCCTGCAGAGCAGAAAGCCCAACGTAGGACTCGAACCCGGGACCCTGATATCATGACCGGAGCCAAAGGCAGAGGCTTTAACCCATTGAGCCACCCAGGCGCCCCAAGGCCATGACTTTTTAAAAATAATTGCGGATTTTAGTGTAAATTCAGTTTTGCCTCTTCAACATGAGGACCAGTGCTCTTCATGAGAGAAAAATGGAGGATGAGACCCAAACTAAGGCCTTCTGAGCTCTCAGAAAAAGTAGAGGAGGTCAGGTGTCCAGCTCAAGGCTGAATTGGCACCCACAGGTGCCAGGAGCAGAAACATCCTTGGAGGGTGACCTTCCTTTAAGCCTAAAGTTTTTTTTTTATCTCCGGGTTAGACAGTGAGTTTCGAGGCAATAATCCCATCACCATATTTGACACAGTTCTGTCGGATATCTCCACCCCCCTCCCAAACCTGGCACAGTTCTGCCTCGGTAGAAGCATGGTGGAGGGGAAAAAAAGCTGTTGTTGGTGAATTTCCAAAAACACACTTCATTTCGATGGTTTCTAGAACCCAAAGTCCAAAGAAGAGGTTTGAAACCTCTCAGATCTCACATTTTACCTGATTGCTAAGTGACAGCATTGGCCACTGCTGTGGGTACGTCATCGTGGCTTACCCAGCGAGAGAATGTAATGAGTCAGCTCACCTCATCCCTTGGGAACCCCTCAAAAGGCCACTGGGCCTAATTCTCTGGAAGAGGCAGAGGGGAGGCGGTACCGGGACTGAGCACTGTTCAAGCTAAATAAGAAAGCAAAGAACTATCCAGGGATTTGTTTGGGTTTTGGGGTTTTTTTTTTTTTTTTTTGGTAGTGGTATTTATCCTTGGTTGTTTGTCCAAGAGCTGTTTTTTCAATTTATAACGATGAGGGATCCTTTGTACCTCTGTCAACAGTGAAATAGATATCCCACCCCTTCCTAAGGCAAAGCTTTTTAAACTCCCAATGAGATGGAATTGCACCGTGTCAGTCGAATGTACTTGGATTTAGGGCTACAAAAACTGCATGGTTTTAGCTGTGTAATCTTGGGCCAGTCACTTAACCCCTTAGCTCCCTGAGTTGTTGTGAGAAGTCATAGAAATGATATAATGTGCTTTTGGAATCTCATAAAACAGGGTAAATTGGACTCTGCCACTTACAAGCTGTGTGGCCTTGGGCAAGTCACTTGGCCTATCTGAGACTGAGTTCTTTTTTTTTTTTTTTTAAAGATTTTATCTATCTACTTGACAGAGAGAGAGAGATCACAAGTAGGCAGAGAGGCAGGCAGAGAGAGAGGGGGAAGCAGGCTCCCCGCCAAGCAGAGACCCCGATGCGGGGCTCGATCCCAGGATCCCGAGATCATGACCGGAGCTGAAGGCAGAGGCTTTAACCCACTGAGCCACCCAGGTGCCCCTCTGAGACTGAGTTCTGTCAACTCTAAAAACTTGGATTGGGGCGGGGGGGCATCGGGGTGGTTCAGTGGGTTTAGCGGCTGCCTTCTGCTCAGGTTGTGATCTCAAGGTCCTGGGATCGAGCCCCATGTTGGGCTGCCTGCCCAGAGGGGAGTCTGCTTCTCTCTCTCTCTCTCCCCCTGCCCTTCCCCCTGATCGCACTCACTCTCTGCGTGCTGGAGGAGCCAGGCAGAGTCTGGATGATAGTTTCAAGTTCAGGTGCCAATGTTAGATAGTCAGCCTCTGTCCTAACCCATACTGCCCACTATCACAGTATTCCAGCCTGACAGGGAATGGTGGAGACAGGAAGCATGGATACAGAGATGCTAATGAGGTAGAATTTCTAGAAGTAATTGATGCTGGTCTGGATATAGGAGATGAGTGAGAAGGCTTCCAGATGACCTTCAAATTCCTGCCTTCTGTGACCAGTTGGATGGGGGCCCCCATTCACCAAGACAGAGAACAGAGTGAAAGGAGCATGCTTAGGGTGGGCAACAATGAGTTCTGTTTGGATTTATCGAGGGGGTTATGGAAACAGTTCCCTTATAACTAAGATCCGGCTAATCGTAGCACCCACCTCATGAAGTCATGTGAAGATAAATGAAATGACCGGATTCCTGACCCAAAGTACGGAGTCAAAGCATGTTAATCCCCCTCCCCTTTACAGACCTCTTGGCTTCTACACTTGGCAAATCGACAGAGATCAGGCCTGATTTTACAGCCCACCTCCAGGCAAAGACCTCTTTCCCCAGGTTGGCCTTCCACTGGGGCTTCCTGGGGTTAATTTATCCTGCCTTTCTAGCAGTTTACCCTTTGCTTAGTCAGCAGCCCTGGGGTGGGGGAGGGGATTTGCTCTTCTCCCTGGAGCCATTAATCCTGGGAGGGTCCATAATAACTGTCTAGAGTTACCCAAAATAATGTTAGGCTTCCTTTAAGGAAGCAGATGAAAATGGCCAAACACTTTGTGTTTACCTTACATTTTAAATTAGTCTGTGGTAACTACTCATAGCAGTGCTAAGGTAGTTAATAATGGTAACAGTACCCCTGACCAATAACCACAGATCTGATTTATTGACAGCCTACGTTATAGGTGCATTTGGTTTGGACTATCGTGTGTAATTTTCCACACAAATCAAAGAAGTAGCACTGTCTAGGATAGTTCCATAACCTCTCTGCGTAGTGGGTTCTCTCATCTGTCAAATGAGGATAACATTAGTCGCCACTCCCTAGGATTGCTACAAAAGTTGGAGGAATTAATATACATGAAACACTTAGAACAGCACCAGTAAGTGCTATAAAAGCATTTGCCACACCGAGGCCTTATGGAACCTGGCTCCAAATTTAGATGGTGAACACGTGCCCTGGTATTTATGTCCGGGCAGCAGGAAGGCCTGGAATGAGGACGAGGCCTGGACTATTATTATAAAAATAATAAAAATAATAGAAATCTTGAATTTACAAGCATGTAAAGTGAGGTGCAGAGAAGTCAACTTACCCAAGGTCACAGTGCTATTTAAGTTCATGGGTGAGCCCGGCTTCAAGCCCTAGTCTGTGTAGCTTGAAAACCCTGCTGGTCATTCTTTAGGTGGTTAGGTTTACGGCTCCAGTGGGGGGGGGGGTCACTGTAGGTGTGGTTTACGGCTCAAGTGGGGTCGCTGTAGGTGTGGTTTACGGCTCAAGTGGGGGTCGTTGTAGGTGTCGTGAAGCTTCCTGGTTTTCCAGCACGTCGTGATGTACCCTCTCATTCGGAGCAGCCTGGCCCGCACTAGGCCCTCCATCAGTGTCGGGTAACAGACTGCCTATCTCGACTCATACCACCCCCTGCCCGTGCAAAGAACATCCAAACCGCGTCAGAAAAACCATCCTGCAATCCTCATATCCTCCTAGCCTAGCCAGTGGAGGCTGTTTCTTTGCCAGGGATTTATTTGCCATTGCAGGGGGCCCCAGTTGCCTGATGAATGCCTTTGTTTAAAGTACTGAGTTTGCTTTGCCCCTCATAGCCTAAGGTTTGTTGGTTCAGAGAATAAATTGAACTGAAAAAGAAAGAAAGCGCTTGTACTTTGTCTGGCCCGGGGCCAGGCGGGGCCAGGCGGAGCAGCAGACCCAGAGGGGTTTAGGTGCTGCCCTGCCCACTCCTTTAGGGGCCCCGGACCTTCTGCTGTCACCTGGCCGCCAGCCTGCCCTCTGGCTGCTCCATCTCAGAGGAGAGGCCTGGACTCAAGCCTTCCCACCCCTGCTGCTGCCCGGCCCCTCTCTCCCCATCCCTGCAGCCTAGAGGAGGAAGAACCTGAACTCCAGAGCACTGGAGGCACTGGGGGCGGGAACTGGGAACTGTCTCTGGAGCTGGGTGGGCGGTGGTTGGGTGTTGGTTCACGTCTGCACTCGTGAGAATCTCTGCAAAGAGTTTCAGTGAGTTGGGGCTTTGCCACCCCTTTACCTTTCATCACAGTGCACGGCCGACCACCGTCTGCACCAACCCCTCCCGGATGCGAGTGCGGGTGCGGGGAGGGCTAGGAGAGGCTTCTCGCCCCGCAGCTGAAGTCCTCTGCAGGGCCTCTCTGAGTGCAACCGGCTAAAGGGCAATATTCCCCTGAATTCTGTAGGATTTTCTCTCTTTCTTTCAAATGTCCCACAGTTGCATCATCGGCCTGACACAAATCCGAAACTATTACACGATTAAGAGCTCAGGCTTCACTGGCGCTTTAAGCCAAGGCTGTTGTCAATCGCACCCGCAGCAATTCTTCAAACTCACTGAGCTCAGTGCCCTCTGGGGATCAAAAGGGGATGGCCTGAGGGGCAGAACCACCTGGGAGGTGGCCTGACTGAGCCAGCAATTTCCTAAAAGGGCCTGGGGGCCTGCCATCCCAGCTGGTGAGAGCGGGGCTGGCCTTTGGGAGATTGGGTGCCATGAAACACTTTTGTGCCAGACTGTCAAACCTGGAAGAACATTCAGTTAGACCAGAGATCCACCCTTAGCAGATCATTTGCACCTCGGGAGGTCCTGGGGGATTGGCCAATGAAGCGTCTAGGCGGTGCAGCCCCGGGAAGATCTGCAAAGCTCAGGAAGAATGGAAGGTGACAGGCGTTCACGGGGCACTTCTCCGGGGGCTGCAGAACTCTCTGATGTAGAACTTGTCTGTTCCAAACACAGCTGCTCTGCAAAAGCTGCAATTATTTACCCCCACAGGATCTTATTCCAGCCCCCTTTGCTCTATTCCCTCTCTTCTCCTTTACCCACTTCCTCCTTCTCTTCGGGGGTCCAAGGTGTGGGGCCAGAGAGGGGAGGTCTGTCTGGGTGAGCTGACCCCAGGCCCTGGAAGCGGTTAGGCATGGCGCCTTACCACTAATCGCTGGGCTTAGCTGTCTTAAACAAAAGGTCCTTTGTCCTCTGAGATTCGTTCTATAATGATGAAATTCACCTTTCAACAGACTTCAACAAAGGTTCTCCAGAATTTGACACCAGAACGTTTTAAGTGATTGCAAGAGATCCGTCACAAAGTTACTGTCAGCCTTTAGTGCCCTGAGATACCATTTCCTGACCTGTGTTCCAGGAATTTCCACTTATATTATGTCATTCAACTGTGAGTTAACAAGTGTGGTAAATAGGTATGATTACACGACTTCGTTCATTCATCAGTCAGTTGACAAGTTCTTAGGAACCTTCCCTGTGTCCGTGTGCCATGTTGGCCACTGAGGATGCGGAGAAAAGTAAGAAATAGTGCCTGACTTCAAAGACTCATGGAAAAGCCAGAAATGTAAACAGGTACCCACACTACAATGTGACTTGTGCCAGCAAGGATAGTGTTTGAAGGGCACAAAAGAAGAGGGGCAACTAACCCAGACCGAAGTGTGCAGTGTCGAGGGGTTGGTCGGAAAGGTTTCCTTGACGGAGATTATCTCTGTCTTAAGACTTAATGATTGGTACTAAGTACTGAGCAATGCAGAGAGAGTTGGACTAGAGTTGAAGGTTGGTCCAGACACAGGAAAAGGCCCCAGGAGGAGCTCAGGCTGGCTGGATCTTGCAGCTGAGGGCAGAGGGTTCTCTGAGAGCCAGAGCCGTGAGAGGCGGAGATGAGATAGGAGAGACAAGCACGGGCCAAGTCATACAAAGGGATGTTTCATATGAAGAAACTAAGGTTCAACAAGGTTAAAAATGAGCCCAAGGTCATACAACTGCAAGTAAGTACTTGTGTTGACTGCAGAGCCCCCCTCCTTCCCCTACAGCCTGCTGCCTCCAGACCTCCCAGGCCCAGCAGGAAGTCTGCGTTCACAAAGTGCTTTCACTGCTTTACCCAGCAAGGGCAACGGCCACCATGATCTTTTTCACGATTTGTATTTGTGTTTCGGTATTTACTTGAAATTTCAAGCAGAAGTTAAACTCTTTAGTATTTCATTAAAAGCCTCAGACAAAAATAAGACAAACAGCCAACAAGGCAACCTAAATAAGCGGAAGAACTCAACTGCGGGAGAAACGTCTCCTAAGAGAATGATTAAGGTACATCCTTGTGTGCGAAGAAGATGTCTATCTTCGTGGTGTTTGTGATAGCTAACAGGAGAAACCAATGTATGTGTCCATCATGTAGGTGGTTTCCTATACAATAACTAAGGATGGTATTTACTTGTTTTATATAAGATTTTATTTTGAAATAATCTCTACACCCAACGTGAGCCTCGAATTTACAACACAAAGATCAAGAGTTGCCTACTCTACTGAGCGAGCCAGCCAGGCACCCCTAGTAATGATGATATTTATAATACAATGCTAACTTTTTTTTAAATTTTATTTATTATTTATTTGACAGAGAAAGACACACAGAGAGAGGGAACACAAGCAGGGGGAGTGGGAGAGGGAGAAGCTGGTTTCCCGTGGAGCAGGAAGACCGATGCGGGGCTCGATCCCAGGACCCTGGGATCATGACCTGAGCCGAAGGCAGATGCTTAACCCACTGAGCCACCCAGACTCCCCCAATGCTAACTTTTTAAAAAGCTGGTCACCAGAAAGTGTTATTGTATCGCGTACATTGGGAATTATCTGGAAAGCTTTACCCTAAGGTCCCAATACTATCTTTTGATGGATGAGATTACAAACACTTTATTTCTTCCTCCTGCTTTTCTGCTTCTTTTTTACCCTGATTTTTTAATGAGTATACTTTGATTCTGAAAGAGGGGGGAAAACCCTCAAAAACAATGAAAAGGGGGTGCCTGGGTGGCTCAGTCAGTTAAGTGTCCGACTCTTGATCTCAGCTCAGGTCTTGATTTCAGGATGGTGATTTCAAGAGCCACGTTGGCCCCGGCGCAGAGCCCACTTAAAAACAAAAGAAAACAATGAAAGAAACTTCATTTCTATAATCATGGTTGCTGTATGAGGTCCGTTTCCCCCACAAGCAATCAAATTAGGGGACTCCTCTCAAAAATGGCTGGGTCTTGAAAGACAAGCTGTAAAGACTGGATACCGTGGCCAACCGAATGTGTTGGAGTTATCTTGGCACTGACGCCTCGGCGATCAGGGCTTGTGTGTGCGTTCCAAGCGGTGATGCGGAAAACCGGCTCAGCAGCTTCAGGGGAAACTGACTTGGGGTAAGCAGGACCTGACATGACTGTCAGGGGCTTTCATGGGACAGATGGACGATGGAAATGGTTCACACAAATGGACAGGGGTAGAGAGACAAGGTTTAGGGTGTCTGAGAATTGCATGAGACCAATAAGGATAGGTTATTCTTTGGGGCTTAGTGGTGTGGAGGGTATGCCTCCAAAAGGGCACCGTTAGTTCTCTTAATTTGGTGAAGTCAGGGACTATCTGTAGTATATGGTCAGCATGTCCCCGGAAACATAGTAGATGTTCAATAACTATCTGCTGAAGCCATGAAAGGATGAATTCTCTTCTTGTTCTCAGCTGCCAGGCAGCTAATTCCTGCTTGGATGAGCGGGCTGGTAAAATGTCAGTTAGCTAAGAAAACCGTCTAGGAAGTCAAGTCTTAAGTTGGGGGCGGGGGATATGGCACAAACCTATCATGTATTACAGTAACAAAATGTCCCTGGACCAAACCTGCACCCAGGTAAAATGGTGTGGTCACAGGAAACCCTCACTGACTGCCAAAGACGAGAAATGCTGTGACTCGGGCTCCCTCAAAGTTCAACAAAGGAGTGGTCATCCCTTCTCCTGATAGCTTGCATAGGCTCTCCAAGTCTGTTTGGAGATGCCACCATGAACATGCCTGTCCGATTCCACATTTGTAGGAATGTCGGGTAGAGCCCCCTCCACTGGGACAAGCAAATGTCAAATTCAACGTTCAGAAGGGAGGAATATTTTTGGTTTTGATTTATAGACATCAAATGAGTCAGCTTCACAAGATCCTTCTGCAAAGATAATTGCACCTAAGAAATTAGGAGCAAGATATGGGAGTGTGGGATTTGGGAGTGTGCAACTAATTTTAAGACCCAAAGGTGAGAATCTCTTGGGATCTCCATTTCCCCCCTGAAGACGGCTAGTAAGTAACAATTCCTGCCACTACTCCCTTCCCCAGCTTCCCCCAATTCAACATTTTGCAAGTGAGACCATGCTTTTTCTTTCTTGAGTGCTAGAATTTTAGAGGTCCAATATTTAAAAATATACATGAATACAAATTGTTCTGGGCTTAGTCGTGCTTATCCCTGCTATAGGAAAAGTAAGAGAATCCCAGTAAGAGAGTCCCAGACAACCGCTTTGAGTTAGGCTGCACATCCTAACAATAGATCCACCATATTGAAATAGCCTGGAGGAGGGAGGTTGGCAGAGGTCTGCAAACCTGGCATCGGCCCTGGATTAAGCCAGACTGAGAAGAATATGTAACCACCAGGCTTTGGGTTGGCACAGCCCAGGTCACCCCAAGGCCCATAAGTATGAGTCAGGACTTGGATGGCCATATGCAGGGTGGAGTAGGAGGAAAGGGACAGAATGCAGCCCGCAGGCCAAGGAGTTCAATGGCTTAGCAGTATCACCAGTGTGCAAGATACAGCAGCCGATCAGTCGAGAGGAGGGCAGAGCCTGGTAGAACCCAGCCAGCTGCCGCTGTGGGAGCCAGTGGCAAACCGCAGCAGCCTAAGTCAAAGACTAGGTGAGTAAGGGTCAGGAACTCAGACAGACGTCTAGCTAGGGAAAGAGGAACAAAAGAACAGGTCCCAAGTGACTTCTTCGAGAGTGGAGCTTGGCCAGACGCCAAGTCGGGTCTGAGTCAGGAGCCCCTTAGAGGTTTCTTGCTGCGGGGCAGAGCTGGTCGCTTGGTGTAGTCCGCAGGTGTCGACAAGCCAGCACACCTGGCTAACGCGGATGTGCTGACGGGGTGCGGGAAGGAGACACGCGGTGACAGGGCAGTTAGCCTGAGTGATAGCTCACGTACCTCGCGTCTTGCTAGTCAGTTAGAAGCCCTTAGAAGTTCATTATTATTTTTCAATTTTCACAGCCAGCTTTAATACCTGATAAGACATACATTCGTTATGGAGCGATTAGAAAATTCCGGCAACAAAAAGAAAAAAGCAAAATTCCAATAAAATTCCATCACCTAGATTTTAACATTTTGATATACACTTTATACAGTGATATACTACGTTCTGAGGGATCCCCGAACTTCGCATGTGCCTCCCCCATTCCGTTTAGCTCGGCAGAGTGTTCTGAATATATTTTTAAAAGATTCTCTGCTCAGTCAACACGGCTTCTTCACAGTGACCCTAATACGTTGTGTTTCATGGCCTCTTATTAAGTAGATGTTTTAAAAGGCATTATTCTTTAATGGCTTCTTTATAGAGTTTCTGTGAAATTCACAACCTGTCAGAACAGAGTGGCTTTCAACCAGCTCAGAGCCCCGCTGGGTGACGTACTGAGCACTCCTTCTAAAGGCAATAAAACGAATTCTAGGAAGGAAGAGACAGAAATGGAGAGACTTTGGAGTTGTAAGTAGCAGAGAAACAAGAGTCAACAGTACAGTCAATAGGTGGGAAAGTTAGGAAAAAACAGAGCGACCATGAAACGGAAGAGCGGGTCAAAGGAAGGAGTTTTAGGTGCCCCTAGTTCTGCTTTTAACCTGCCGAAAGCCCTTGGGCGAGTCTCTTCCTTGCTCCGGATCCAAATCTTCTCACTTAGAAAACCAAGGGGCCAGACTACGCGACATCCTATGGACTCCCTTGTGTCCTGAGTGTCTCGTATTGCCAGATACATACGGAATGTTTTCTCGAATTCAGGTTTAAAGGAAAACTCCAGCTACCATTTGGAATGAGGCTGTGCATCATGCACACCACACGGGTTTAGTGCTAAAGCATTACATGGAAACAAACAATTATCATTGTTTTAATTACCCGGAGTAGCTAGCAATTTCAACAAGACTTGGGAGCACTGTCTTGAGAATGCTATTATTACCCTGTCACTTTTCAACAGCCTTTCCAATACAGGCATGGTAATTTCAATGTCCCAGGAGTGGGGGCAAGATTGCTATTAGGGTGGTACTCTTGGGGGGGGGGGTTCTTTTTTTTCCATCGGTATGAAGGCTAACTCTGAGCACTGAGACACCATCCAGCAAAGAGTGTGAGTCAGATACAACCCGTCTAGATCACTGCCAGGCCTCCGTGAGGCCTCAGGCAATGACACCATCCATTCCCTGGTAGCTTCAGAAAGGTGTACTGCCAGAAACTACCAGTCTAGTACCTGACTAGCTCTCTGATTGCAGCGTTCTCTTCCAAACTTGGTAAACAGGGAGCCACATGGGCTGGAAATCTTTCTGAGCAGTTAATCCTAAGCACCTTTAAGTTCCCATCTATCACACACGCAGTACTTTGAACTACTCTGTGTTTTCGGAAATAGAATAAAAGCCGGTTGTAACGTGGTGTGAATGTCACATATGCGCAAGCAAATACAAGGGGCGGGGCGTTCTCTCCGCTCAGCCCTACCAGGACATCTGAAGGACCCGGTTAAACTGTGTCTCCCTCCAGGGTTTACTGCTGAGCCTCTGTGCTCCTTGGAAAGGGCCTTGGTTGACTTTCTACTTATTCTTTGCTCTTTGATGTGTCTAACGGCACCCTGCTCTCCACCAGATGCTAAAAGAGCAGGCTGCCTACAGAGAGGGCTCTGTTTTAGAATGAACGGCTCCCTGGAAAGCAGCCTCTCTCAGGGGTTCTTTCATTTTACCAGGAGTTCGGCGCCCCCAGAAGGGTTACACCTTGACCAATAATTTCTTCTGCCTTGCCCCGAAGGAGCTCCATTGCCTAGGTTCCTGGGTGGTTTACCCAGCATGTACTCTGAAGTCATGTTCAATTTCGTCCTTAGAAAACTGGTTGTGTCTGACTCCATTGGTAAATGTGTGAGACATCGGCTTATATATGTATATTTTTTGCAATGCCAGATTATTTGCATTTTTATTTTTTTAAGATTTTATTTATTTATTTGACAGAGAGAGACACACTGAGAGAGGGAATATAAGCAGGGGGAGTGGGAGAGGGAGAAGAAGACTCCCCACTGAGCAGGAAGCCTGATGCGAGGCTCAATCCCAGGATGCTGGGATCATGACCTGAGCCGAAGGCAGACGCTTAACCAACTGAGCCACCCAGGTGCCCCAGGTTATTTGCATTTTTTTAAAGATTTTATTTATTTATTTGACACAGAGAGAGATCACAAGCAGGCAGAGAGGCAGTCAGAGAGAGAGGGGGAAGCAGGCTCCCCACTGAGCAGAGAGCCCAAGGCGGGGCTCAATCCCAGGACCCTGAGATCACCACCTGAGCCGAAGGCAGAGGCTTTAACCCACTGAGCCATCCAGGCGCCCCAGGTTATTTGCATTTTTAAAAAAACATTTGGGGCGCCTGGGTGGCGCAGTTGGTTAAGCAACTGCCTTCCGCTCGGGTCATGATCCCGGAGTTCCGGGATTGAGTCCCACATCGGGCTCCCAGCGCCATGGGGAGTCTGTGTCTCACTCTGACCTTCTCCCTTCTCATGCTCTCTCTCACTCTCTCTCTTTCCTAATAAATAAATAAATAAATCTTTAAAAAACAAAACAAAACAAAAAAACATTTTATTTATGTGACAGAGAGAGAGAGCACAAGCAGGGGAATGGCAGGCAGAGGGAGAGGGAGCCCAGCGGGGTGGGGAGGGGCATCCCAGGACCCTGAGATCATGACTCAAGGGAAAGGCAGCAGCTTAACCGACTGAGCCACCCAGGCGCCCCAGGATATTTGCATTTTTAATGAAAAGTGAAACTGATTTTTAAAAGGGGCTGTCCCAGGGTTTAATCCCTAAGGGGTTCTGAGATTTCTGGATGTAGCCTGTACATGACAGGGAAGCAAGAAGACTTGCCTCCAGAGGGGTCCACACTCTTTGTAAATGAAGTGCATGCCTACTGCTGCTTATAAACAAAGAGCTAGACTGAGGTGAAGGAGGGTAGATCAAGATGCAGAACAAAATTTTCCTTCATGATTGAAATTAAATCAGCATCACTGAAAACATTCTAACCTTGGAACTGTACCAAATGGTACCAAAATCCAGAAATATCTCCGGACTCTATTCTACTCGGCACAAATCAGATACTCTTACTAGAGTGCCCTTCGTGGTTCTCGGTTCTGAGATGCCATTTGGAGTTCAGTACGTGAAGAGGAAAAGGAGGGATGGATATGAGCCATCAGGTTGGCCACAAGGGACTCGCTCACAGTCGTCTACATAAAGATGCCGAGTGGCGATGTGCTTATACTATCCTGGACGGACCTGATTCTCAGCCAGTTCCGGAGCAGGTGACTGGGGTAAGTTGCAAATGTGATAATACATAAGAAAGCTCTCAGGTGCACCATAAGAGACCAAAAAGAAAATTTCAAGTGGGTGACTTTAGAAGGAATCAGTGAGCACATCAGAGACGGAGTGTCAGGCACCTGGGTGGCTCGGTCAGTTAAGTGGCTGCCTTCAGCTCAGGTCATGATCCCAGGGTTGTGAGATCAAGTCCCGTATCGGGCTCCTTGCTCGTCAGGGAGTCTCCTTCTCCCTCTCCAGCTCCCCCACTGCTTGTGCTCTCTCTGTCTCTCTCTGTCAAATAAATAAAAATCTTTTGAAAAAAAAAAAGAGAGAGAAACGAAGTGTCAGGGTCACCTGGGTGGCTCAGTCGGTTAAGTGTTTGCCTTTGGCTCTGGTCGTGATGCCAGTGTCCTGGGATCGAGTCTCGCATTAGGCTCCCTGCTCAGCGAGGAGCCTGTTTCTCCCTATACCTCCGCTCTCCTTGCTTGTGCTCTCTCTCTGTCAAATAAATAAATAAAATCTTTAAGAAGAGAGAGATGGAGCGTCAAGAAAATATTCTATAAGTGTACGTCAGCAGAAAGCTTTGGTATGACAGACCATGATTTTCTTTCCAGACTGATGCAAAGGGTAGGGAGTGTCTGAGGAGGGGCTCAAGTATGTGCAGACATTGGTGAGGAATGCTCTAAGCATCCCCACTGTCAGATAGGTGGGTCTGGGAAGAATTCGGTAGCAAGGAGTGGTGGGAAGTGAGGGAGGCAAGCTGCCAGGGGTAACCCCTTGTTGTACATGTGGTCGGTGGGCCAAATGGCGAAGAATGTCTGGGATGAGTAGGGCGATGCAGAAGGGGGAATAAAAGGCAGCAGAAGGTCGCCTAAGCTCGGCCATGGTCAATGCAAACTCTGGCCCTGGCCAAAAGCAAAAGGGGAGCAAGCGAAGGGAACACCAGGACCTCCAGGCCTCTCGCTCTCCCTCATCTGCCCCAGACCCACTGCACTGCCTGCAGACACGAGTCACACCTCGCCTCCTCATCTGCCAAAGTCCACGCCACTATCTGTCTTCTCTCACCCAAGCTGTTTAAGGAACCCCCCCCGCCCGCTCCACCTGTCGCCTCTTGTGCCTCCTGCTCCCTCTAGTCCTTACGCCCTCATCCCGCAAAGTGTGGGGGACAGACCAGCAACCGGATCAGTCTCACCTGGGAGCTTGGGGGAAATGCAGACTCTCAGGCCCCACCTCGCACCCAGCGAATCGGAATATGTATTTTAACAAGATCCCCAGGTGATTCGTACGCACTTTACAGTCTGGGAGTCTCTGCCCCAACCACTGTCGGGAGGGCGCCCCGGAAAACCAGCTCTGACCATGTATGTCAATTTCCACTTAAAATCATTCAACCCTCCCCACCTCTAACTGTGCCTTCCAGCTTATGGCCTCCCCTGGCACAAAAAGCCTGTCTTGGTAAGGCTCCCACCCACTTTCCCAGTCCCTGTGTCTCAGCTTCTCCCTTCGGAACACCTCACTGCTGGCAGTTTTGTTCACACCAGGCTTTCTAATCTCTGCCTCTAACATCCTTCTCTTATCCTCCTCTTCACCTGGCTAACTCCAACTTTTGCTTCTTCCTGTCTCGGGTTAGGTGTCCACTCCAGTCGGAATCCATTTCGTGATGCCCTTTCCCATCTTTCTGGGTTAGGGCTCCATTGGATGTGATCCCTCTGCTTACATGCTTCCACAAGGGCACTTAGCCCCAGCTACTGCGATTACCTGTTGATGTGCCAGTTCACCCCAGTATCCCTGGAGCCCGGGAGAGTACCCGGCACAGAGCAGATGCTTAGTGATGTGTAGTGCATCAACGAGACAGGAGAAAGGTCACAAAAGAGTAAAGGCGTACATAGAAGGGCAAAGGCAAGGGCATCAGAAGTAAGCCCGGAGCTTTGGACAGGGGAAGGGGGGCGATTACAATAGAAAAAAAAAAAAAAAAAGAATTGGGTAGAGAGAATAAAGAATGGAGAAAAACATGCTAAAGGGGAGGTGAGGGATTAGCTTTTAGAGGAAGTATTAAGGAGAGGGCTAAGACTGATGAAGGCGTTCTCATTCTGGTTTTTTTTTTGTGTGTGTGTGTGGCTGTTATGTGGGGTCAGAGAGTTAAGACGCCCCAAAGGCAACTCATTTACTTGCCAACGAAGGACCCCTTGGGTGATCCAGATACTAACGGCTAGGTGACCATCCATCAGGGTTTGTCCAGGATGGTCCTAGTTTGCACCTGTTGTGACAGTATAACCCTCAAGAGTGTGCCAGTTTGGACGACGGTCATCTGACAGTCAACACTTCTTTTTGAGCTCTTCCTATGGCCCTGACACTGTGTAAAGCCCTCAATGTTAGTATTCTCATAAGATGCTCTCTATGAAGTTTTAAAAATTGAGACACGATTCATACGCCGTAAGATTCATCCTTTTAAAGTGTACGGTTCGGTGGTTTTTAGTATACTCACTGTGTCGCGCAAATATCGCCAACTACCTAATTCCGGAATATTCCAATTCTTCCCAAAAGAAGCCCCTTACTAATTAGCAGTCATTCCCCTTTCCATGCCCCCCCCCCAAGTCTCTATGGATTTGCCTGTTCTGGACATTTCCTATAAATGGAATCATAGAACATATGGCCTTTTGTGTTTGGCTTCTGACGATCCTATTTTACAATTAAGAAAATTGAAATTCAGGGAGATGAAATAGCCTGTCCAAGATGATCCCTCTAACAGGTAGAGGGCGGACCTAGAGCCAGCCGTGTGCTGCTCCGGGGCCCACATTCTTAGCCACCTCCTAGTTTTTATTACAGGTACTCGGCACAGTCTTGGAACTCTGTTTTGGCCTTCTGTAATGGGGCACATTCTTTCCAAAATGCCTCATAAATCTTCGTTATTTGAGAGTGGATTTAATGTTTGGAAAGGGCCAAAGTCATAAAGAGTAGATATGGTAACTAAAGTGGGCCATCCAGCTGGGTCAAGGCTGTGGACCGAATCGTGTCCCACCCAAATTTGTCTGTTGAGTCCCTAACCTCCAATGGGACTGCTGTGGTTGTGTTTGGAGATATGGCTTTCAGGAAGTAATTAAGGTTACCTAGGATCATAAGGGTAGGGCCTGATTCAATGGGTCTGGGGGCGGAAGAAAGGAGGAGGAGAAGGAGGGGGAGGAGGAGGGGTGGAGGGAAAAGGAAGAGGGGAGGGAGGGGGAGGAGATGGGGGAGGAAGGGGAAGGAAGAGTGAGTGGAGGGGGAGGAGGGAGAGGAGAGGGAGGAGAAAGAGAGAGTTATCCCTTCACTAGGTGAGGACAGGGAAAGAAGGCAGCCATCTTCAAGCCAGGAAGAGAGGTCTTACAGAACCCCAACCATGCTGGTACTCTGATCTCAAACTTCCAGCCTTCAGAACTAAATGAGAAATAAATGTTTGTTGTTTAAGCCATCCAGTCTATGGCGTCTTGTGATGGCAGCCAGATCTCATCCAGTCATATTTTGGGATAAAAATAAGGCATAACCATAAAGTCAGGAGAATGAGTGATAACCATCTGTGACTTCAAGAACAATTTCCTGTGGGGAACATGAGAAATATTTTGAATGTGGGAATCAACCCTGGAAACAGGAAAAGCATCTATAAGACTTTTTGTATGGCGCTATGCTTTTAGATTTTGTACTGTCTACTGCATCTTTCTGAAAAATGTAACAACTATAAGGAAAAAGTTAAAATAATCATTTATGCTATTGTTAATAATATGATGTATTTGGTTCCAGTTCATCCTTTTCCAAAACCTTGATGACAGTGTATATTTTTTTATGGTACACATTCAAGATGTAAATACATTAGACTCTTCTTTATCTAATGTGGTCAGTTAATCGACAAAATTTGTTAAAGCAGAAAATCATTATAAGTACACAGACATAGACACCTTAAACTTCTATATTTTAAAGATTTTATTTTTTTTTAAGTTATCTCGACACCCAATGTGGGGCTTGAACCCACAACCCTGTGATCAAGAGTCTCACTCTCTGCAGATCAAGCCTGCTAAGTGCCCCTTAAACTTCTCTTTTTTTTTTAAACTTCTCATTTTGACATAAAACATATACATTGTTATTCACTTGCTGATCTTTTGCTGTAGGGTTAAAGGTTTTTTGAGTAAGGACTTCTGATTCCTTTTGTCTTTCTTCCATAAACCACACCCATAATGCATCCTCCATGATTTTCAGCATTTGCTTACTCAGTGTGGAGAAAGAATGTGGATGCTTGCAAAGAATTTTGAGTACAGAATCCTTCCGG
>CM052801.1:86140804-86170835 GCA_028533885.1 Nasua narica | reverse complement strand
AAATTATCAAAAATATGTTCAAAAATATTTTCAAGAAAATAATTATTATTGAGCATGGAACTCAACTGATGGGTGTAGAAGTACAGAACCATTAGAGTAGCCTACTGGTTGTGCGGTTTCACCGTGACATAGGCCCCTGCCAGTGTTTTTTGTGTTTTTTTTTTTAATGATTTTTATTTATTTATTTGACAGAGAGAGAGAGATCACAAGTAGGCAGAGAGGCAGGCAGAGAGAGAGGGGGAAGCAGGCTCTCCGCTGAACAGAAAGCCAGATGCGGGGCTTGATTCCAGAACCCTGAGATTATGACCTGAACTGAAGGCAGAGGCTTAACCCACTGAGCCACCCAGGCGCGCCCCCCACCCCGGCCAGTGTTTTAAAGGGGGAATGTAGGGGTGCCTAGCTGGCTCAGTCAGTGGAGCATGGGACTCTTGATCTCAGGATTGTGGGTTCGAGCCCCATGTTGGGTGTAGAGATTACTTAAAAATAAAAGCTTAAAAATAAATAAAGAGGAACTGTAAAGCATTCTCTGTGCATTGAGTGGAATTTGGTTAAGAGAGTTTCTACTGTCCCTGCTCCTTAGAAACATATCCAGATATTCACAAAGTAAAAAGTTAAAGTTCCCCCTTAATCTATCCTCCCTCCAGGGAGAATGCTATTAACATTTGCTGTGTATCTTTCCAGACTCTTCTATGCATTTATCTATATATGTGCATTGCTTAAGTCCTATGATGTGCTGGGTACTGTACTAAAGGCTTTGATGTGAATTATCTTGTTCAATTCTCACAACTCTATGCGATAATACTACTATTATCTCCATTTTACAGATGACTAAACTGAGGCTCAGAAAGAGTCAGTAATTTGCCGTAGGTCACATAGTGACTAATTTCTTCTTCCTCCTGAGAGAGCTGTCCTACTAATGCACAGGAATCAAGTTAGTTGTTTGGCTCCATCCATCTATTTATTCAGCAAATATTTATTGAATGTCCACTCTTTATCGGGCATTGTACATACTGCCAGGTAGTCAAACACACGGCCTCTGTCTTCAGCTACCAGGAAAAGGCAAGTCAATCTTTGAGCTAAAAGATTTTCCCCAATTCATCCAGTTGGTAAGCGGGTAGAGCAGGATTACAATTTGGGTTTGATTTAACAAATTCTTATATGACAGCTCTAGCTGCCGAAAGGCTGTGGTAGATTGTTTTGTACAGGTAACTGCCTTGAATATTTGCTATTCCCATGAGAAGAGGAGTTGGAGCCCCCAGAAATCAATGCCATGATTAAACACAGTTTATAAATTGGACATTATAAGTAGAAGTTCTAAAATGTTCTAAATTATACACACACACACACACACACACACACACACATATATATATAAAATACCTGGTCAAAATCCCTGATCAACACAAGAGTTAGGGGTGCTGACCCCTTACACGATTGAAAAATCCATGCATAACTTCTGACTCCTCCAAAACTTAACTACTGATAGTCTACAGTGGACTAGAAGCCTTACCAATAGCACAATCGATTAGTACATATTTTGTATGTTCTGTGTATTCTATACTGTATTCTTACAATAAAGCCGGAGAGAAGAAAATGTTATTAAGAAAATCATAAGAAAGAGACGATACATTTGTAGTGAGATACTGTATTTATCAAAACCAATCCACATATAAATGTACTCATGTGGTTCAAACCCGTGTTGCTCGAGGGTTGCATCTGTGGGCGTGTGTTGTTGGTTTGTTTTTTTTTTTTTGTATTTTTTTTTAAGGCAAATGTTGTTCTACTGTAATCCAAGGGAGAAGGTAAAACAAGATTCAGGACTGCAGCTCCAGTTCCTTGAGTGGGAGGACTGGTAGGAAAGAATTTAGATCCACGAAAGAGCTGGATTAGAATGTTGAAAGTGTCAGCTTAAATAAGAACTTGCAATGGAAAAGAGAATCAAAAGTCCAGAAAGGAGGGGGGGGGAGTCTAGAAAAGTTGCATGTAAAGAGTTATTACAAGAAAAATAATGGCAACCTAAAAATCACAGAATTGTATTGTAATGGTTAAACAACATTAAAGTCTGCGCGCTGAGACAGACCAAGACTGCCTGTTATGCAACACGTTCCACAAGGCTGGCCAATTTCGACGACTTACATCGTGGAGGGCTGAAGGGAAATGCCTCCCTGAGGTGGGGGTGGAGAGCCCCAGCCACGTGAGCGCCTGACCTCCAAATGCATAAATGCCAAAGGCTTTTAGAGCCAATTGGCAACATGTGCAGGGATAGAAGAATCAGATTATTCTTATAAACATGGTATGGGAATCTCACGGAAGGGAGCAAAAAGGAAGCCTCGATTGGAATCCTTACAAGAACGGCTATATATTCTTTGTGACAGCAGAAACCTTAAATATACAAACACATGGAATGTGGCAGCCTTGATGGGGAGGATTAAATACTCCGATGGAAAAAAAAGGATCCAAAAATGAGGAGGAGAAAGGAAAATCTTGAGTTTCTTAAACTGTTTGCAAAGAAACTGGAGTCTGTGATGGAATTTGGTCCTCATGACCGAAATGTTTCCTTGGTGTCGGAAAAAGTATTGCTGTCGTATCTCTCTTTAGAAATTCTTCTTCTTCTCCTCCTCCTCCTCCTCCTCCTCCTCCTCCTCCTCCTCCTCCTCCTCCTCCTTCTTCTTCTCATAATAAAAACCCCGTGGCAGCTCCTTGTCTGGAGAACTTTAAAAATAGGAGCGATTTCATCTGTCTGGAATGGTCTGTGTCAGCACTTGCCCTAGGCAAGGTTGCCACATATGCAAAAACTCCCCCTTCCCTCCTCCCTCCCAGACGCCCCCTCCTCCACCGCCCTCCAAGGCCCTTCATGCCCTTGTGCACCCCCCCAACTCTGTGTGGGCTCACCCACTTCTCCAGGTCCACAGCTCCAATGTGACCCGGAACATAAAAATCCAAGGCCCTCTCCCCAGGCTCTCTCCAGGTGCTGGGGATGCAGTAGGTGTTGCCTCTGGCGGCCTCTTTGCATTTTAAAATAGGACCCTGGTTAACCTACACGCAAGTCAAGGAGCTTTGGACGGTGAAATCAAGTGGAGCGAGGTCCAGGGGAGAGCGGAGGACTTTTGGGCGCTGGGGGAAGAGGGTGGGGTAGGCCGCCTTCCTGGAAGCTATTAAATCCCAGACGTGGGCCCCTGCTCAGCGTGGCGCTGCCTTAAGGGAGAGGGTAGGGGGTGGGAGGAGGGCGGCTGGACTCTCTGACCTCTCAAGGTTGCCATAAATTCTATGGGTCGGTGATTTCCAACTACATTTCCCCTCGCCCGGCTTCCTGAGCGGCACCGTGGGCACCGCGTGACTTGGCCTTAACTAGGGGTTTTCAGCCGCATGTCTCTGCGCCTCTTCGCCAGGGCCCAATTTTCCCATCACAGTCCTCCTTGCAACAGCCACGCTCGGGTTCAGCTATGGTGGCGGCTGGAGCTGATCTCCAGCCGTGCTCCGCTCAAAGAGATTTTTCGGAGAGCTTCAAAGCTCCTGTTCTCAGAGAAGCCTAGGAAAGGGGCTCTTCTGTGCTCACCGTGTCCGCGGGCTTTAGGGGAAATAATATGATGTGCGGCGTTATGGGAAAGAATTGGTGGGAGATTTGGTGGCAAAAGCTGCAAAGTGAAGTCTGCTCAAGGAGCTCCCACGGGTCATTGGGTCAGTTTCACGTCAAAGCAACAGAGTCATTCAAGAGTCCCTGCTGGGTGCCAGGCTCTGAGTTAGACGCGGTCAGTCACAGGAGAAATGAAGCGAGGTCCCTGCTGCAAAGGGACTCAGTGGAATGGGGAAGACAGACATCCTGGGCTGAGAGTACCGCGTGTGAGGGCAAGTTCTCCAGGGAAGAGCAGGAGTAAGCCAAACCAAAGAAAGCTGGGAAGGGAGGTCTGTGGAGAAGGAATGACAGGAGCAGAAGCGTGAAGCACGAAACCACTTGACAGGTGTAGGAGACTGCGAGCGGGCTGCGATTATTAGAGAGGAAGGTGCCAGCAAGGGGGAGGGGCAAGAGGCGAGGCCGGAGGGGCAGTCCGGCCCCGCGGGGGAGGGAGGGCCCCGCCTCCCGAAGGAGAGCGTCGACTGCCACCTGAGGGGAGCCGCAGAAGGATTTTTAAGCAGGTCAGATTTGCATCTTGATTAAACTGCCTGTCAGTTTGGGGGAAATCATTCAGACTGCCTGTGGGATGGATTGATGAAAGAATTCCATTGAAAGGGTAGAATTGCAGATCTCACTATAGTTAAGTGTGAGGCTTAACTATGGGAGGCTTAACTTGGAGGACAAAAGCTCCAAGAGGGTTTGTCACCTGTCTGAGGCTTTTTGGAGGGGGGTGGGGTGCCTAAAACAATCTACAGGTAGATGCACGCATTTATCCGTAGAACATCTTGGTTTGAGAGGACGCAGGACCTCTAAACGGTGCTTAGAGGAAACGGTGTGTGCAGAGAGGTGGGGGGCTCCTACCCTTTCTTCCACCTGCCTGATAATCTCAGGTTAGGAACACAAACTGTGCTCTGATCTATCTGTCTTGTTTAGCAAAAGTCATCCGGGAAGGCGCTGTTTAACCTGAGTTGCAGCCACCTAAATCTTGCCGAAAAGGAGTACTTCGGATTAGAATTCTGTAGACATTCTGGAAATAATGTAAGTTGGTTTCATTACAGGGTTCTTTGTTGTCTAGCCTCTAAAATGCAGTTTGCGGCTAGGTAGGGATCAAACCTGACTGAAAAATGCAAAAGCGCTTAAACTCTTGCAAAATGCCTGGATTGAGTAACTAGTTTTAAATAACTCCTCCCTCCTTGCCTATCTAAAATCACCTCAGTTTCCCAAACTCTTCTCCCCTCTACCCCTCTTTCGTCGCCCCGAGAACAGAGACCTCTGCTTTATCCGTTCTGATTTCCCAGAGGCTGGACCTCAGCCTCCACAAGGAAGACTCCTAACCTCACCAGTGAGGATTCAGGGGACTCTTCTGTCCCCTCTCTCAGCTCCCAGCATTCTCTGTGTTCTTTCTGCTGTGCCCTGCTTTGGCGTATCTGTTATCTGGCACCTTCCCAGAAAGGCTCATTAGATCTATTAAGCTGGCATTTGGGGGCTGTAGGATTCAAATGCAGAGCCAAATGCCTTCATTAGTCTTTGTAGTAACTAATGAGCCTTGGATGTGACACCTTTGTCACCCTACTTAGGCAGGGGAGCAGTGATTCAAATGTCAACAACAAAGACTTTATAAATCAACAACGTTCACTGTCACTGGAAAAATACAAGGGGGCTGATTGAATGTGGGGGAGATACATCATCTCTGACACTGCTGTTTCTAATTTTCTTTAGAAGGGGCTCTAAATAGTCTTGGTATTTGATTATTTTGTGTTGACTTTTATCGGTTACCAAAAAAAAAAAAAAAAAAAGCTGCACTCTATGCCATGTTCTACCAATTTCTTTTTCATTAATGTTATCACAGGTCTGGTTGGAACTGCTGAAGCCAATTACAAAGCAAGTAAAAAGTAAGTATGGGAAATCACTGAAGGCATCTAATTCCCAGTTACAACTTGAAAAGGTTTTAGTGACACCATGCTATTCCTCACCAATATAAGGGCTTCGAAGCATCATGTCAATCCTTCATAGGTCCAGTGAATTTAGCAATTTAAAAAAAAATCACTGTAATGTTGCCCAAGATGAAAAAAAAATGATGCTGCTGGATTTTTGGGGAGATTGGAAGAATGCTGGTAATGACAGCATCCTGGGGATTGGCTCAAATCTTGGAGCATCCTTGATGGTCCTGGGGAAGGAAGAATTTCCTCTGCCCTTCAAGGTCCTTCTAGCCAGACTAAGAATCAAATTGACACGAGACAGATAAACAGGGGAAATTCAAATTTAATCTCATACACTTGGGGAGGCCACACAGGCCTGGAAATTACAAAACCAGTCAGACATCCTGAGCGAAAGAGAAGGGAGTAGGGGTCTGGGACTTCAAAGGGAAAGAAAGCAATTCACAGGAAAAAGAAAAAGTAAATGTTTGGTAAACAAATGTTTGCTGGGCCACTCAAGAAACAATGGGACCTGGAGGACTTGGATCAAACTGGTCCCTCCCTGTCTACCACACCTAGGTCGTATTATAATGCAGTTATCTAAGGTGATAGGTCTCTTCCTGGTACGGGCTCTCCTTTCCAGTGTAGGTTTAGCCAGTTGCGGGGGGGGGAGAGTATTTCCTGAATTGACTGTGTTTTGATTGCTTTTAATTCAAAATACTTTTTTTTTAAAGATTTTATTTATTTGACAGAGAGAGAGAGAGAGGGAGAGAGAGAGAGAATGAGAGAATGAGGAGGGGGCGAAGCAGAGGGAAAGGGACAAGAACACTGACACGGGGCTCGATCCCAGGACATCGAGATCATGACCTGAGCCAAAGACAGACACTTAACTGACTGAGCCACCCAGACGCCCCTTAATGCAACATAACCTTAATTCCCAACTGGCCCATCTTAGACAGTCTGACCTTGTTACTTATAATGCCATTCACCTTCTGCCTGAAGATGTTTTAGTTTTATCATGTTCCAGACATTGTCCATTTGTTTCAGTTCACATTCAGGTGCCTGCAATGTATGAAACCTCCCCCCCGCCCCGGCCCCCTATTTCATCACCTAGTGCGGCAGTTCTGAAATTGCAGCAGGGAGTAGGAGCATTTGTTGAAATGCAGATTCCTGGGGCCTCCTTCCCGGTTTGGGGGGCCAGCAGCCTGTATGGTAAACAAATTCCACAGGTGTTTCTGATGCCGGGCGATTTCAGTCAACACTTTCGAGAAACCCTGTCCTGTGGTGTCTCCTCGCTCACGTGCCCTCTCCGTGTTGGTTCTGTCTGCTCCCACCGCATTTTAATCATCTGTCACATTATTCCAACGGCTTCCCAGCTGATTGTCCCAGTCCGTCACCTGTCACCTACCCTACTTCCCAAGGGACCTACTGCAAATACAAAGGCGACCACATCACGCTCCGGCTCAACATGCTTTCGTGGCTCCTTATTGCCCTTAGAATGGAGTCCAAACGTGTTCGCATGAGCCACGAAGCACCCCTGCCTGTCTAGTTTTCCCTCTGCCACTGACCCCTTCGTATTCCTACCTCTTCCGACCGTGGCAAAACTAACTTCAGGTGTAGGGCTCTCGGAGAAATGAAAATTTCTCGATCGGAATTTCAAATTAAGAAAGAAATAATTTCTTGGTGTAAGTATGTCCTTGTGTTATGGTTGCTTATCTCCAATTCCGATCTAACCCCAGCCCTCTGTCCTCCCTCTCGTGCTTGCCCGGCACTCAGTGCTCTCAACCATCTGTCTGCCTGCCATCCACCTCTTCTACTGGCTATGAGGGCTTAATTGTCTTTCCATTCCCGGTGCCTGCCTACTACAATGCTTGGCCTGTAATAGGCACTTGACAAATATTTGCTGAACGAATGGCGCTAATGGTGCACGGATGTGTTTGCTTTCGATGCGAAGAGTTTCTTTTTTTTCTTTTCAAATGCAAGCAGGAGTGAAGGCAAGTAGATATGTTTTCTTAAAGCAGATTTTAAGCAACAAAGAAGCAGCGGTCCATCCACTTCTAGTTCCTCTTATGAGATGCTTGATGCCAGATGATAATCTCCTGCTTCTAAAGCTGGGCTCTTCTCTCAGCCAGGAATGCAGAAGCCCAAGTGGCAAGTGGTATATATCTTTTTAAATGGGACACTTCTTAGAGGCCCCAGCAGGGCCCCGAGAGAGGCACAGCTTTACAAAAAGAAACTCAGAGGGAGAGAGGGTAGAAAGAGGGGCAGGAGAACTTTCCCGATTGCTAGCCACATGAAGACACAATCCAGAGATAGCAGCATCTTAGAAAAGTGGAAAATTGAAATTTAAAAGAAAAGTCTGAGGGAGGGCGTGATGGAGAGAGGGGGGAAGAGGACAGGTGTGTGTGTGTGTGTGTGTGTGTGTGTGTGTGTATAAAAACCTGTAACTGTTGTGATGGACATTTAAATAAAACTTATGGAGATATTGTGTTTTAAGATCCTAAGGAGGTTGTTTTCAAATTTATGGTGAAATTTTTCCCAGTGGACCCCGGACATCTTCGAGAAGAGCTTACAAGGTAGAGTAACTTCCCTGTGTGTCTGCTGCATGATGTTACTGAAGAATCATTATTCTCCACTTATCAGAGAATGGGCTTCCAACCTTCTTTGGAAAGCTTAGCTCTCAGTCACTCTCTGGGAGATGGTGAGGAGCTGGAGAGAAGGTGGGCCTGGCTGGTCCCCAAAGTGTTAATCATCCAAAGGGTGGGGACCTCAGGGAGAAGGAAGCCTGTCATTCTAGCAGGGAAGCCAGCCTCAGTGCCCACTTGGGGGTTCTGCCATCATTAATTGCTCCAGCAATAAGAGCGCTTGCCTTCATTGCATCTGTGTTCCCATCAGAGGGCAGTTTGATGGCACAAGTGTGATGCTAGCTAATTTCCGCAGATGCTGAAAACCGGGTATGTGTGTGCATCCCGTAGGTAGAGAGTGATGATGATGTGTACTTATAAAAAATTTAAAAGGTAAAAAAATAAAAAGTCTAAAAAAATGATTCAAATAAATTATTTATCATATATAACATAAATCATCGATAATTTTATTATGTCTTTAATAATTATAAGTTATTCATAATTTAACAATTTTAACAACCATTTATAATTATACATTATTCATAATTTTAGATAGGTAAATACTTTATTCTCATAAAAATAAAAAAGTTAAAAAGTCACCAGTAGAAAACATTTTTTTAAAAGTATATTTATACTTATATACAATGCCTTTCTTCTTTTAAAGATTTTTTATTTATTTATTAGAGAGAGAGAGACTGAGAATGAGAGGAGAGAAGGTCAGAGGGAGAAACAGACTTCCCGCAGAGCCGGGAGTCCGATATGGGACTCGATCCCGGGACTCCGAGATCATGACCTGAGCCGAAGGCAGTCGCTCAACCAACTGAGCCACCCAGGCGCCCCATACGATGCCTTTCAATATTACAACGTAACCCTGCTTCTCCAGAAATGCACTGTCAACCTAACACTCGTCCAAACCCAAATGTGCTTGCTAGACTCTAGAATGTTCCCCTACAAGGGATGCATGTGATCATCTAGCCCAGCCCTCTTGGTTAACAGAGGAGGAAACGGTCCTGGGAGCTAGAGTGACTTGGCCGGGCCTCCCCCCACCCCCAACGACATGGCTCGTCCCTTCTGCACAGGGGGCCTTGTTGGCTGAGGGGTCCCTGCAGATGTCACCTTTCACAAGTCTGTTACTGGCTCGCCCCCTTGCTCCACATTTGTGAGTTGTAGCCCACTTTCCCAGATAACCTGATACCTTGGTATCTGTATTGGTTTGCACTTGCTAACCCATTTCAGTTGAGTTTCAAATTATGACCAATTTTAATGGAGATAAACTTTCTCTCCCCGCCGCCAAAAAAAAAAGAATGAGAAAATCAATGCGATGATAAATGATTCATCAGCTGTTCAGAGCGAGGATTTGGTATTTGTAGCAGGCAGCTGCCCTCTTAATAGCAAGGAACGTGTCAAATGACAAGAAGTTTCCTTTCTTGCTCGCTGGGAGCAAAATGAGATTCTCTTTCCCTTTAGCAATTGAGGCTTATTATCCTCATTTACATCTATATTTGAAAGCAGGCAATGGCAAAGGTTAGACTTCCTTTATTTTTTCCTCAGTGGTCCGTTGAAGATACTTAACCAGAGTTGACTTCACAAGGATGCCTTGTTTGAGGCCAATCCATGAATTTCTGAGAGTGATATACAAATACAAATTTTCTAATTGAGTCATTTCTAGCCCATTAGGGGAACTCATAATTTGAAGGATTATAATGATGAGTGTGTTTATAAATTGAATAATCACCTACTAATTTTGCCTGTTTTTTCTAATCCGGATTTTTGTCTGTCACCTGCAATTAATTTTGATTTACCACGTTGTCTTGAAGGCTTAATTGACTTAAATAAAAGGGTCCAGATAAAATGTTATTTAGAAAGGCTCTTCTTATATTGGGAAATGCCTACAGTAGATACTCAATGAATGTTTGAGTACATAAAATAAAATTTTGGAAACTATTTTGGACCATGGGAGAAAGCAGGCAATGATAGAATCTTTTTATGCATATTTTCAAAGGTCGATTCTCCTCTGAGAAGGGCTTAAAAGCGTGGGACAAATCCTATCTCTTCGGCAAAGCTCTGGATACCTACCTGCCCTTTCTGGGTCCCTGACGAGCCTTTGGTGGGCCAAAGGGCAGTGTGGCTTCATTCCTTTCAGAACTTAGGAATGTCCTACCTGCCCTGTGGCAAGTGCTGGGCCGGGCTCTGAGAATACAGAGAAGGTGGTCCGGTGAAGCAAGGCCTCATGTCCTTGATTTCCGCAACACAATCTTTTGGATAGCAGGAGGCCTCGATTCAGTGGGTGACCTGACGTCTGGCCACCATTTCGCTATCTTCGGGCAAAATGACCTTGCTTAAAATCCCTTGACCTCTGCCCTTCTATAATTGTAAAATGGGGCTGATCCTTCCTGCCCCACCAACCTAAGCTGTTTTGACAGAGAGGGCTTGATAGCATTTGGTAAACAGGGCGGCCTGAGCGGGCTTGGTCTTGCGGAATCTCCCTTTGTCTCGAGCTGGGTCTGTGGCTTTTGCTCCGTGGCAGAAACCACGAGAGGATGACGGGTGATTCCTAATGGCTGCGAGGCCTGCCAAAATGCTGGATCAGCCGAGCTGCGGTCTGGTGCTGGCTCGGGGCTGAAGCAAAGCCTCTGCCTTAGTCACCCTCCCAAAAAGGCATCTCACTGTCTTGGGGGTGCCGTTTCCTGAAACATCTTGGATGGGGGGAGAAAGGAAATGATTCTCTTTTGTTCCTGTTTCTTTCTCAAGAGATTTCCCCCCCCTAACTTCTTTTCAGGTATCTTTTTACTCTTCAAATAAAGAAGGATTTGGCCCTAGGAAGGCTTCCGTGCAGTGAGACCTGTACAGCGTTGATGGTATCTCACATCCTACAATGTAAGTAGCAAACGTCGGCTTCGGGGCCTGTCAGGCAGATAGAGAATCACTCCGCTTTGGATTCCAAATCCGATCCCTGCTACATTCTAGCTGTTGTAGGCTTGGGTGAAGTCCTCTCACCTGTCTGTGCCTCAGTTTCCTAGTCTTTACAATAGTGACAAGAGGATCTTCTCACAGAGTGGTTATGTAGATTAAAAGTAGTGGGGCGCCTGAGTGGCTCAGTGGGTTAAAGCCTCTGCCTTCGGCTCAGGTCATGATCTCAGGGTCCTGGGATCGAGCCCCGCATCAGGCTCTCTGGCTCGGCGTGGTGCCTGCTTCCCCCCTCTCTCTCTGCCTGCCTCTCTGCCTACTTGTGATCTCTGTGTGTGTGTGTGTGTCAAATAAGTACATAAAATCTTAAAAAAAAAAACAAAAAACCAACTCTCTTAACTAAAAAAAAAAAAAGTAAATGCGGGTTTTCTTCTACTGTGGTGTAACGTACCCGCCCCCAACACACACCCCTGTCTGGGGCTTGCTGTCCAGGAGCTGGGTTGGACTAACCTGTCGGGGCAAGGATTTTGCCAGGCAAGCGCCACTTTCTCTGCTTGCCTCAGGCAGCGCACCATCATGTTTGATGGGATTTCTGCATTGCCCTTTATTGTGAGTCTGGAGAACGAAGCACAGAGTACAGCAGGTAAAAGAGGCTGAAAGGGAAAAAAGCCCCAGGGGTCTACTAGGGTCCCCCATTTGCTGGCAGCCAAATAGCCGGAGTAGGGCTGAGTAATGAAGGCAGGGAGCAGGAGCCCCGGGGAACGGTGGGGGCCTGCTTGAGAGGGAGTGAAGCAGGGCGGGCCAGGCTTCTCCTGCACCCCAAGGGTGGGGTCGAGGCAGCTGGAGACAGTATTTCGTCTCCTGTGGCCGGTGGACTCTCTCCCTCCTCTAGAGAGGCCTTCCAAGAATAAGCTGTTCTTTACCACTTTTGTGGGATCATAACGTCATCTTTTGGCTTGTTTCACAAGTTTGGTGTTGACCTCCGTCCTGACCATTCTGACAGGCCAGAGCTGGTAGATTTCTGATTTCACTGGGAGCACCAGAACGAAGTGCCTGGGTAGAGACAGTGTCTCAATCAGTGTTTACCCAGGGATGCCTGCCTGGGACGGGTTGGACAACAGCCCCCAGATATCAGGAATGCAGTGGGCAGTGAGAGTAATAGCAATCAAGAAAGGCTTCTGGAGGAGGTGGCTTTTGTGCTGAACCTTAGAGGGGCACGTGGGAATCGGATGGGTAGTGACAGGCAGAGACGCAGCTCAGGTACAGCTCAAGCACAGGGTCTGTTTAGGAGAAGTGGCAGAAAACTGCGCGTCGTACGGATGGGCTTTGAATGCTTGGCTGGTGAGGGGGCACAGGGTGAGGCAGACAGACAAAACAATGTTGGAAGACTTATCCTTTTTCATTATCAGCCTGTTAATGACTGGGGCTCCCCCACAGCCTCTCGTGGCTGTAGGGGAGCCCAATTTCAATCTTAATAGCTGGGCATTATGGATTTGGGCATTCCCTAGTGGCCATTTCAGGCATAGCACAGAAAGCTTCTGCTTCTCTAGAGAATACTTTGTCAG
This sequence comes from Nasua narica, assembly GCA_028533885.1. Lineage (NCBI taxonomy): Eukaryota > Metazoa > Chordata > Mammalia > Carnivora > Procyonidae > Nasua > Nasua narica. The sequence continues at coordinate 86,158,210 of CM052801.1, read as the reverse complement.
TGCAAGTTCTTTCCATAGGGGGGAAAAAAAAAAAAAATCTAAAGTTTCCATGAGTCCCACTCCTCCCAGTGCAAGTCACTGGACACTAAGGCAGTGTGCAGAACATCAGCAGGCGGCTTATTCTTTTGCTCATTTATTCATTCATCCGATACTTAGGTCCTAGGCACTCAAGAGTCTCCACATGCTGACCTCATCTGCCCAAGTCTTACACACCGCTTGTATGAACGCTCTTAGTAACTTCTTTGTCACTCATGCAACAGAGACTTATTGAGCGCCTACCACGTGGCAGGTGCTGTTATAGGCACGGGGAACACGGCAGCGAACTCGACAGACACAAGGCCTTGCTCTCATGGAGCTCAGTTTTTGGCAGCAGAGGACAATCAGACAAGCGAAATAAGGAAATACGGCATGTGTGTTAGAAGGTGATAAGTGCATCAGGGAAAATCACACATGGAAGGAAGATGGGGAATCCTGGGGGTGGCTACTCAATTTTTCAATAAAGTAGTCAGGGTAGGCTTCACTATGAACATGCTAGGTGAACAAAGACTTGGAGGAGGTGAGAGGACAAGCTTTACAGAAATCTGCTGGAAGGTTGTTCCGGGCAGAGAGAACATCCTGTGCAAAGGGCCTGAGGTGGGAATGCGCCAGGAGTGTTGAGAAACATTTAAGCAGGCTTTGTGGCTGTCTGGGGTTGGGGGGAGAGTATTCATGGAGGGCCTTAGAAGCCTATTAAAGATCTAAAACATTAACTCTACATGAGATGGGAAACCGTTGATGCATGTTAAGCAGAGGAATGAGAGGATTTGAATTCGGTTTTAAGGGGAACATGTTGGCCGCCAGGGTGAAAGGCTTATTCGGGAGTGGTGGGAGTGGGGAGACCAGAGAAGAGGCTATAGCAGTAGAGAGAGATGATGGTACTTTGGGCCAGTGTGGTAACAGTGAAGATGCTCATAACATTTGCTACTTTCTTTTACTGCTGATATGTACTCATTTGTGTTTCGTAGGTCTCTTCCTAGATTGTCATAGTGTTGCATGCAGTGAAAACCCAACAGTCTCATGTGTTCTTGTGTTTTCCTAGGGTTAACATGCGCTTAATAAACAGTAGGGTTGGTGTGTGTGTGTGTGTGTGTGTGTGTGTGTGTGTAATTTATTTTTTAAAGATTTTATTTAATTGAGAGAGAGAGAGAGAGAGAGAGAGAGCATGAGCAGGGGGAGGGGCAGAGGAAGAGGGAGAAGCAGACTCCTCGCTCAGTGGGGAGCTTTATCTCAGGACCCTGAGATCATGACCTAAGCCAAAATCAAAAGTTGGACGCTCAACCAACTGTGCCCCTCAGGCACCCCTCTAATTTATTTATTTTTTCCCCTTTAATTTATTTTTTTAAAAAAAAACAGTTCTATTGAGGCATAATTTTTTTTTTGAGGCATAATTTGCTTATCATAAAAATCACCCTTTTAAAGACTACAACTCAACAGGTTTTAGTAAATTTACAAAATTGTGCAGCCAGGATCGCAATCCCTTACGCGGAGACGCCTCTCCCGCCCATCTGCAATGACTCCCTATTCCCACACTCAGCCCCGGTTACCACTAATTTACTTTCTCCTACTATAGATTTGCCCTTTCTAGACATTTCGGCCAGAATGATAAAATATGTGGTCTTCTGCATCTATGTGGCTTTGTTTCACTCAGCATAATATTTTTGAAATTCATGCATGTTCTAGTGTGAATCGCAGCAGTTTTCCCCTTTCTTTCACTGAGTAGTCGTCCATTTTATGGACATACCCCATATTGCTCCCCTCTGTACTTGGCTGTGGACCTTTGGACTGTTTCCAGCTTAGCTAATATGAATAATGTTATGAACGTTCTTGTACAAGTCTTTGTGTGGGCACGTTCTCCGATCTTTCGAATAGGTTCCTAGGAGGGTAATTGCCTCAACTCAAGGTCAGTTGATGTTGAAAATGGTAAGAAACTGCCAAATTGTTTTCCAAATTGTAATAGTAAAACCAGAAACGTATCACATTTCCAATTTCTCCACATCTTCCCCAATAGTTGGTATTATCTGGGTTTTGTTGTTGTTGTTGTGGCCATTCTAGTGGGTATGAAGAGCTATCTCGTTGCAATTATACCTCACATTTTCCTAGTGAGTAATGATGTGGAGTACCTTCTCATCTGTCTATTAACAGTCCTTCTTTGTTGGCAAAGTGCCTTTCAGATCTTTTGCCCATTTTAAAATGGATTGTTGTCTTCTTATTGATTTTGGAGAGACTTTTATATATTCCCTTTTTGAGTCTGTTTATTTATTTTTTAAGTCATCTCCACGTGGGGCTCAGACTCATGACCCTGAGATCAAGGGTTGCATGCTCTTCCAACTGAGCCAGCCAGGTGCCCCAGATTTTTATATATTCTGATTAAAAATCACTTATGAGATATGTAATTTGAAAAATTTTCCCCCAGCTTGGTGGCCTGACTTCCTGTTTCTTAATCCTGGCTTTTGGAGTGAAATAGTTTTTAATTTTGGCAGAATTCCTCTTTCTCAATATGTTTTAGTGGATCGTGCTTTTAGTGTACTTAAAAACTCTTGGCCTAACCTAAGGTCACAAAGATTTTCTCCTGTTTTCTTCTAGAGCCTTTCCAGGTTTACCTCTGAGATTTAGTTATATGATGTTTTGAGGGTTTTTTTTTTTTTTGTCTGCTTGTATGGTGTATGTTGTGAAGTAGGGATCCGACTTCATTTTTTTTTTTTTCGTGTGGTTGTCCATTTTCCCCATTTGTTGAAAAGACCATCATTTCCCCCCATTAAATTGTCTTGGCGTCTTTATAAAAAACCAATTGACCATTAATGTAAAGGTTTATTTCTGGATTCCTAACTATGTTCCATTGATCTGTATGTCTTTATGCCATTATTACACTGGCTTATTTATTGTAGCTTTGTATTGAGTTTTGAAATAGGGAAGTGTATATCTTCCAATTTCGTTCTTCTTTCTCAAAATTGTTTTGGTTATTTTCCATCCTGTGCATTTCCATATAAGTTTTAAGATCATCTATCAATTTCTATGAAAAAATGGGGTGAGAATTGCATTGAATTTATAGACCAATTTTGGCAGAATTACCAGCTTAGCAATATCGAGTCTTATAATGCATGAACCCGAAATGTCTTTCCATTTATACAGATCTGTTAAGAATTTCTCTCAGCAATGTTTTGTAATCAGTATACAAGCTTTATACATCTTTTTGTTAAATTTATTCCTGAGCATTTTATTTTTTTAGATGCTATTGTAAATGAAACTTTCTTAGTTTCATTTTTGGATTGTTCATTGCTAGTGTATGCAAATACAAGTCCTTTTTATATATTGATCTTCTGTTTTGCTACCTAGATGAACTCTTACATTGTAGGAGTTTTTTGTGGATTCCTCAGTATTTTCCACACACATGACTGTGTTGACTACAAGTAAAGACAGTTTTGGGCGCCTGGGTGGCTCAGTTGGTTGAGCGACTGCCTTCGGCTCAGGTCATGATCCCGGAGTCCCGGGATCGAGGCCCATATCGGACTCTCGGCTCTGCGGGAAGTCTGCTTCTCCCTTTGATCTTCTCCCCTCTCATTCTCGGTCTCTTGCTCTCTAATAAATAAATAAAAATCTTAAAAAAAAAAGACAGTTTTGTCTCTTCCTTTTCAGTGCAAATTATTGATATTTTTTCTTGTTGATTAATTGCATTGACTAGAACCACCAGTACAATGGTGGCTAGAAGTGGCAAGAACAGACATCTTTGTCTTGTTTCTGGTCATAAGAGAAAGCATTCAGTTTCTCACCATTTAGTATGATTATGATGTTAGCTGTAGGTTTTTCATAGATAACCTTTACCAGGTTGAAGAAGTTCCCTTCTATTCTGTGTTTCTTGGATTTTTAATATTTTTTACTTTATATTTTTTTTGAAAGAGCAAGAGAAAGAGAGAGAGAGCAGGGGGTGGGTGAGGGGCAGAGAGAGAGAGAAGGAAAGAGAGAATCTTAAACAGGCTCGTGCCCAGTGTGGAGCTGGATGCAGGGCTCAATCTCATGACCTTGAAATCATGATCTGAGCTGAAATCAAGAGTCAGATGCTTAACCGACTGAGCCACCCAGGTGCCCCTGCACGTTTTGTTTTTTTTTTTAATCATGAAATGGTGTTGGAATTTTTCCAAAGTTTTTCTGCATCATTTGAAATGATAATGTATTTTGTTGTCCTTTATTCTGTTGATACAGTATATCGCATTAATTAATCTTCACATGTTGAACTGATCTTGCAATCCTGGGATAAATCCCTCTAGGTCAGGACGTATAATCCTTTTTTTTTTTTTTTTTTTACGTTTCTGGATTCAGTTTACTACTATTTTGTTGAGGACTTTTGCCTTGTATTTATGAGGTATACTGATCTGTGGTTTCCTTATTATGACTTTGTCTGCTTTGGGTATCAGAGTAATACTGGCCCGATAGAATGAATTGGTAAGTATTTCTTCTATTTTCTGGGAGAGTTTGTGAAGAATTGGTCTTCATATCTTCTTAGAATATTTGATAGAATGAATCAGTGAAATCATATGGGCCTGATTTGTTTTAATGAGATTTGTACATTTATCAATTTTGGCAAAAAACAAATAAAAAAAGCCATTGGTTTGGTCTTTTTTTAAAAAAACTCGTTCTGTGAGGATTTTCATATAATGTGACTTTAAAAAAATACACATACATACCTCATCTGTCATGAGCATGTCGGTGACCATGTCATCTGTCTAAAATGTAATAGAAAAAAGAGAAAAGAGGAAGTAAGTTTCCAGCACTTGAAATCAGTGTCCCATGTCCCTATATTTTAGTCACAGGATTCCACGGAGAATGCATTTACTCTTACAATTCATAAAATGCCAGTAGTTTCGGATATCTAGGTTCTTGGTTAGGAATCATAATTATAACCAAGTGTGGAGACGTCAGGAGGAGAAGTCAGTAACCAGGAAGTCAGTAACCAGGAAGTGATTCATATCAATCTGACAGAGAGGGAAAAGGCATAAAAATTAGAAAGAAGACCCAATTATTCAAAAATTGAAACAGTTTGAAGCCATTAACTGTAGGGGCGGATAATCCTGTATACCTCAATCACCTTTGTAGGCATTGTGCTATGACAGATGTTTCTAACAATAAGCTAGAGACATTTAGAAAAGAGTAGATTATGATCAGGAATAAGTTGCCAGTGATTTGAGAAAGCCAGAATGATTTCCAGAATGATTCATTTACTGGGGATTCTGGATAGTGGGGGTTTTACTCGTTTTTGTCCACAGCGATGAACGGCTGTGTCTGGCTCGCATTTGTACTTGGCATTCATAGTCTCCTTTTCTGATAATGTACAATCAGGGTGGAGTGAGATTAGGGGCCCGTATGAGTTTGCTAGGGTTGCTATAACAAAATACCAGAAACCAGGTGGCTTAAATGGCGGAAATGTCTTTTCTCACAGTTCTGGGGGCTAGAAATCCAAGACTGCAGGGTTGGCAGCTTCGGCTTCTTCTGAGGCCTCTCCACTTGGCTTGCAGATTGTTGCCTTCTGGATGCATCCGCATCTGCCCTTTTCTTCCGGCACCTGCGTTTCTGGGGTCTCTCTGCAGGGTCAAATTTCCTCGTCTTCTAAGGACACCAGTCTGATTCCTTTAGGGCCCACCCTACTGACTCATTTTTAACTTAAGCTCTTCTTTATAGGCCCTATCTCTGAATACAGTCATGTTCTGAGCTCCGGGGTTTAGGACTTTCATTTCTTTGGGGGGCGGGGAAGGGCACCCAGTTCAACCCATAATAGGGACTGGTGAGAAGAAAAAGATCAGAAACAGAGTGTGGAAGAAAGAACCAATGAAATATTCACCCGTGGTCCTGAAGCCTTTAAGACATCCACTGTGCCTGTGATTTACTAAACCGAGACTTCATGGCAACCCACGGCTTCAGATTTGAGAAAGACCCAGTTATGGGGCGCCTGGGTGGCTTAGTCGTTAAGCGTCTGCCTTCGGCTCAGGTCGTGATCCGGGGGTCCTGGGCTCGAGCTCCACATCGGGCTCCCGGCTCAGAGGGAAGCCTGCTTCTCCCTCTCCCACTCCCCCTGCTTGCTTCTCTCTCTCTCTCTTTCTCTCTCTCTCTCTCACACACACACACATAAATAAATAGATAGATAAAATCTTTTAAAAGAAAGAAAGAAACAAAGAAAGAAAGAAAAAAAAAGCGCCTGGATGGCTCAGGTGTTATGCCTGCCTTCGGCTCATGTCATGATCCCTGGGTCCTGGGATCAAGCCCCGCTTCGGGCTCCCTGCTTGGTGGGAGGCCTGCTTTTCCCTCTCCCACTCCCCCTGCTTGTATTCTTGCTCTCTGTCAAATAAATAAATAAAATCTTAAAAAAAAAAAAAGAAAAAGACCCAGTTAGTGCCCCCCTATCCTAAAATGTAAATACATATAAAGCATGGGGTAGGGGGCCTAGGGCCGCATTGGCTGCAAAGAAAGGGCTGTCTGGGGGAGGTTGGAGGGTCTGCTGAGTGCTCCATTGCTAAACCCCTCAATGCTAATGTGAAAAATGTCACTTCTCCATCATGCAGCAGAACTGGGAGACTTTCATGAAGAGACAGACAAGAAACACCTGGCGCAAACCCGCTACTTACCGAACCAGGACTGTTTAGAGAGCAAGATTGTGCACTTTCATCAGAAGCATGTGTGAGTCCTTCTGCCGGTACCCGCTTCCACCAGCAGGGACTGCGACAGCTGGGGACAGGCTCTTAAAAGCAAGTCCTTAAGTCAAAGAAGCTCCAGGCTCAAGAAAACATTGAGCTCCTCCCGGAGTCTCTAGGGTGGAGGTGGCATTCTTGCTGCATTTATTAGGCTCATCAGTTCTTTCCCTTTGCAGTGGCAGGAGCCCGGCGGAATCTGACATTCTGCTCCTGGATGTCGCGAGGAAGCTGGATATGTACGGCATCAGGCCTCACCCTGCCAGTGACGGTGAAGGCACGCAGATCCACCTGGCTGTCGCTCACATGGGAGTGCTGGTGTTACGGGTAACAGCTCTTTCCTTCCGTGTCCTGTGGCTTCGGGGCTTATCGTGGCTCAAACTTGGGTGACCTTGACCCTCAGTCCTACCACCAGCCAGAGAGGGAGGGGATGCCTGCGAGTGTCCCGGGTCCGTCTTCTCCCCTCCATGGGCTTTGCCTCCATTTGTGGTCTCGGGCAGGCTGATTTAACTCTGAGGAGCTCACACATTCGATCGGGCCGGCGTGGTGGAGAGAGGAAGTCAAGAGGCCCCTTGGAACTCTTAGACCCTAAATACGAATATGGATTTTGGGATCCTTTTAAAAGCTTCGGTTGTGACAAGTGCAGCCACCTTGTCCAAATCCACCAGAAACAACCCAGAGGGACCAAATGAGAGCACCGAAGTAAGTTACACCCAGGTCAGGCGCAGGCTGGGCTGGAAGAACCTTCTGTTTCTTCTGTTTCGGGTTGTGAACTTTGCAGCACTGAGAGTCACAGGCAAAGCTGTTCCCCCAGGACGGAATTTGACCCCTTCCACTCTAACTGCCCCCCATCGGTCCTCGCCATTTCCTACTGCGTGGGAGAAAATGGGGAAGGGGGAGGGGCGAGGCCATCATGCTGGTCGGGAGCTCTTCTAGCCTGAGTGCTTCTGTGGACGCCGTGGAATAACGTAGCCAGTGGGTTTTGTCCCACCCCAAACCAGTCAAAGAATACTTGTGTACTGAGTACTTTGTATGTGTTCGGTATTGCATTCTTCTTCTTCTTTTTTTTTTTAAACAAGACCAGCTTTATTGAGATAATTTGCATACTCTACAATTCATCTGGTTTAACTGTTCAATTCAATGGGCTTGAGTATATTTACAGAGTCGGGCAGCAACTATTGCTTCACTCATCCTTCCGTCGGTCTAGTTATTGTATAGCTAGCCTATGCCGGATACTAGAGCTGCAGAGGTAAACAGGAGGGATGCTGACTTCATGGACCTTGTATTCTACAAAGTCTTGCCTTTCTTAAAAGATTTGTTTATTTATTTATTTATGAGAGAGCGAGAGAATGCAAGCAGGGAGAGGGGCAGAAGAGAGAATCCTCAAGCAGACTCCCTGCTGAGCGCAGAACCCGACACGGGGCTCGATCCCAGCACCCTGAGATTGTGACCTGAGCTGAAATCAAGAGTTGGATGCCCAGCTGGCTAAGCCACGCAGGCGCCCCACGGACCTTGCATTCAAATGGGGGAAGACAATGAAACGAGTAATTTTAAGCAAATGCCATGTATTTGTGCTCGAAGAAGTGTGGGGTGCTAAGGTAACAAGTGTGAAAGGGGTTTAACATTTAAGCCAAGGGGGCGTCTGGCTGCTTCTGTTGGAAGAGCTTGCGACTTGATGTCGGGGTCATGAGTTCGAGCCCCACGTTGGGTAGAGAGATTACTAAAAATAAGTAAATAAATAAACTTAAAAAAATTTTAAGCCAAGACCCGAGGAAGTTGTACAGATCAAAGAGATAGGGTTGGAAGGTGAGGGAGGGTCCAGATAAAGGGAACACAGACAAAGGCCCTGAGAAGGGTAAAGGATGGCACAGTCGACAAACTAACATTAAGCATTACCTATGGCTCAGGTTATTAAGATCGTCATAATTTGGAGAGACCAGAGGAATAGTGATCAATACCAGTCAGTAAGTAATCCGAAGCTAATCTAGCCTACCTACCCAAAGTCGCACAACAAGCATACATAACAAACGAATAAATGCGGTTGCCCGTAGAGAATGGATCGATGGGTACCGAGGAACAGATGTAGGAATGATGGTGGTGGGAGCGAGACTTCTCGATGTATATATTTACTGTATACCTTTGATTTTTGGATCATGTAAACAAACAAATATCAGGCAACCGACCGACCAGCCAACCAACCAACCAACCAACCACCCAAAAGAGCCAGAGGAGTTCAGAGCAGTTAGAAATGGATAGTTATACAGAATGTTTTAGAGGGGTTGCTACCAGCCTGGCAAGACAACTTGACTACAGGGAAGGCAATTCTGGGTAAGGAGGATGACGAGCCCTCTGGGAGGCAAGGTACAGGGCTGGATGGAAGGCTGTTTTCTAGGATCAGTGGGATAGAAGGCTGGATGTTCAATACAGCTGAGGCCGACATCTTAGCCAAACGTGTTTAGACTTGATGATGCCTGCAGTGAGGAGCTCTGGAAGGATTTTGAGTAAATGGGGTAGCCGTTGAATCTGGAAACACAGAAAGAGGGTGCAATCAGAGAATCGACTGTAGTCATCCCTTCCTCCCATGATCTCCCTATCCTGGCTGGAAAACTTTCCCATGTACACGCCTTCTTGCTTGCATTTCAGAAGAGCCTTATGTCCCCGCCCCCCCGAATGCCTGCTTTGCCCACAGCTTCTGCCTAGTACGACAGGATCAGTCTGTGCAAGAGGTGGGATGGTCCCATGCACGAAGTGCGTTTTCTAACAGGTTCTCATTGTCTTCCAAACTAGCTTGTGCTGACATTCACCTTGAAATCTGCCATGCGTGTCATTACAGGGCAATACAAAGATCAATACTTTCAACTGGGCAAAAATTCGCAAGTTGAGTTTTAAGAGAAAGCATTTTCTCATCAAACTTCATGCCAACATCTTGGTAAGTAGTTTCTAATAAATTCTTTTACTTTCTGTTCACTTGGGATTTCTTGGTTGTTTCAGCAAATGGTCTGAATGTGAGTGGTGAAAGCTGAGGGGTGAGGTACTCCCTTTTTTGCCTCTACATAAATAAACCAGAGCGTTAGTCATATTTTCACTCAAGGCAAAACACCAAGAAATCCTATTGGCAGTTCAGAATGAGGAAACTAAGTAGGAAAACAGGGTGGCTGGAATGAAATCCAAGTCGCTTTAAAAACCATTCCCGCCCGCCCGGGGATTTGATAAGTCAAACACAAGTGACCAGATCTAAGACTATGGACATGTTTAATTGCTGTTATCTGCCCCATTTTATATTTTCATCTCCTTTCCTTAAACAAAAATAACTGAACACTGAATATGTGCCAAATAATTGAACACCTACTATTCGCCAGAGCAAGACGTGGTGTGGGGGGTGGAGTATAGGTTAGGCAAAAGCAACTCTTATTGGTCAAGGCTGGATTTTACAGGGTAAGACAAAGGTGCTATAAAGGATGTTCTTTGTGACTCTAAAGGAAGCGAAAAATGTGTATCAACTCATTTTTTGACCTACATAAGACTCCGTATGGCCTTCATTCTCCGGATCTTAGCCTCACACAAAAGTGTTCATTTGAACGGTTCGGGAAACCGTCTCCTGTGCAAAGCTGGAAAGGAATGAGGGAAGGGGCCGCTCAGCAGAAAACAGGGCTGCGTGCACACATGAGCAAATGGGGGCCATAGACTGGGTCGGAGATGGGGAAAACTTAACCTTTAGGTATGAAGGGCTAAGCTCCCCTGGAGCAGATTAAGACATGCTAAATGAGCAATACGGAGCATCATAGAACAAGGCAGGATAGGGAGGGCGAAGTGTTTCTAGTGGGTATGTTGAAGAGACTGCTATCCATGTAGTCATCCTATAAGGCCTACCATCTATAAGGAAATCCCCCCCCCCTTTCCTGTTGGTCATTTATAACTTCTTGTCATCTTGAAAGGATGTCCTTTGATGTCCATTTTAACCTAATTTACAACTTCATGAAAATGTTCCTGGCAGAGAAGAGGGGTAAAAAAATGTTTGAGGTGCGGGGTCCCTGAGCGAGATCGGCTTCTCAGAGAAGGCTCTGTTTTTGAGCAGTGGCTCTGTCGTTCCTCGGAAGGTTGCCAGTCGTTTGGTTTTAGTAGGTGTGAAGCCTGTAGGGAGCCAAGTGGAAAATTAGAAGCGGCATGGGCCCCTAGACCAATCGTTTGGAAAGCATTGGGATTCAAAGTTCTTTGATAGTCTTGAAGGATGTTTGGCTTGATGGAAATTGATTTACACAGGTGTTGTGCAAGGACACCTTGGAGTTCACCATGGCCAGCCGAGATGCCTGCAAGGCTTTCTGGAAGACCTGTGTGGAGTACCATGCTTTCTTCAGGCTTTCTGAAGAGCCCAAATCCAAGCCCAAAACCCTACTGTGCAGCAAGGGCTCCAGTTTCCGCTATAGGTAATGAAATATTGCATGTAGGCAAACTGTATACACAACTTCTTTCCAGTAGCGTGGAAGGCCATGGGAGGCGTTAAATTCTAGAAGCAATAAAGAATCCATTTCAGTCACTTAGAGGGTGATCCCTTTTACCGCTCCTTCTCTGTGTGACACCTGAGGTCCATATGTCCTAACGGGGAGATGGGAGGAGTGAAGGACCCTAGTTTAGGGGCTAGATCAAAATATTGGCAAGGATGGGGGGGGACTTATGCTCTTTGAGAAGATGTATTTAATGAACCTATAGTTTTCCTTATATTCCAACTTATATGCAAGGTATGGGAAGGAAACCTCAACACCATCTGTTGGGTGGTGGTTGGGCGAGAGAGAGGTGGGGAGACAGCTTTGGAGGAGCTAAGGGAGGCTGAATGAACGCCGAGCCATAGGGCGGTAGAGGCTTCTCGGGGTGGGTGACACTTTGGAGGAATGGAAGCAAGGTCAAAATAAGATCTCATTTTTACGCGAATGCTCCAGCCTAGGAATTCTTTGGAAGAAGCCTTCAAAACTTAGCTAAGATTTAAAACAAAACAAAACAAAACAAAACCCTTCTAATCGAATGTTTCCCGTGGGGATTTTCAAATAGTGGAAGCCCTCCTAAGAACTGAGATCTTAAAAACGTACATATTTTTTGATGGAATCTTTCCAAAATGTATTTTACAAATCCCCACCTTCTTAAACAGAAGATACTGAGCATATATTGCCCTTTTCTTCATGACCGGAATTATTATAAACATCACTTGTGATCCTCTGTGGACAGCCGTGGTCCAGTGATGGCTGCCGGGTTGGGGAGAGGCACATCAGTCCGTGCACCTCGGTGATAAATGGCTCAGACTTGTTGGGTTTTATTATTTTTCCTGATTTCTTTTTTGGCTCTTGTGTTTCTCCCAGCCGTCAGCTGGTTTTCTTTGCTGGTGTGTATCTGGCTGGAGCCAACGTCTTCTACTGTTTAGTTAGCTGTTTTTCTTGTCAGGAATTGGGAAAACGGCTAAATAGCCTTATTAGAAATTTTATGTACATTTGCAGGTGGAGAAAAAGGCCTTTATAGGAAAGTCGGTTTGTTTTCAAGGCCAGAATTTTTAACTGTGATATAGTTCTGTTTCAAAGCTTTAAAAAATCTTCTGGGTCCTGAGTAGTTGAGGTTGCTCGAGGCCTGATAGTTGAAAAAGTGGGTAGTTATCTTTACTGTGACGGTCGATTCATGGCATATGTCACTCATTGGGACACTTGACTTCAATAGTAATTGAAGCTTTGGAGATTTACGAGCCTACTGGCTTATGAGTGGTGTTAATCAAATGTCTGTCTCCTTCTTCATCACAGTGGAAGGACCCAACGGCAGCTTTTGGAATATGGAAAGAAAGGGAGGTTGACGAGCTTGCCATTTGAGAGGTACGGGATTTTCTCGCTCTCTCATGTTGATTTGAAGCTGAATGTAGAGATTTCTATGCATTTTCTATGTGCCTGCAGACCATTTCAATTCCTTCTCTGTTTGCGGATTGCAGGAAACGTTACCCATCTCAGTACCATGAGCGACAATGTAGGTCCTCACCGGACCTCCTCTCTGATGTGTCAAAACAAGTAAGGTTTCTGAGAATCCCTTCTTTAGATAAATGTACTGCATCTACATGTCAAATGCTTTTAAGAATTGATTTGTGTGTGAAAAGGCAACTCTGAGTAGGCTGGCCTCCTCAGGAGGTCTGTCAGCTCGGTCTTTCCAGCCAATAGAAGACCATTTAATAAATTACCACTGGTGTGCACCTTATGGACTGAAAAGGTCTGGCACATCTCTAAATTGCAACTTGTATTGCTAACATCGTGCAAAATGCGGATCCAGATGAATTTCTATGGCTTTGAATTTTTTAAACTAAAAGCTCTTTTTCTTTCTTTCTTTCTTTCTTTTTTTTTAACCTAATGAAAAATTTTAAGGCTTAGAGGAAGCTCTAAGGTCTTAGGTTAACGTTTTAAAGTACTCTTACCATGTAATTTTGCCACTTAAGAACAAAGTGCTGTTCTCCTGGAACCGTGAGATGATGGCTTCATTTTAGTTTTATAAGCATTAACCATATTAATTATTTTTCTTTTGCTCTCCCCGAAAAAAAAAATCACCACCTCTCATATCTTCATTCAAATCATAGGCAGTTTTTATCTCAAAGGCATCACAGAGGTATAATGCTGGAAGGTGCCATCTAACATATGACCCTCTGGTGCCATTCGTAGCCCTCCTTCCCACCATTTTACAGAGAATAGGGAGGATGCAGGAGCAGGGAGGTTAGGAGACTCGCCCAAGGTCACAAGGCAGAGCCAGTACCAGACGGCAAAACCCCTGGCTCATTTATAAGTGAGCTGCTAAACCATATGGCCTGAAGTACCATGCCGGCAGAAGTACCTGGAGAACTCAGAGGCAGGGAGTGGGATGGCAGTGAGAAGGAAGACTGTCATGGGTATTTTTTAGCACAAGACCTGGGATATGGTACAAGGTATTTCCTTTTCTGTATACATTCATCAACCTTGAACTAGAACGTGGAGTCGAGATGACCTTGTGAAAAATACCTTTGTGAAATTCAAGTTGAGTTGAGATCCCTGCCCCCACCCCAACCAAATGGCTTTTCTCTTCTTTCACCAACATGTCCTCTCTCTCAAGGTGGAAGATTTGAGACTAGCATACGGCGGTGGTTATTACCGAAATGTGAGTGGAGGGCACGCATCGGAGCCGGTGCTAGACAGTAGGAGGAGAAACTCGACAGTGGAGGTGACGTTTGCAGCTGAGCTGGAGCGTTCCAAACCAGAGGCGGACCCCACACTGTTACACCAGTCCCAAAGCAGTTCCTCTTTCCCTTTTATTTATACAGACCCTGTCTTTAGTACTGACCCGGATCCCAGAGACTACTTTGAGGAAAGGAGTCCTCTGAGTTCCTTCCAACCAAGCTGTAAGTTTGCTGACAAGCAAATGAGCACATTTTCTGGCCTCGCAAGCAAAGTGAGTCCAGCAAGGCAGCTAACTTACACAGATGTGCCCTATATTCCTTGTACTGGTCAGCAGGTCGATATTATGCCTCCCCAGGTCTTTTTTTATGTGGACAGACCGCCCCAGGTGCCCAGACGGTCTCCAGTCATGGCAGAGGAAAGGAGAAGGCCAGATAGCTGCCTAGAGCCCACTGCAATGAAGCCAGCCAAAAGAAGCCCAAGGAATGTCAGAATGAAGAGCTTTCAGCAAGATTTTCAAGAACTCCAAGAAGCTATGGGCAGGACTAGTGGTAGGAGCAACCTCAATGTAGATCTGGAAGTGGAAGACCCAAATTTAGAAGATACATTTGCATACAGCATTCAAGAGCAAACCCCGAAGCGATCCCAGAGCCAATCAGACATGAAAACGATCCGTTTTCCTTTAGGGTCCGAATTTAGACCTTTAGGGCCTTGTCCTACTCTGAGTCGTAAAGCTGACCTTTTTACATATACGTTTGCGGAGCAGGAGTTTCCAGCAGTTTTAATGGATCAGGGAGCAACAGAAAGGTATGTAGCTAGCGAATCCAGTGATTCGGAATCAGAAATTCTTAAACCAGACTACTACTCTCTGTATGGCAAAGGAATCAGGTCGCCCATGGCCAGAATCCGCCTATCTTCTGGTAGTCTACAGCTTGATGAAGAGGATGAAGGTGTTTCTTTCAATACGCCAACTGCCGAAGACAGGACTTTGTTAAAACCATGTAATTACTTTTTAGCTTAGGAGTGTGAACTCAGTGAACGTTTCTGGGCCAGTTCCATGTTGCCAATTTAGGTAAAAAGAAATAAGGAACCTTCTGCACAAACCATTTTCTTAGTTACACTTCATTGGTATTAAGATCTATGTTTGGGCACCTAGCTCGGGAAAAGATCCAGCTGCTGCCTTGTTCCTCAAGCTCCCCTCTTCAGTTTCCTCTGAAGGGACTCCGGAACATACCCGCCTCACCAGCACTGGGGTGGGACGAGGTGGCTATTTGTCACCTTCATTATCCATTTCCCCATGGAGACATTGGTGACTGTCAACACTGTATAATGGTGACAGTATGGGTTGGCATAGCATTGGCCTCTGACGTCCTTCAGTGATTTGGTAGATTGTGACTGTGTTGGTCATTTTGTTCTTAAGCCATATGTGACTAAAGGTTCCAGTAAAAATGGTCCTGTTGTGTGTTAAAGACTTTGATTTTTATAACATATATTAGGGGGAGTATGGCCCTCCTATACCTCAGGAACAAGATGGTGGCATAGATCCTCTCATCAGAATACAAGTTTATAATGCATCTAGGACTTGGAAGAATTCTGAACCTTGGAAATTCATGAATTAGTCAATTTCTAAAGCCAGGTATATGCCCGATGAAGATAGGACGTTTGACTTGCTACTTCTCTACTCTTAACTATTATATGTTGTGACAGATAAAAGTTAACATGTTGGTTTCTCCACTTTTTCCTGCAAGACTTTATTGTTTTGTCACCTCTTGCTGCATGTATGTAGGCAAGGAAATGAGATGAATGGTATTTTAATAAAGAGTGATGGAAATCCATTTACTAAAAAAACTAAGTTGCAAGTATGATCTTCATTTTGTTTTAGTCAGTTTCAGAAATGATTGGTTCTGGTCTATTACCAAGGGAAGGGACAGTTAGAGAACAAGAAAAAGGAAGGAGGCAGGTGAAAATGTAGAGTCGGGGAGGGAGAAGTGGTAGAATTGGGGTAGCTGGGATGCCTGGGTGGCTCAGTTGGTTGAGCAGCTGCCTTTGGCTCAGGTCATGATCCCAGCGTCTTGGGATCGAGTCCCGCATCGGGCTCCTTGCTCGGTGGGGAGCCTGCTCCTCTCTCTGCCTCTGCCTGCCTCTCTGCCTGCTTGTGTTCTCTCTCTGTTAAATGAATAAATAAAATCTTAAAAAAAAAAAAAAAAAGAATTGGGGTAGCTGATGAGAAAAAGGATAGCGCTAAAACCAGACTGAGTTCATGAACCACGACTCTATTCTTGACCATTCAGAATTTCCCTACTATTCCCCCTGGAAGGTATAGTGTTCCATTTGAGCACTTCTGTTTATTGATTTTAATGTTAAGTACAACATATTTACAAGATAATGGTAAGTACTAACTTCAAAGAAATGATGCAATTATATAAGCAAGCTATTTTTTAAAAACGATTTTATTTATTTATTTATTTGAGTGGGAGAGAACAAGTGAGAGAGAAGGAGTGGAAGGGGAAGGGCAGTAGGACAGGGAGAAGCAGATGCCCCACTGAGCAGGGAGCCCAACGACGGGCTCGATCCCAGGACTCTGGGATCATGACTTGAGCTGAAGGCAGACACTTAACCGACTGAGCCACCCAGGTGCCAATACGCAAGCTAAATATACATTTATAGAATATATAAATATTTATAAATGTAAGTATATATTACCTATAACAATATATAAATGTATATATAGCTTGCATCATGTTCTTACTTTCCTAATGCTTACACCAGAAAAATTCCTTTTAATATACCTCTCTCTAGCCCTTTCCCTCATTCTAGCACTTTCTTCCCCAGGAACATGAATATAAAAAAGCGATTTAATAATAAGAATATATTGAAGCCCAGTCACCTATATGTTAATCCCATAGATTCTCAGAGCTATACTAAGTTCATCCTCAGCTTTTTCCCAAGGAAAGACTCTAATTCCTTTAGGCTTATATGCTCTTTCTCATCTCAATTTCTGGAAGTCTTTGTGAAATTTGTTCTCCCCAGAGAACTACAGGCTTCAGATCTGTATATGACTTCCTAATAAAACTGTAGTTAGGGTGACCACACAACGTATTGTCCAACCTAGTGCGTTGCTGAGTGAAAGAGGACTCTACCATTAACTTTGTCAGGAAGGGGACAGATGTGCACTGTGGCTATCATCAGTACTTAAATCTGAAGAACGCCTTCTAGTTTCCAATGGAGATGCTGGTGTTAAAGTTCCAACAACAAATTAAAGGGCAGAGGAGACAAACTTTGAAACAATAAAAATTCCGCCTCATACCCCCACCTCAAGAAAGCAAACGCTGAGGACCATGAAATTTAAATATTTATTTTTAAATCCCCCACAACACTGGAGTATGCTTCACCTAGACACAGTTTACAGGACTAATAACTCTAATGAATAAGCAATATCATTCCTATCCATGATGCAGTTGTGTTGTAAAGTTTCAAATAATCCATTTATAAATTCACTGCTTTTGCTTTTACAAAAATATTCATTTAACCCA
>CM052801.1:86051304-86140304 GCA_028533885.1 Nasua narica | reverse complement strand
TGTTGCTACATGCTGCCCAGAGATGCTTCAAACACAGGGCTCTCAAATGGGATCCTCACTGGGCTGCCTGCAGATCATCCCAAGTTGGTAGAGGGACTCAATACTTTCCAGGTTTCATTTCCAAGAGCTTATTAAAAACTTCTGTTTTAAGAAGATATGCCGGGCTTCTACCTCCCCACCAACAGTCATTTTTAGAATATGCTTGTGTTTTTTTAAAAGTGTTTTGATGCTTGATGATTTACAAACATTCGATATTTAGGATGACTTTGAAAGACCTGTACGTCTCATGAATGTACAGCGAACTAAAGATCAAAACATGAAAGGTATTCATCCCAGTAACTTAAGTAATAATGATACCTAAAAGCAAAACTGTATCTCAACATTTAGTAGAATACAGGCGAAACTATAGTATTAAAAGTTATTCCTTACAAAATGATCTCTTTAAAATATAAAGTGATAAACACCATCACAAAATAGTCGAAGAGCTTCTTCCAAATCTTCAATGTTGCAAAGATCCAAAAGGCACATGGAGCTCATGAGTTAAGCATTGTTAAGCTTGAAGTAGCTCTGGTGGGTTTCTCTGGGTCCGTATGAAATAGAAGCCAATACTAAGAAGTTCCTTAGGGGGATTCATCTGCTGAACACCTATAAAACAAAGAAAAACTTAAACCTCTATAGAAATACATATGTTTGTATTTCTCATCTGTATGAACTCTGCAATAAAGGTACTGATTCAGCAAACTAAATTCTTTTACTGAATCTCATCAGGTAAACGTTAAAATCCAAAGAAGTTCAAAAATCTCTTCTGTAGGGGCGGCTGGATGGCTCAGGTGGTTAAGCATCTGACTCTTGATCTATCTCAGCTCAGGTCTGGATCTCAGGGTTGTGAGTTCAGGCTCCATGTGGCGCCCACTTCAAAACAAAATTCCTTCCATATCTGATTTGACAACCACCAACTGATTTGTTTGCAAATTTGGAAAAGAGCGGGAAGTTGTCCAAGAAAATCTAAGGGATTTTGAAGAGGAGATTTAGCGTATGAGGACAAATCGGCTTCATCAGATAGAAGATCTATCAGAGTGTGTGATTTTATGGGCCATGTAGTTTGTTCCAACTTGATCCCAGTGGCATCACCAATACAAACAAGTAGAAAGATGCACCGAGAAGCGATACATAATGGGATTGAGACTAGAATTAGTATTGCTTTATTCTGTTGGAGCTCAGGCGGTGTGTGTATGTTTGTGCATGCATACAAAAGTCTGGTTGCAAAAGAGAACTTAAAAATTAAATGTATGAACTTTATTGAAATGGGAACAAAGTTAAACCAACAATTTGAGACAGTGTGGAAACTGAAGTCAATTATAAGGACCTTTTTGTAGTTTGTATGGACTTCCTCTACCTACCATTCTTCCCTTAACTTTTCTTACGGGGGCTAAACATAAGAACTTCAGCGCTGGAAACTATGTGAATAGTAGTGTGATGAGGGTAGTGGCACGAATGAAAGCATTCCTAAATGGTATTACAAGGGCCCAAATAAAAATATGCTCCATGGCCTTCCATCTACACCCCTGCTAGCAGGCAAAGGAGAAGAAACCCAAACAGGCCATTTCTTTCAGGGGGAAAAGTACCTTGAAATGCCCGAAGATAATAACAATTCCAAAAGCTCGCGTTTAAGATGAGCAACAAACAAAACAGTTTTAGGCAGACAACTACGAAGAAGGGACTTAATAATTAAGAAGAGCTGAAATGACTGAATCAAGGCAATCCTATTGTAACATAAACATCCCAGAGAAAATGTCAAAGGAATTTCTTAAATGACATTTCAAGCTTACTTTTGAAATTTTTCAATTAATTTCTTCACCATTTTATCTGTGATGCCAGGACAGGCGGCTTCGGCCACAGCAATACTTTTCTCAAGTTCTTCAATGGCCTGATTCCTGCTAGCGTTATTCTCATCCTGCTGTTTGAGCTGCAAAAGATCAACAGCGATAACATTTAAAATTGCCAGACTTCTTAACACAGATATGTAAGGCTAATGAATCCGTACTTACTTCAGCAAACGCAGGGGTGATTATCATAGACAAACAGCTCAGGGTTTGCACGAGGTCTTGCTCCTTGGAGCAAACAAATACAGATTATGCAGATGAAACTGACATGTAAGTCACGGTATTCTTATTCTGTAACAAGTGAGCACTAACTGGAAACCTCCCTCCCCAAAGACCCAATGTAAGACGCGTCTCCATGCTTCCTTCCCACCCATCCATCACCCAGAAGGCCTCTGACCTCTAGGATTACAATAGATACCCACGATTCCACTCGGTTTATGCACGTCTAGGTTGCATTTAAAAACATACCGATGGCCACTTAAATGACTTACATGACCTTTACTTAATTAGCTCAAAACTAACAGCACAGGAAGCAGTCTATGGACACAGTGACGTAAATGGGCACTTAGGGGTATTAAATTCTAATAATTTTTGGGCATCACAATCTCACTACGTTAGCCCACAAGAGTCCTATCGAGAGGAAGTGATCATTGCCATGCACATACTGCCCCATTCTGTAGTTTCTTTGGATCAGGCTTCTTTCGCACGGTGGTAAAGCTCCATTCGGGATGAGTATTATTTTCTCTGCTGGTGGATTCCCTAAAGAGATGGCCCAAAACACTAATATAAGTTCCTAAAATTATTCAGCTCAGGGAAGATACCAAATCAATGCAGCCAGACTCTGAGGGGTTGTTCCGAAAAATACAAAATCATAGTATAAAAAAGCACTTGCTCTGAGTTTCGGGTGGAGACTACAATTCACTGAAGAAGAGCAGTGGTCCTCAAATCCTAAGCGCGCCTCAGAATCGCACGTGGAGACCTCTTACCGCATAGAAAGGCCCGCCCCTACCCCTCCCCACTGACTGGGTCAGGATCTCTTGGAACGTGTGGCTTTTGCTTCTTTTTTAAAGTTCCACGGGCTACTTTCATGGGCAGCCATGGCCAACAAACTGTTAACAACAGGGCACAAAAATCATCCTGGTGTTTTTTATGCTTTCCAAAAGCAGGCCAATTTCTCATAAATGCAGGACTCTGAGAGTATTATCGAAAGAAATTCTGTGTTGCCTTTGTGTCTATTCAGCCAGTGGAGGAGTCAATTCTGGTGGAACCTACAGACTTCCCTGGTCTACATTAAGTTATGGACTTAGAATCTCAGATGTCAATGTCAACGCCACAGTCAGAAAAAGCAGTGGAACCTTTTTAGGGGGGGTAGAAATCATATATAGATGAATATTTAAATGTATCAGTCTGATCACAGTTTAGCATGTGGCCAAGAGGTGGGAAAGGCCTGGAGGTCAGTTCTCCAGAAGGATTTTGCAGGTTCCCCCCCGCCAAAGTATGGGAACACATAGCACCTTATCACTTGAGGCAAACTAATATAACACTATTAATCGAATCTTGTTCCAAAATTTTGTAATATACTCAAGTATCCACTAGGGGTTAGACCGAGACCATTTAAAACTAGAGCAATTCACTTCCAAGAAGAAACATGTTTCCAAATTCATTGTACTCCACAGACTGTGATTTTAAAAGATTTCTACAGTTTCTACAGTAAAACTCTAACATAAGGTTTATATTTTATGCTAGAGAAAGCATAGTGGATACTAGTTAAAAGATGGGCAATATTGGAATGAGCTACCTACATAAAAAGTTGAATGATTTGTACATACGAATCAGAGCCCTCCGAATCAGAGTCATCGTCACTGTGGCCCTCTGCCTTCCATCTCTTAAATCGATCTATCAGTTCGGTCAGATAAGAAGTCTTCTTTGAATTTTTTACAATGAATTTGTGTTTCAGAAGTTCTTTAGCCGTAGGACGCTAGAGACAAATAAGAAGGACGGACGCATGAATACTTCCAGGTTCTTGATGATTGCGAGGGGTGGTAAAAAATTATTTCAGTTATTAAGCAGAAAAGGTACACCTGAAAAGTAGGTCTACAAACAAGAGGACAACTAAAATGGTGTAGGGCAATAAACAGCTAATTCTACTTTTTGAAGTGGTTCAAGGCAACCAAATTAAATTTACTACCTTGGTACCAAGTACCAAGTTTGGTACCAAGTACCAAATTAAATTTACTACCTTGGTACCTGGGTACCAAGCTCAGTGGGCAAAGAGGTGGCCTACCCACCAGCAAACTGGCGGGCAGGAACCTCTCACAAGCAGAGAAACACATGGCAGGATTTTGAAAATAAGTTAAAAATTTAAAAACATTTCAAAATAGTGCTTTCAAATACTCTTATTATATTTACTGTAAGTTGAAAAACCCGATGACAACTAGCAAGGCTGTAACTTTTACTGTCAACTGAGAGTTGATATGATATGATCCCGAGATTAATCCTCTCTCCATGACATGTTCATTCATAGTGCATCTAAGTGCAGATA
This sequence comes from Nasua narica, assembly GCA_028533885.1. Lineage (NCBI taxonomy): Eukaryota > Metazoa > Chordata > Mammalia > Carnivora > Procyonidae > Nasua > Nasua narica. The sequence continues at coordinate 86,135,879 of CM052801.1, read as the reverse complement.
CCAGATGCTGTAGGGGATCTTTCTCCCCTAGGGTTTCATTACTATCAGAACATTCATTCTCAATTTAAACACAGTTACATCAAAACTTAGTTCGTGTACATTTCTACCTTCTAGAAGTCACCAGGCAGCTTTATTTTAGAAACAGTAGCAACTGTGATCAAATCTGCCAGGAAAATGAGTGGAGTTCACTGGACTTTAGGAAAAGCATACAACTTCAACTTCATATGCTGGAATTTCTCAACATTAAATTTTTTAAAGAGCGAAACGCACACATCACTTTTCATGAAAAACGAAAACACAGTTAAATAAAAATCACTGTCGATAGTTACACGTGTACTTTAATAATGACTTCCTGTAACAGGAACTTTATTTTTCAAATTTCTTTCCCTCTGAAATAAGAAATGATCAGTAGAATAAAGGAAGAGCTAGGGACCCTGAGAAAGAGAAAAAGACACAAGGGAAGGAGAAAAGGGAGAACAGAATTAGCAAGAGAGAAGGAAGAACCAGGTTCCTAGAAGGATCTTAGACAATTTTCACAGGCACTGCATTCCTCACTGCAGAAAAACCACATGCTTATATAGATTTAATAATCTATTAAATTATTGCTTATATAGATTTAATAGTCAAAACCAAATAGTAGTAATAGCAATATATACTCACAAATGACGGATCTTTGTTCAGGCAAGCATCAATAAACTCCTTAAAGGACTTAGTAAAGTCTCCAACAAGAGTTGGAGGATTGTTTTTTGGAATAAGGAACAGAACTCTCATCGGATGCATATCAGAGTTCGGTGGCTCTCCCTTGGCGAGTTCAATAGCAGTGATTCCCAGTGACCAAATATCAGCCTGACATAAGAGAGAGAGAGAGAAAATTAGCTCAAAATTCCATTCCAACAGACCACCATGAAAGAGCCTGTGGGTCACATGATATTAAAGTGTCTCAAGAGCGGCACCTGGCTGGCTCAGTCAGAAGAGTGTGTGACTCTTGAATCTTGGGCTCGTGAGTTCGAGCCCCATGTTGGGGGTAAAGAGGAAATCAATCAATCAATCAGTCTTTAAAAAAAAAATAAAGTGTCTCCAGAAATGTAAATGTAGTAAATTTTTATTAACTCAATTCATTTATTTTAAAAAATGACCAAATTCCCTAATGTTTTGCCAGGCACCACATTCTAGGCACTGAGAATTCAGGTGGTGAATAAAGCAGACACAAATCCCTGCTCTAAAGGGGCTTGTGTTCCAAAAGAAGAGACAGATGAGTAAATGAATAGTGTGATGTCAGATGGTGCTAGGTTCTGTGAAGAAAAGAGTAAAATCAGGGTAAGGGAATAATGAATGATGGGGTCAAGGGGCTGTAAATTTTACACAGGATGGTTAGGGAAGACTACTCTGTAAGGTAATTTTTTTAAAAAGATTTATTTATTTATTTTAGAAGGGAGGGACAGAGGGAAAGGGAGAGTATCTCAAGCACACTCCATGCTAAGTGCCGAGCCCAACACGGGGCTGATCCCCCAACCCTAAGATCATGACCTGAACCAAACCCAAAAGCTGGAAACCCAACTGACTGCATGCGCCACCCAGGCGCCCATACTGTGAGGTAATGTTTAAGCAGAGACCTGATTGGAAGGAAGGTTATTCCAGATAGAGGGAAGGGTGAGTGCAAAGGTCCTGAGGCCAGAGTATATATTAACAATGGTCAATTGATATGTTTGAGGAATAGCAGTGAGGCCCCTGTGGTTGAAAGAAACAGAATATAGAGGAGAGTAAAAGGAGATGAGGCGGGGCGCCTGGGTGGCTTAGTGAGTTAAGCCTCTGCCTTCGGCTCACGTCATGATCTCAGGGTCCTGGGATCGAGCCCCACATCGGGCTCTCTGCTCGGCAGAGAGCCTGCTCCCTCCTCTCTCTACCTGCCTCTCTGCCTACTTGTGATCTCTCTCCTCTCTGTCAAGTAAATAAATAAAAAACCTTTAATAAAAAAAAAAAAAAAAAAAAAGGAGATGAGGCTGGAGAGGCAGACAAGGGCCAGATCATAGACAGCTATGTATGTGATGGTAAGGACCCTGGACTTTATTCTAAGAGGGATGGAAGGCTATTGAAGGGAATAGGGTCCAAGTATTACCAGCATCCTAGGAACTTATCATTTAGCAGGAATACTTGACATAACATTAGCTTTTGAAATACTTTCAAAAGAAGGAAAATCAGGGCAGTTTTTTTTTTTTTTTACATAGACTAGCATATGATATAAAACCTATCATTAAAAACAAAACAGTTTTATACAGGTAGCACTTTACTTTTGAGTCATAAGCTGACTGTTGAATAACTTCAGGAGCCATCCAAAATGGTGTTCCCACAAAGGTATTTCTTTTGATTTGAGTATCTGTCAGCTGGCCAGCAACTCCAAAGTCGGCCAGTTTAACATCTCCTTGTTCTGACAGCAAGACGTTGGCAGCTGGGGGGAAAAAGAAACAAAAACCCCTCAGCTTCCTCAGAATGCAGCTATGTTTCTCAGGGTCATATAAGATTTCTGTATACCTTTTATGTCTCGGTGAATTTTCTTTTCTGAATGCAGATAGTCCAGACCTTTCAAAATTTCCTTTAGCATGGTAGCGATCTGGAACTCATCAAATGGACCAGCTCGAAGCTGAGGGAGGGAAAACACACATACTTTTACACACCTCTGAACAACCTAGTTCAAAATTGGTATTATCTTTGAAATAAGGGAATCACTTAGATATAGGAAGCAATTCTGCTTATTAAGCCAATATTGAAACAAAGGGGAAAACAATTTAAAAGGTGAAGGAAGAGAGTAAACAAGTTAAGTCCAAGGGCTGAAAGGGTTTTTAAATGATTAGATTTAATCTCGAGAGACACTACAAGCAGTGTGACCTCTGTACCAGCTCCAAGTCCCGGGGTTCCTAAATATTTACCTCCAAGATTTAAGAAATATGCTTAAACAATGACAGAACTAGCTTTCTTTTCTTTATTGGCTAGGAAAAAAGAAATCAGCTACTTAAATTTTGGCGTTGGCTATTGAAATGATTAACTTTTTTTTTTTTTTGCCTTTTTTTTTTTTCTTTTTTGAAGAGAAATGATTAACTCTTTACACTAAAGTGATTTTGAGATCAGTGGGCCCACAGCGCAGTTCTTAGCATTCGTGGATCTCAATCACTTTGGAAAGCAGAGAGCCTTTTTGAGACTGAAATTTAAAAGTTAGCCAGGAATCTGATAATTAATCTATTCAGACTTTCATCGTAAAAAAAAAAAAAATGATCAAATCGTGAAGGGATACAGTTTTTCAAATAAATGTAACACATTTCCCTTTCTTTCCCCATCCCTGTACCAGAGCCAATAGTTCCAACTGGAATACAAGGAAAGCAATGATTAGGTTTCAGGAGAACTTGTAATGGAATATCTGAAAATCTCTCTTTAAAATAAATGGTTATTTTAAAATTCTGGTACCTCATAAAGCACAAACAGTGGACTGTACAATATTATTACAGGAAAGGGTGGGAATCCAAAGTCAGAGCTGAGGTAGAGTTCTGTTTGTTGGAAGGAGGGAAGAGGTGGTGAAAATCAAACATCGCCCACTCTGCCTCACACTGGGAGGGATTCACAGCTATTTGGCACCTTGTGTACTTCATCTTTCATGAATGCCATATTTATTCTGAATAAAGGGCACTTTCATGTTGAAATTTAACAGCTTGAAATAGACCCCGTACTTCAGTCTCACCGAGGAATATTAACTGTGCTCTGGATATAGAGTATACTCCGGGGATGTCCGGAGTTCAGTAGGTGCCTTTCCTAGGTAACATTATCTATTTACTTATAAATCTATCAACTTCCACCCCAAAAGTTTCTATTTAAACAGGAGTGATTAAAGTGGTTCTCAAAGGTGAAAATGGCATTTTATTGATTGCTGGCAATGAAATTCTGAGGGACTACCAAGTAACTGAGAGACCAAGGTCATGTTAAGGATTCGTCATCAGTATCACTGACACGTTGACAGGGGTAGAAGCAGTATATCCTCAGTTAAAGAAATCAGGTAAGGTCTGTAAGGGATACTACTTCCAGGAGTGGCCTGGATAAGCCAGTGTATTATGTAATACAGAACTTTAAAATATATATATTTCCGTAAAAACAAACGAAAAAGGGGTCCTACAGACACTAGCTTATCGGGTATATTTAGGACCAGTTTAAAATTCAGGAAAAGCACATTTTCAAAGAACGGGGTACTGGGGGAGGAGAAGAGGGGGAGACTCCATGGCAAGGAAATGGAAATGGGGTGCTACAGCTGGGTTTTTCTGCTTCATTATCAGACAGAAAACTATTTCAAGGCTTGTGGTTAAAATGTTTCCTTAGCCATGTTGACAATAATGAGAAAAGGATAAAAAAAAAAGGGCGGGGGGAGTTGGAAACAGAACGAAGATAAAGTGGATGGAACAGACTTTTTTTTTTTTTTTTTTTGCTGTACGACCTTGGGAGAGAGAATGCTGAAATCTTGGTCCACTGGCCTTGGAGTGCATAATTGAACTTCTCCTCAGTGACTGAAGACTGTGCCAATGTCTCTAACAGCTAATACCTCTGCCTCTGGGGCCGCATACCGGCCTTGGGTAATTTGCCTCTATTGTCCGCTGAGAGCGTACAAGAGAGGGACAACTGCTCTTTCACAGACTGTGTACTTGTGGGCCCGGGGCTCTCCCCCACTCCTTTGACTTCCAGCCAGTCCTAATCAGCCGGCCCTAAGGCAGCACATTGTGTTATGCCTTCTCTTATGGCTGGCATTTTGTTTCCAACTGTTTTCTTTGGTGCTCCTGTTTTATTCTATTAGCCTTATCGTATGAGTTTTTGTTGTAAGCCACTGCAATTCTTCCAGGAAAGAAGTCAGGTATGATCAATTCCTTAAAATAACCTACAATAGGCACAAAGTCTGTTCATACACAACTCAGTTTTTTTTCAAGAATGGGAGAGAATCTTGAGGTATATACTCTAAAATGCTGATGTCAGTTACAAGTCATAATCACACTCCTTTAGTTGGGCACCAGCTTAAAGTGAGAAATACTCTCTGCCCAGCATCCCTCTTGTTTCCTCTTATCCCTAATAGCAGTGCCCTCCCTCCCACCTAATCCTTTCTTAGATTCCCCAAATGCTAGCATCCGTCTGTACGGCACATTTTCTCATCATGGGCCCTCCTTACAAAGGCCGGTTACATGAACTTTATCATTCAATCACAGTATTCTTGAATTTGTGAGCTAGAGAAACAAACCTCGAGCGATTATTAACTGAATTTCTTCATTTAGTATTTGAGGAAATCAAGGCACAGAGGTTCAATGGCTTGTCCAATATTAGCCAGCTAGTCAGTGGAAGAACCGGGACGAGGACCTAGGTCTCTTGATTTTTTACGGAACAGGAAAGGGATGTGGTGAGCACCTTGGGGGACCAGATAAGGTAACTGATTTTGGAAAGGGCTCTTAATATTTAAATATTTCAATTGGAAAGGGCTCTTAATATTTAAAAAGTAGAAGGAGGAGGATCGTGGAGCAACTGGCAGGTTTCTTGCAGAGTTAATGAAAACACTATTGTGGAATAAAACTATGTGACAAGACAAATGGAAATGGGGTCATTTAACTTCAAGAGAAGAATGAGATCTAACTCCAAAAGCATGAAGGATTGTTATACAAAGAAACACCAGTTGTGTTCTATCACTAGAGAGGAGAGAGAAAGAAAAAACGAATTCAAGCTTTAGGGTGTAAGAATTAGATTAGACACAAGGAGGGATTACCTAACTCGGCAACTGATTAAAATGAGATGAATTCCTAGAAGGAGATGAGACTCCCCATCAAGTTTAGTTACCATTTCTTTAGAATGCTTTAAATATGGTTCTGTTTAAAGGACAGACAATGTTTTACAGTCATTTCTGTTCATGGGATTATTTGAAACTTTGGAGTCATTGGCAGGGAGGATTAAACGCTTCTAGAAATATTTAATCACTCACGGTTGGGAAAACTCATCTCCACTTAAAAATAAGAGTTAAAATATTACTTGATGATCTTAATCATCAAAACACTTTATTTTTAGAAATGGCGTACTCTATAATTTCAAAAGCAGAGGAATGCTGAGAAAATATAAGTCATATAGTATTAAAGACAGAAGGGAACTTAGAAATAACTTCTTTGTTTTACAGGATATCCAATATCCCGTTCCCGTAAGATCAAACTCCTATAGGCCAGCCCCTGGCCATCTTACTACACGAAGTTGCCTCTCGTAATGCATACTGAATTTTAAATACAATGTCATACTAATAAAGATTTAAAAGTGGGGGGGGAACAGCAATGATAGAATCACACCAACTTAGGGAAAACCATCTGTGTTTGTTTCTCAAATGCACTGTGTGTGTGATCAGCTTCACACAGTGATCAGCTTCATTGGGTGAAACTTCTCCTACTCACTAAAATGGCCCTAGCACTTCCAAGTCATTATGACAAGCAAAAATATCATCACATTTCTAAATGGTCACATACAGTCCTGATTTGCAGAGCTTTATTTCATTAAGCTATTTGCATTTCATACACACTCTAACAATATCAGCAATATGCCCAATCCTCCGATCTAGCTCAATTTATATAAGGGTAGGGGTCCTGAATAGGGTTCAAGGGGTTTAACTTGAACATATTAACTAGAGCAACCATTCCGCTTACCCAAAAGCCACTGCTTACGCCAGTTAAAAGAAAAAAAAGTTAAAGTATAGATGCGTATGTGTGTAATTATTTAAAAATACTTACAAGATCCAGTGCTGAACCACCACCCAGGTATTCCATTATTATCCATAATTTTGAACCCTGTAAAATCCATGAAACAATTTAATAATTATAAACCTGAGTCAAATAACACACTAGCATAAAATGTTAAATCTGACATACTAATGTACTGGCTTTAAAATACAAGTTTAAAATTAGTTGTTTGAAGCCCAGCATATATTTTTCCATAGAACATTCAAATAAAAGTAAAGTTCTGAGTCTTGAGCTTCCTCCCAACCTTTTTAGCCTGTGATGCAGCTAAATGAAGAACAAATTATTATTATTATTTTTTACTGTTGAACTACTAGCAATTTTTATAAAACCCAGAATAAAGAAACCATAGCCTTAAATTATTATTTTGGATGACTTTGAAAGGAAAAGATAGTTACATTAAAGAATGAGGAAGTATATGGAGACATGTAGAAGTTTTAAGTGGAGCTTCTGGGCACCTCCCACGTGATTTTAGAGTTTGAGTACACTGGATAGTTCGCCTTATTACAATTTTTGGCTTTTGTTCTCGTGTATTGTACCACTTTTATCAGCCATGATTAATGGGCATTTTGGGGACACATGTGGAGCCTAGAAAGGACACTGTCCCTCCTCACCCCCAACCCCTACTGCCGAGGTCCACCGCTAAGAGAAAGGGGGTGTGTAGCTTGAAAAGCGTAGGATTACTTGAGTACTCCAGCATCAACTTCACTCTAAGTTGTACAGGAAGAAATGGAGCAAGTTACCTAAAGTATATAAATTTCACTCAGGTGCACACACACGTGCACAGACACCATTCAGCTCTGTCAGATAACAATTGGAATAAACCATTAAATCTTTTCTTCTTTCAGCGATAGCCTGAAATACAAGGGACACTTCTCTCCCCAAATCATTTCATGAGTGGTGTTCTCTGTATTTTTGTGGGACCACAGATTTTACTGTAAGTGGAACAGTTGATTTTACAATCCTGGCAAGGAGCCAAGTTGTGAATGGCTTGTGTTCTAAAAGTCCATTTTAAGTAAGGTGTTTCCAATTGGGAAAGCAAGCACTTTTCCCATGAAAAATAATGTCGAGGTTCCTAGGGTAGCCCCCACAAAAGACAGTTGAACACGAAGGGCTCCACGGTGCAGCAGGAAGAATACCAGAGGGTAGGATTTTGGGGCCCCTGGGTGGCGCAGTTGGTTGAGCGACTGCCTTCGGCTCAGGTCATGATCCCGGAGTCCCGGGATCGAGTCCCACATCGGGCTCCCAGCTCCATGGGGAGTCCGCTTCTCACTCTGACCTGCTCTCTCTCACTCTCTCTCTTTCCTAATAAATAAATAAATAAAATCTTAAAAAAAAAAAAAAAAAAGAATACCAGAGAAACCATCCACTATTTACACCCTCGTAATGTTTCCCGGGGCAAAACACACTCAGTGTCATGCTTCAACTTGGGATGCCAGGGACACATTTCCTACCCTTACAGCCCCAGCTGTGGGATAAAGATTCTCGAGCTACTGCTGTCAAACTCTAAACTCCCCGGGAGGTACTCAGGAGTTCCAATCAAAATGTCCTCGCGTCCCCATGAGGCTGGGGCTTTAGCACGGTAAGAGAACGGACCCCAGTAACACGACAATGGGTGACACTATATTGAAGGGACTGGGAGGTGGCTTAGTGGTGGGGCCTGAGGAGGAAGGGCTCCGTTAAATTGAGATGAAAGGGTTCCTCTTTTCTTTCTGGATGCTGACGCCATGTAGGATGCACGGGGAGGGCGGAGGACGATGACAATGTACCTTCCCCCCAGTCTTGACAGCCACTCCCCTATCAGAGCCTGAACTGAAGAAAGAGCTGAGAGTCTTTGCCAGTGGCGGTGTCTAGGGTAGGAAAGAGAGGAAATATGTTCTCTTAACAGTGGGGAAGGGGAGAGTTCTGGGAGTGCTTCGGGTAACTTGTTTTTATGTATAGAAATTAGGCCCTCGGAACCTGAAAATTGTCAACCTCATGTATCTTTATACTTTTTTCAAAAGAAAAAAGTGTTTAGCACAATGCCACATAGCCTGAGAATTTTGTCTTTTGCCACAAGTTTGTTTCTAATAAGTCCTGGCTCTACCTTATGAACTCAGAATGCTTCCCACTCACCTGATACTTACAAGGCAAATGAAAAGATCTTATTAATAACACAGTTCTTCCTGAATGAAAGCATCTGTTTTCCGAGTCTGAAACAATGTGTATCCTTTTGGGGGGGGGTTGGTACCGGCTCAAAACAGAAACTTACCAACTGTCTGTTCTCCACTAGAGCATATTCAGGGACATAAAATGTTATTAAAGTTAGGAGTAAGCAACTTCCAGATTTGAAAAAGAAGTCTTCCTCCTCACAAGCAAGCCACTAGGTGGGTCCTGTTTCTCAGGACTCTTGAGAAACAGGGCAGGGAAGGAACCAGAGCTGCCGGACAGATTTTCTGCCTGCTTCCTTCTGATCGCCACTTCTGGAGACAAGCCTCCCTGGAAGATGGCCACAGGTCTGGATCTTCAAAAGATTGCTACGCAGGCGTGGGGACTGAAGTGAGGCTCGTGGGGCTCTTCCCTGCTCCAGGAAGCTTCACCCTCTTCTGACAGGTTCCTTATCCACAGCAGGTCTCAGGGAAAATATCAATTGCAAACCAAACAAAACCGAAAAGCCTAGACTCTCTGTTTGTGTTCTTTTGGAGGACTACAACTTCTACCTTTGATTTCTGTGAAAAGATGTTTGTCTTGGAGAATGCAAATAAGTATGTTTGGCTTGCTTTTAAATAATTTAAAAGGCTGAGATGATATCTACATACCGGTTGCAAATTCCACAAGAGCCAGGGACTGTAAACCGTGACCGTACATCCGGCACATTGAAGCAGAGGAAGTCCCTGAAGGAAAAACTCCACTTCTCCACTTACAAAGTGACCCACACAGTTTCACAATGGGTTGGAGGAGTAAGTTTAAAGTCCTGCATCGACATGGGTGGTCAGGGGTTAGGAAATGGCTCTCTCTTCCAAAATTCAGAACACCTGAAGAGTACGGACTCCAGACTCGTACTATTTCCTGGGGAGAACTTGGAGCCTAGTGTTAACAAGTTATCTCTGTCACCCCGCAAGAAGGCCACTGAACCCCACTGTTTGCTGCTAAACAGACACTTGGCCAAAGCAGGGAGAAAGGCTACTGTGGAATTTGAAATTCATTTGTTCATAGAAAAAAAAAATTTAAATACCCATTATATGTACTTGAGAGATGATTATTGTACTAGATATTAAATATACATTGAATTAAATGGGCTGGTCTATGGATCTCCTAGCCAATCATGACATTGACCACACAGTCCAACATGGACAACTAAAGTCAGCCGGTTATCAAAGGACAAATGCCGTCTGATTCCACTTATGTAAGGAACCCAGAGTCGTCAAATTAATAGGGACAGAAAGGAGAATGGGAGTTACCAAGGACTGTGGAGAGGAGACAATGGGGAATTATAGTTTAATGGGCACAGAGTTTTAGTTGAGGAAAAGGAAGAAGTTCTGGAGATGGATGGTGGTGCCGGCTACACGACATGAATGTGCTTCCTGTCACAGAAATGTACACGGCAAATGGTTAAAATGGTAAATTTCATGATGTATATTTCACTGCAATAAAGAAGAAACAGCACATAAAATTCTATAGAACCACAAGGGACAGGGAAGATCATCTTGCCACATGCATTACCACCCTTGAGTTCTTTTCTCCCAAACTAGCAGACCTTCTCTGTACTCCACCCTCCCCGCGATTATGCTCAAGTTCTTATTCAAATGCTACTCCTTGTTAGGGCTATCGCACTTGATGTACCCACAGATAAGTGGGTAATATGAAGCAAGTTAGATATATCTGTCTGGGCTCAGAGACAGAGGCTAGAACCAGAGACACGAATGTGGAAGTTGTCGCGATAGGGGCCCCTGGGTGGCTCAGAGCCCCACGTGGGGCCCGCGCTCAGCATGGAGTCTGCTGGAGATTCTCTCCCTCTGCCCCTCCCCACTTTCAAATCGGCCAATCTTAAAAAAGAAAAGCTGTCACGAGAGAGTGGATGAGACTGACCTCGACCAATGTGCAGGATGAAAGGAATATACGTAGTAGGGCGTTCAAAAAGTAAAGGTCTGCTAAACTGAATGTAATATGGGGCTCCTTAGAGGTGTGTTATCTCAAGTTTAAAGCTGTATTTGTTTTGAGGAAAAGAAACACTGTAAGAAGGAGAAAAGGTTTCCCTCCTCAATTTCCTTCAAGTTTTATAAGAAAACTCCAAAACACAACTTTTAACTAAGGGACATTCCAGAAACATTCACCATAGGCTGGGAGTAAACACACACAAATGTCTCAGGAAAAAACAGTTAGAAGGTCACGAAACTTTACAGACTCTGTTCTGGAATATTTTACTTCTATCACTCAATTCTTTTTTTTTTTTTTTGATAAATATCAAGGTGGTGGTATGTGGGGGGGGGGGCACATTTCCTTAACACAAACAGAAATCTAAAGGCGATTTTCAGCAGCAAATAAAGGCATGATTCAAATTCTATTCAATGCCCGAGTGAGCTTCATTTTAAGATTTACATTGAACTAGAAAAATATTTAAAGATTATAAAAGATTTTTCCAATATTATGAGATCAGAAGGGAAGGGTTTGCTTATTTTAGCACTCTTCATAAAGACCAACTTTGTCTCTCGAGAAAATCTGCAGTGAACTAAAATTAAAGGAAAATACTGTGGTCATTCTGATGTTTGTCTGGTTTTCGCTCTTGTTTTTAAAAATGAAGTTATACAGTAAGCTCAGTCAAAATGAATACCTTGTACATTTTTGCATGTTTCAAGGAAATCACTACAACTACATACAGTTCCAGAGAGCATATAATTTTCTCTCAAATGCAGTAACTTTTCCTCCGGCTTACAGTGAGGTCTTGGTTATATATAATATCCTGTGTAAAGACAACCTGAGAAAAACCCTTATCCTACTGTACTCAATTAACTTGACTCACAAAATCCCCCATGTCATCTGAAATGGAAGGATGCGCCACAATAAAAACATAAGTCGACTGATAATGCAGGTCCCTGACGTTACTTAGAGGATGTAGCCTTGAGTTATATTGACTGCATTAAACAGAACCAGGTTATACTTGATGCGATTTTAGTTTAAAGAAAAGTAAGCTTACAGAGTCTCACTATGTTTTCAAATAAATCACAAATAAGTTGGTTGATTTAAGTTGGTCATTTAAATAAATGATATCACAAGGTTATAAAATCATAAGCTATTTCTGTGCGTATATATGCACATACAGAGAGAGATAATACACATACATTTATTTACTCTAATGTAAATTCAGTATACAAATAATCAATATCGGCCAGCTGTGAATTTCTACAATTTTATCAAGAAGTGACATGTTTTTCAAAGTAGTCTTTCATATCGTAGACTTTAATTAATGATGGTAAAGAGGCTAAAAATAATTCAGTTTAATCCTTTAAGAAGACATGGATAATGGTCATGATTCATCGACTAGTCTGAGAACATTCTATAATCAAGATTTGGATAGGACAATGTGTTTTGTTTATTTAAATATTAAGTATTTATTGGGTGACTGGTACATGTACACTATGAAGGGAATTTTTAAAAAACACGAAATTTTAGGAATAAATAATACAAACCGAGCTATAATTTATTTCCCATGAGAGTACCGAGTCTGACTCAACAAAGGCTCTAAGCAACCAATGAAACAGTCAATACCACGTTGGTACCCATTTTCAATATCATATAGAATAACTCATTTGGAATAGAGCTTATTTAATATTTTAAGTCAGTTACCAAAAAGAGCTTATCTGTTGTTACAGGTGCCTAGGAATAGCAAAGGTTTAGGTTTGCTCTGGAGTAGGTCTGGAATTACCAGGATTCATTCTAGAAAGGGTAAACCAGAATGCGTAAACAACATACACACAAACACAACAACAACAACAACAACAACAACAACAACAAGATTCCTGAGGCCACCTCAAACCAAGTATGCTATGGGAATCAGGAGGGAGACCGGAATGTACTGAGACCCAGTGACCTCTCAGGATTCCTTACAAAGAGTCTGACCTGCTAAATAAGTTTTGTAGGAAAGAATTCACAAGCAAAATATGCCACAAAGAATCACCACTGCCCTCCCCTCCAAATGCGAGAAGTGAGCACATGCTTAGCGGTGCCCCTTCCGTACCTTGTACCTACTTGATCACAAAATCTGCACCCTGTTAGTGCAATGTGGGACCGTGCGCCCCTTCATGGCAGGGGTGAGTCATTCATTTTTAAAAAAGATTTATTTATTTATGAGAAGGGGGGAAGGGAGGGGCAGAGACCTAATCACCTGCTGAGCGTGGAGCCAGACACCAGGCTCAAGGAGCTGGAGGCTCAACCGACTGAGCCACCGGGTTATTCATTTTTATATCTCCAGCACCTAATACAGTGTACGCCATATATTTAAGGCTGTTTAAGGATTTGTTGTACTATGCATTCACTCCACATTCATCTAATTCATGTAATATTAGCATAAACAGGCTTTGTAAAAAGGCGGTGAAATTTATGATTTCTAAATCAGTAGTAACTAATATAGCTAGATTATCTTAGGGTTTATTTGGTCAGCAGAATATAAAAAGAGAGCAGTAATTCTTATTCAGGCCAATAGCCCGATGAATTATAAATACACCCTTTTTGGCCTAGAAATAGATAAACAAAAACCAACCAACCAAACGAAAAAAACTCTTCCCCGCCCTTGTAAGCCCCGAAAAGCAAAAAACTAATACTGCCTTCCTTCGAAAACTTGGGGATACAAATTTTTAATTTTAAAATAATTTTAAAATAATTGTAACTCTAACTGAAGCTGGATTTTTCTATTAATTCTTCGCATTTCAATAGATACACATTCTGACTTTTTTTTTTCTTCTTAAGGTTTTATTTATTTATTTGAGACAGAGAGAGAGAGAACACAAGCAGGAGGAGCAGTGGAGGGAGAGGGAGAAGCAGACTCCCCGCTGAGCAGGGAGCCTGACACAGGACTCGATTCCAGGACTGTGGGATCATGACCTGAGCCAAAGGCAGATGCTTAACCCACTGAGCCCCCCAGGCGCTCCCATATCCTGACCTCTAACTCTGGAACCCAAGAACCCTTGGGCTTTACTAGCCAAAGAGTATTGTGTTATGCAAGCACATCTCCATTTGCCGTGACCTCAGGTGTCTGCTAATTCCATGATCCTGGAAACTAAAATTCCAACTTCTGTTGGGGGAGGGAGGAGAACAGATAGTATTCCATTTGACTCTGCTTCAACAGATATTTATCATGGACTTAAGATGTGCCGCATCCTGTGCTAAGTGATGTAAACACCAAGACCAGCTGAGCTGAACTCCCTGCCACCAAGGAGCTCATAATCTGGAGGGAGAGAAAGATGTGTAAATAACCACCGTAACTCAATGGAGTAGAGAACATACTTACATATTCCATCAATCCTGAGGTTGAGACAGACTGGACCACTGAGAATAATGTGTGAGAGCCCAGGGGGAAAGCTCTTTCCTGACAAAGGATATGTCTCGGGGACCAGCTGCATTTCTGCTCGCCCGTCAACCCCAAGTTCAGGTGTGGAATAACGGTGCAGCCGCGTGCTGGGATGCATTCAGGATACAGCTGCTAAATCTAAAAACAGTCTATTTGGCACTATAAATGGAGCTGGATTCTGCCTGGAGGCCAAAGACTGCCAAATCCTAATTTAAGACATTGCCTTTCAAAAAATAGAATTAAAAAAAAAAAAAAAGAAAAACTTCTAATGAAAATACCTTATGACTTAAATAATACAGCACACATATTACCTTTAAATATGATCCATAGTATTTTGTTACATATGAGCTGTCACACTGACTCAAAACAGTTATTTCTTGCTGAATGTCTTCAATTTCATCTTCGGCTTCCTCGAGGTCTATGATTTTAATAGCAACCACTTGCTGGGTACGGTTATCAATTCCTTTGAAAACTTCTCCAAAGGAGCCTTTCCCAATGCGTTCTAATTTTGTGAACAGTTCCTCTGGATCAGCTATGTTATTCTAAGGGGGGGGGGCGATGGGGAGAGAAAGAAAGAAAAGAACACAAATGTTTTGCATCAGATTTTTTTACATGAAAGGAAAATAAATCACATAAGACAATAACACATTTTTAAAAGCATACAAACTCCCTTGACTCTCCGCACGTGCTTTGTTAGAGCAATTATAATCCCAAACAGCCAGCTAGTCCATATTCTACCGGGTCCCCCCCCCACACTAGCCGGGCTTAGCTGATCCTGTTTCCACAAATGGTCCCATACAGCAAATGCTGTCTCTGGTGCCTGCCAAAGGGTCAGGTACTTTTTACTTTGACAACGGCCTTAGCAACATTTTTTTCTAGGTATATTTCCTTAGGCAAGGGAAATGAAAGCAAAAATAAAGTACTGGAACTACAGCATAAAAAGCTTTTGCACATCAAAACAAACCATCAACAAAACGAAAAGGCAACCTGTTGAACAGGAGAAGATACCTGTCAATGATATGCCTAAGACAAGGGGTTAATACCAAAATTATATTAAAAAAAAACTTACACAATCCAACACCAAAAAAACAAGTAATCTGATTAAAAATGGGCAAAAGACATGAGTAGGCCTTTTTCAAGATTTATTTATGAGGGAGAGAGAGAGACACCATGCGTGCACATGCATGCAAGCAGGTAGGAGGCGCCAAGGGAGAGGGAGAGAATCTCAAGCAGACTCCCCGCTGAGCTTGGGGACCCAATGTGGGCTCTGATCCCAGGACCCTGAGATGTTGACTTGAGCTGAAATCAAGAGTCTGATATGCTTAACTGACTGAGCCACCCAGTCAACCCCTGAACACATTTTTCTTTTCTTTTTTTTTTTTTAAAGATTTTATTTATTTATTTGACAGAGAGAGAGAGAGAGATCCCAAGTAGGCAGAGAGGCAGGCAGAGAGAGAGGGGGAAGCAGGCTCCCTGCTGAGCAGAGAGCCCGATGCGGGGCTTGATCCCAGGACCCTGAGATCATGACCTGAGCCGAAGGCAGAGGCTTTAACCCACTAAGCCACCCAGGTGCCCCCACATTTTTCTAAAAGCATCCAGATGGCCAACAGACACATGAAAAGATGCTCAGCATCCCTCATCATCGGGGAAATGCAAACCAAAATTGCAATGAGGTATCACCTCACACCTGTCAGAATGGCTGACCCCAAAAATAACAAGTGTTGGCGAGGATGTGGAGAAAAAGGAACCCTTGTGCACTGTTGGTGGGAATGGAAATTGGTGCAGCTACTGTGGAAAACAGTACGGAGGTTCCTCAAAAAGTTAAAAATAGGAATATCGTATGCTCTAGTAATTCCACTACTGGTTATTCACCCAAGAAAAGGAAAACCGTAGTTCTAACAGATATATGCACTCCTGTGTTTATTGCAGAATTACTTACAATAGCTAAAATATGGAAGCAGCCCAAGTGTTCACTGACAGATGAATGGACAAAGTAGATGTGATATACATATATGATAAAATATTACTCAGCCATAAAGAAAGAGCCAGATCTTGCCATTTGTGACATGGATGAAACTAGAGGATATAATGTTAGGTGATATAAGCCAGACAGAGAAAGACAAATACAATATGATTTCACTTGTACGTGGAACCTAACCAAAACAAAACAAAAAACAGACTCCTAAACACAGAGAACAAAGTGATGGTTGCCAGGGAAGAAGGGATTTGGGGGGCAGGCAAAATAAAGGGGATTAAGAGATACAAACTTCCAGTTATAAAAGAAGTAAGTTATAAGGATGAAAAGTCCGGCATAGGGAATAGAGTCAACAATACTACAGTAACATTGTTTGGTGACAGATGGTGACTACACTTATTGTGGTGAGCACTAAGTAACGTACGAATTATTACGTTGTAAGCCTGAAACTAATATAACATTGTATGTGAATGATACTCCAAAAAGGGGGGGGGGGCAGACACTTTTTAGAATAAAGCAGCTGACTAGACAGAGTTTGTATAGTAATGCAAGGATAGTGATGGTGAGAGAACGGCTAAATTAAGCTTAAGTAGGTGAATTGCTTAAAATTCTAACATTCTGCCAGCAAAACATTACCTTTTCACTCTCCTCTTTCCAACTCTGACATCCCATTCACCTCACCTGCACTCCCAAACCACCATGTAAACACGGAATGCAAAAGACTCAAGAATCTAGGAGTCTTTTTTTCTTTACTTGGGATCCTATCTGTATGTAATGTTCTCATCAATGGCTGAAATAAGATCCTCTGCCTTGATAATTGCTAGTGCTCATTTGGAAATGGTCATACGTTGAGAGCTTCCACAACTCATCTCGCAGCAGGAATCCAGAATAAGTCAACATTGTGCTACAATAAAATCTGGAATGAAACATAGGTTTTTAGGTTAACTAATGCTTCGGATAGTCAAAAATTCACTGTCCCTCCCTGATTCAGAAACACCCTTTGTCTTACACAATTTTGAATTCAAATGTTCCTCTCACGAGACAATATTTATATCTTTACATAAAACTCATATTGCTGAATAGGTACTACTGATCAAGGAGAAACGCAGGATTTCCAAACCTCCCCCAAAAGGCACTTTATTAATTTGTAGTTCAATGCTTCAAAACATAGAAGGATGCTATCTAGGTGTGGTAAGCTGTTTATGTTTAATCTGTCAATTGGACCTACATTATCTGTTCATTTGCTACAATTTTACCTAATCAACAATTTCAGGAGACAATTATAGAGTTAGCGTGTTCCCTTAGATTATCTGTTATTAGACAACAAGATCATCAAAGTTTATTTTTGTTTCTCATCAAGTTGTTTGCACCCCTCAGCAGCATCAAACAGATCCACTAATGATGCCATTAAACTGCCTGCCTTTGAGTAACTAAAAGCTTATGAGATTTCATAGAATTTCACCAACTTTTCTTTTTTCAACCTGCCCAAAATTCAGTTTGTACACCACGTCCTTTATTTATAAGCTTCCCCATTCTCCTTGATTGATTTTTTTCCATTTCTAAAAGATGCGCTTTCCATGTACTTGTTATCTCCGCCCATCCCCAGTACCCACATGGAACAAATATATCTTGAGCTTCCCACACGGGCTTTTAAAAATAATTTAGATTTCCAGTAGGCTGCAAATGTGTCTTCAATGCTTACATTTTATTATATACCTTCACTAAAACTTGAGTACCATCATTATTGGTGTTCCATTAGTGTTCCAATAGTGTTAGCAAGACACTATACTTTGTTGTGATTAATACCGCATAGTAGCAAACCATCAGTTACCTCTTCCTACTTTTGGCGATGGTTCTTGTCTTTCCAGTACCTCGTGGCAAAAATACTCACCAAAGGTCGGTGACAGGTTCACCTCTCTGTAAGTTGCTAAATACAGTGGATTTGGAAAAATAAAAGGAACAAATCTTTCCATTTTTCTGATATAATCACAAAACAAATCTGAAAGTTGTAAGCATACCATTGATTTAAAAATACGAGTATGCACTCTCTGATAACACATTCTGGACTCGGAAGTGTATTCGTTTACTTTGTAACAAGATTCTTTGTTGTTGTAAGCAACAAAGATTAAATCCTAATCTCCTTAATTCATGTTTTAAAAGGGTTTCACTGAAACAATCAACCCCTGGGAGAACACAGCTGTTCTATAATAAAACGGGTTCCAGAAAGTATGTAAACAAAGATTTAAACATCAAGTCACATTTTGCATTTTAAACAAGCTCTGAAGTGAATCCTAACTCACGGATAGTTTCTGATTTTAAATCAAGGAATACCAAGTTGGAGAAAGGAAAAGAGAAAGCTTTTACACAATGCTTGCACTTTCCACTCCTTTATTTTGGAATGAAAACTTGTCATGCAGAACCCCAACATCTGGGGGGGGGGGATCATGAAAACAACTTTTCCCTGAGTAGAACCTCACCTCTTTGACTTCAGAAGGATAGAGATCCCTGCCTTGTTTACCAAGTCCTGAATCTTGGATAGATAACACCAAAGTTCCATCTTTTCCTTCACCGTCTCACTAGCTTCTTAAGCCAAAGTGTACCAAATCTTTATTAGGACCTCTTTTTTTGTGTGCAAGGGCAAAATCAAGCAAATACACGGTAAGCATCTCAAGCAATGCAGTAGGAAACCTGTATGAAAGAAATGGATTTGCCCACTTATTCACATCACTCTTCTTTAGAGTCTCTAAGAAAACCAAGTCAGCTCCCTCTGCATCCAAACCAAATTTTAAGAATATTAAAATATTAGAGAATACTAAGAATTTTCAAGGAATATTAAATTCTCCTAATCTTCCTACCTCTACTGCAAAATCCCAGTTTACTACTAGATCCGTATGTGCGTTGCCTTCTCAAAGCCGTGGCACAGGACGGAACTCTCAGGTCAGTAGCAGCAAATAGGAGGGATGGCTAAATTACCTTTACATGGTTTTACAACTAATGGTAGACAATTTGTATATGACCCCACAGAAAACAGGTCTGTGCATATGGGAACCTCATAGGTCCACCTCTCGACGTTCAGTGGACTGGGCTTGGATTTGAACTCTTCGGCTCTAAGTACAAATTTACAAATGTAAGTCTTAGAAGTTGTCATTACTGCTAAAACAGTAACTAACGGCAGCAACAAGCTTTCACTATTGGAAATACTCTCAGCATGTCCAAAAGGGACATCTTAGCTATGGAAAGTCAGGGGCAGATGGAAGGCGGCTTCTTGCACACCTAAATCACAGAATCAGAGGGCTGGAAGGATTCTGAAGGGTTCTCTAAGGGCTCTCCAGTCCTGGCTACAAAGTAGAGTCAGCAGCACAACTTTTAAAATGCAGACACCTAGGCCTCATCCCCAAAGCATTGATTTGGGATCTCTGAAATTAGAGCCCAGCAATAAGTTCTTGTTTTAAAATACTCTAAACTGGGGTGCCTAGGTAGCTCAGTGGGTTAAAGCCTCTGCCTTCGGCTCCGGTCATGATCTCAGGGTCCTGGGATCGAGCCCCGCGTCAGGCTCTCTGCTCGGCGGGGAGCCTGCTTCCCTCTCTCTCTCTGCCTGCCTCTCTGCCTACATGTGATCTCTCTCTCTGTCAAATAAATAAATAAAATCTTAAAAAAATAAAATAAAATACTCCAAACTGCTTCCTATGCAGTCATTCTGGGACCAGACTTGACACTGGCATTGCGAACCACCGAGCAGACATCTGAAATCTGTATCCTTGATTATAGGGAACTCATCACCCCTATTTTCCCCAGGCAAGCCTGTGGCTCTCTTCTAACTGTGCACACTAAAAGTGGGCAACTCAGAGATTAAAAGTAAACCAAGGGGACTTTGGTATTTATATATACATAGCCGTATTTAAAAAATTTAGTCTGCAATACTTCTAAGGACACGTCTCTAAAATTAGTGCCTACCCTCAAATAAGACCAGAAAAGTAATATTTACTGAAACACACACAATGTATCCAGTACTCTTTTTTTTTTTTTTTTTGATAATTATTTCAGCTTATTCTTTTACTACCTGGAGGCCAGGGACCCAGGAAGTGCCACAAAACCGAGGCAGGATAGCTCAGAGCGCAATCTCCCATACTCTTTGTGTATATATCTTTGAACACTTTTTTTTTAAAAAAAAAAACACAATATGGTCTATGTAATAACAGGGTACATAACTGGTTCAGATCTAATTAATGACGGGTTTGAGTTAATAGTCAACATTGGCAAAGAGTAAAAGTTTAGCTAGTAGAAAATGGGTATGAATTATGGAGGGAAGGAAAAAGGTTTCCTTTATCCTATTAAGGTCCCTGGCTGGGTCTGAAAATTAAACTCACGAAGATGGATTCACAGAAAAAAAAGCATATACATTTCTTTAATATAAGTCTTACATGATACTGGAGCCTCCATAAAGAAGTGAAGACTCAAAGAAATGGTTAAACTGGTGGTTTTTATTTAAAAAGGACATCCATTCATTCATTCATTCATTCATTCACTCATTTATTTGAAACAGAGAGGGCATGTGCAGGAGATGAGCAGAGGGGAGAGGGACAAGCAAACTCCAAGCTTAATGCAGAGCCCAACGTGGGGCTCAATCCCATGACCCTGAGATCATGACCTAAGCCACCCAGGCACCCCTAAACTGGGGTGTTTTAATGCTAGGTTTGACAAAGGGCAAAAAAAATGTGGAAAAGGGCAAAGAATATGAGCTAAATGTAGTAAACTGGGGGAAACACAGCAAGGCCTGTTTGTTCAGATTCTTCTTGGCATCCCTTTGTCTTTGGAGATAAGGATGCTCCTTTCTTTCAAGTACTATGAGAACACCTTCCACATGAGGGTCTTAAGACCTGCTTCAGGGAAGAGGGGCAAGGAGGAAGGGAAGGGGGAGAGTCAGTCAGAGTAACCTTCCTGCTTCTATTTCCTCAAACTCCTTTAGCCTAAAATATTCAATATGCCAAGGTGCTATATTTTGGGGTAGCATATCCCGAACCCCACCAGGGGCATTAGGAAAAACTGAATTCAGAGAAACAAGAAAGCTGTAGACAGAATTAGAATTAGCCTTGAGGTTTTAACAGAGTGGAGACCTGGAAAGCCAAAGGTGGTAAAAAACCAAAGATACAAAATCTAGTTTCTTTGAATCTGAGGTAGTCAAAGTAAAACCGTCAGTCTGGAGCTAAGAGTAAAAACATAATAGATTTAGGGAAGGGAATGTAGATTTCTCAGAGAATTTGCCCAGGAAGAGTTGAGCTCAAGTGAAAGAACCTACAAGAACTAAGAACCCAGGTGAGCAAAGCTGACCTCAAGATAGGTTTTGCACTTGCCTCCCTACCTTAATAAAATTCATACTATGGATGCTTTTGGCTGTATGATACTTTCGGCACTTTACAAAGATTGAGATCTGTGTAGAGGCTTACCAGTGACTCACGGATGAAGAGGGGTATACAGGAAATGATGAGCAAAGAATGTGCTAACGATATCGGCTTAGAAAGGAAGACCTCTTACTCTCTTCAAAGTCTCAAGTGGTAACACCATGGGTGACCCGCAGTGAACTCAGGATGCCTGGATAGTCACAGAGGGTAACTAAAAACTGTAGCCTAACAATATACTAAAGACTCGAGATACACCCACTTAACTACCTATTGAAATTGCTCAGATAAGTTCTCCCAAGCTAGGGAGGAAACGCTTTTCTAGATTACTTCCATGGCTACACTATTAACTGTCATCTAACAAGTAGAATGCATAGAGATCATTTTCTAGGGGCTCCATGAGCCACAAATGCAATTAGTTCTATGATGCCTGACTATGTTAAGATTTGTCAACTGCCCTATCAACATTGCCTCAAAAGTTAATATTGAAAAAAAAAAGTTAATATTGAGTGCTTCCTAATCAAGATACCACCAGAAAAAAAATATATAAAGATTTAAAATCAACAGCCATATACCTCTTAGAGCTGCTTGTGTTCAAGACCATAGGACACTATCTTTTTAAAGTGCTATATATGAGCTAAGCACAACTGACTTCTCCCTGGATAGAACTAGAATAGTCACGGGCTTTTACAGCTGGAAGGAAGTGTGTAGGTCATGTAGGCCAACTCCTTATCACCACCATCAGTAACAAGCATTTCCTATATGACCACTGTGTCCCAGGCTAATATTGCCAAATGGAAGCTATGAAATTTAAGGCCATTTATGTCAAAATGACGGCAGAGGTAGGGAAAGGTTAAGAAGGGAAACAGAAATCCTGAAACTAAAAGAATTATGGGACCTTTGAGATGGACAGGAACTTCGCAAACATCTGATCCAAAATCTATTCTTATAGGGGAAAAAACTCCGTGGCTTATAGAGGTTAGAAATTGTTCAAGGATACAAGGTAGTTAACTAATGGCAAAGCCCCAACTTGAACCCAGGTCCCCTGACTCCTAAGTATAAGGTTCTTTCACTACAGCTTGGATCAATTTGTAACTTAAATTATACTCTTTTGCTATAAAACCAAAATTAGTTTCCATCACGAAGAGAGCACATAACTGTCCAACGTCTACCTCAGAATATCCCTACATTTAAAGAATCTGAAAACTTTTAAACCTAGAAGAATTTGAAAAACTTAAAATAGAATTTTCCTCTCCTCCAAATGATATGATTTCTTACAATTTTGGAATTACTCTGCAATTGACTGATCCCTGCATGATATGCATGATTACCAAATATTTTATACTACAATTCCACAGAGAAGTGACCTGTATGTCATCTTGGCTTTCAGGCAAGGTTACTATATTTGGCCCATTTTTTCCCATGTCAATTACTAATCTGGAATGGGCTAGCCTCTGGAGTGTAAGGTATGGTATGGCAAGGTAGTGATGGTATTCCATACCATGATTCCCATAGGATCCAATGTCCGGAAACCAAGGGCTCCAAATCCAGCATTATCAGTGATTTACGGAGCCCCTTAACACTTCCATAACCCTTAACACTAAGGCTTTCAGTTCTGTTCATTTAAAAAGACGCTCAGGTTGATGAAATTATCCGAGAATAAAAATAATATATTTGTGCTAGGTTTTATATAGGGCAGAGGACTGTTCACATGACCACGTGAACACTCAGATTACTTTAATAATGAGAAGAATAAAAGAAACTCATCATTTTTTCTAAACTTTTGAAGGATGTGATGTTAGCAGAGTATTTCTCTCCTTCATACAACCTCGGGTTCATATTACAAGTATCTGATAACAAAGTTGATGGGATTCTTAAGAGACCTCTGTGATTTAGATTTCTGGAGTGAAATATTTAGCTTCACTATATTTTGTACATGACAGAAGAAGAACTAAGGTAATAACTGGTATGTCTGTATGTGTTTCAAATTAAACATGGAGAGTTGGGCTTGAGGTCAATTTCCTTCAGGTGGTCAGTCGTCTGAGTTTGTATTTCCATGTTCGAGAGCTTAAAATATTTATCTAAGTGCATAAAGGAAATGTTCCTAGTTTGCCTATTTTTATGCCACCCTCACATTTTTGTATCTCTCTCAGAGGTTATTATGATTTGCTTTTGCAACATACCACAGATGTCAAATTGCCCGGTTTTACGTATACGCAATAAAATAAATGAACTGTAGTAAAAAATGCAGTTAGGAAGACATTTGTGGTCATCACACGGCATTTTATCAACTCACAGTGGCGTCCCTTTCTTTACTTACCACTTAAAAGGCAGCCTGAGTCTTACTGGCAAAGCATGAAGTCAAAGGTCTCATACAGTATTATTTTGTACTCTTAAGCAACAATTTTAATTTCCAGCAATTTTGTGCACAGCAACAAGAAGAAAAATGTGTTCATAAGGCAGAAATAAAATTAACTTTATAAGTACTTTTTCATCCTTCCTTTAGTTTATTATTCCTATTTTTAAATGTACCTCATTAGCAAAAATACTTGGAAAATATTGTAGCAAAGGATAACTTTGCTGAAATTATTACGAAAGGTTTTGACATTTGCGGCATGAATAACATAGCAGTGTGAGGAGTTTCTCCTGATTAATAATTTTGAGTCTGCTTCACCTCTAAGAACAAAAGAATAATTGAAAGTATTCCTTCATCTGAATTCCTCCTACTCAAGAGAGGGTAAGGGAAGAGCTTCCCTTGCCCTCCTAACTTGTGTTCTTCTTTGTACTTAAGCTCAGAGCAGAGGGAAAGAACAATGGAGTAAGCGGGACACATTCTGGGACTTGAAGAATGCAGTTCTTTCCACATGTTGGTAAGACAGTTCAATTTACAGTCCGGTAAAGAAGAGTAAAACATCTCTTTGATTCTATTGTCACTTTTCCACGTACCACATTTTTCTAAAGAACAATTAAATGCAGAAAAGCATGAAAAGAAATTTCACCATAGCCTCTCCCCCCTTAGAAATCCTTAAGAAACAGAATCCTAGCCGGAGGCGCTTTTATTAACTCTATTTCCTAGATAGATCTTGAAATTCCTGCCATCTTAATTGAAAGGAGAAACGTCAGATTATTTTCTTCATCCAGGTAAATCATCTTCAGGTCTAAGGCTTCTTACACGGAAAGAAATAACTAATTTTGTCTTTTTGACTAACTTTCTGAGATTTGCAGTTCCTTTAAACCTTTAATTATAGCCATGGGTCAGGGGAAGGAGACATCCTGCAAACAATCACATTCTTCTCTCAATAAACCAAAAAGTCTAAGGCTATCATCACAATAAATGCTGGATGCAAAATGCCATTGCATCATTGAGCTAACATTTCTCTCTGACCTTACAGCTATTTCAGAGGGAAAAGGAGGTCTGGTTTCTTACAAGCACTACAGAGGTAAAGAGAGCAGAGAGGTCAGGCAAAATTGCCTTCATTTTGCTTATCCCGGAAATTACGAGGACTCAGCGATTAGATGTCGGCTTCACCATCTGTAAAATGAGGGAAAGAGGTGGGCTCGATGATCTCTAAATCGCTTCCTGTTTTGACACTGCGTATTTGTGAGGTATTGAAGCCAAGTTGCTTTGTTCCCCTCCTTATATCACTGGCAGCTGCCAACTCTAGTTCTGAAGCAATCATTAAGGGAGGGGATGAATTGGCACCGGCCGCACGGCCAATTCTGTAGTGGTATACAGTGGCTCGAATGGCAAGTTTACACCACCCCGTTGTTGCCGCAAGCAATTCAGAATCACTCGCAGGCTGCGTTCGAGTCCCGACTCTGATACTATCACGAAGCAGGCGCCGAGGCCAAGGACGGATAAAGAGCAACAGGCTGAGTTACTGTCCCGACTGCCCTGTCGCCCCTCACGCTGACCATGGCCTACTGTACGGGAGTGACTGCTCTAAGGAAGTCAAGGGGAGCCAGAAGTTCAGCTCACACAGGACCTAAGGTTCTATTCGTCGTCTTCTCCTTCCGTTGTAAATTTATTCCTAAAGTAATATTCAGAAAGTAACATAATTATACTTGCCCATATACAGAACTAGAACACCCAACAAAACTAAGTGCCCAAAGGGAAAACTTCAGGGATATCTTCTCATATATCAAACACAAAGCTTCAGTGAGTAGTAGCTCGGGCATACAAACTTACAGGCAATGCTCCATTGGGGAATAATTTTACTTTCTTATTTTGGAGCCTTTGAGTCATGCCATTTTCTCTGCCAACAATACCCTCACTCTCCCCCCATCTCTGGAAATACCACATCTCTTAAACACAAACAAACAAACAAAACACCTTCCCAACTCCCCAGGGTAACCTGATCACCTAAAAATCAATTGCTTCGGCCCCTGCCCTCCCATAGCTCTTTGCTGGAGCCTCCGACATAGCACACATTTTATTATCTTTGCGTTCTCTTTCATTGCCATGATTGTTCTTTTCTCAAATGAATAAGCTCATTAAGGATGAGGCTCTGCCTCAGTAAGCACCAGGTACCCTCACAGCACCCAGTGCAGTACCTAGGATACTGGCTGTAGTCCTTGGTTATTTGCAGGGTGTTTACAACTTACCTGCAATCTTTGGCATGAAGTTACCGTTCATTTGTAGTTTGATTTCGGACTTTTGGTGCAAGGGAGATTGCATTCAGTAAACTGAAGGATGTTAAAATAGATACGAAATTCTAAGTCAATCCCTAATGTCGCATGTGATTAACATAATAGAAACTTTCCAAAGTGACAACTTTGAGAGATTTTTCTTTCTATTCGGAGAGCTCTTTAGGTTGCAAAATAGCAGATCTTACTGTAATATGGAGCTATACCCAAAGGAGAGTTGGTAGTAGCCATACCCACAAGGATGCGTATCACTAATCTATGCAAATATGATTCTGGAAGCACAGCTGCAATTCTTATTAACCAGAGCCATATTACTATGTGTCCTGGAGAGTCTAGCACAATTTCTAGCACAATCTTAGGCAAAGATTAAAGGTCTCGAAGAGTGGCAGTCGGTATATCATTCTGCTGTATATTTCTTTTAATTTACTTGAGCTAAACACATACAGAAATACACAATTCCATCAGGGATCAGGTTTAACCGTAAGCATTAATGTTAAAATAAAGGGATTATTACTGACTAGACGGGATGTTACATAAATATGGCCTGGGATTGATAACAAGCTCTTACTATAAAATATTCATTTGCAAAGGGGGATGAGGCCATACAGTGAAAGGAAGACAAAGATTCTGCTAATACAGAAATGATAAAACAGGTATCCTAATTTATTCAGGCCATTATTTAATCAAACCCACACACAGGGCACTTTAACATGATGGACGCTGAGAGCCTCATTTTATGCTATCCATCCTGGGGGTGAAATAAAAGGATGCCACTCAAGTACTTTCAGAAATACACATCTTTGGATAGAACCTAAGGCAGAGACACCTTACAGCAAATATCGAGCTATCACAGATAATGTTACTGTGAATCTTTAGCATACTTATTAAAATGCATCAGATTAAAACAAAATTGATTTGCTCACTGCCTATCTTCCTTCTAGATGGGGAACTCCAATTAAAATCAATAGGTTTGAAGCTTGTAAGCACAGCACTAAATTATTAACACCACGAGTTCTTTTAGAAAATTAACACTGATTGAAAAAGTGGAATTTTACATAGACTTACCTTTTCATTCTTAATGAGAAAGTGGCTGCAGTATAATTTCCCTCCAACATTTTTCTCTTTAATCAAATCTATACTTTGAACGGATTTAATCAAATTGTATTTGCAAGGAGTTACCCAATGGACTCTTAGGACTAAGGAAAATTACCTCTTAGGTCCTGCTGGTTTTAACATTCTAAGATCCCAAGAAAATGATACTGATGGCATGATGGTGTCAACAGCAAAGAATTTTAATCTTGGCAAATACAAAGACTAGAGAAGAGATTCCAGAATGCTCTAAAAGAATGGTCTCTAATATTTTCAACAATGCACTCTGTAGTTCCTCGAAGTGAAAAACATCATCCGAGCATGTGTTTATGTGTGTGTGTTCGGGTGCAGGGCTAAAAGAATAATGCTTGTCGTTATTTTTACGTCCTATCTGCTTCTTTAAGAAATTGGAAGCAGTGCATTCATAAACAAGAATACATGGAGGAATCAAGTAAAATGGGGTAACTGTGTGGGTCATAGTTGTACCTGAAAACCCATGGCAAGGAGAACTACTACAAATGAACATAAAAGTTAGCTCTGCGCTCAGCCCATGGCGCACCCAACATATATGAGAAATTAGCTTACAGGAACAAATCTGTTACACTAACAAAACCGGGGCTGGATTTCAACATCCTCACTGACGATTTTATTACCATTTCTCCTTCCCCCTTGCATAGGGAATACCATTTCATTTGCCCAAAACCCCAAAAACCAAAAGCCCTGATTATCGCAGAATTTCCACTTCCCCAAAGAATTCCAGGTTGGAGAACTCTTCTGCTATTTGTTGTAAATTAATTTCCTCTTGAAGTTTACCCACTTCTCCCAAACTAAAATTTCTCAACCCATCTCCGTCCTACCCTACACTCCACTGTCTAAAGCCTGTGTGAGAGACTGCGGACTCCCAGAAACAAACTGAGGGGTTTGGAGGGGAGGGGGTGGGGGTTGGGCGAGCCTGGCGGTGGGTATTGAGGCGGGCACGTATTGCATGGAGCACTGGGGGTGGTGCATGAACAATCAATCTTGGAACACTGAAAAAATAAAAAAATAAATAAAAAATAAAAAAGCCTGTGTGCATATCTTCATCCCCAACCCTAAAGGTACAGATTCACCAGTTTGAACCCCCATTGATTTGTGCTGACATTGCTGACATCTGTTCACGTTACCAAAGCACAACATTTGACAAATTCAATATTCAAATAAAGGGGGGGGGGGAGAATGCTACTGACATTATGAGATACTACTAATATGAGTTGAATTTTTTAATTTTTAACAAATACCATTATAAACATAAGGCTATTTACGGGTTCTCAACACAGCTGTGGCTGGGATATTTTATTAGTTAGACTCTATAGCCTTTGTTCATTTAGCAATCAACAAAACTGCAATTCTCTAAGAAGGATAATCAACATCCAGTACTAAATTTTTATACATGTACAAAATCTGAATTTTTTTTCCTCCAAAGAAATATGCTATACGGTCTCTTTAGAAATGTTAAAGCGTCATTTTATTTCAGAACTGGGAAGAACCCTTATAAAATATTTGGGATTTTGATTTTATAACGAGTGATTTCCAGCTGGGGGCAGGGTGGGGAGGGGCAATAAATAAACATATAACCTCAAGATGGAGACAAATGACAAAGTTCCTTAATTAGTTCTTGAATTGCCATAGCCAAAATAAGCTTGATGAGCAATTCAGGGTAATTAAAATGCTTTGAACAGTGTACAACCCAAAAAGATCTGTGATCTACAACTGAAGCTGACTTGGACCCTATCATTTCACAGCCCGAACCAGAGAGAAAGTACCACTCACCGAACAGATCCCCACTGCCCACCCCGAAAGGACCCATAAAACATTCTGAAAAAGAAAACCGTAGAAATCCCTTTGTCCTTTCTTGCCTTGGTGAACTTCTTTCCCTTCCTTTCTCTCCCTTCTTCCCACCCAGTCTTAGAGCCGGCTCAGCTACCCAGTGATGCCTTTCCTGACCATCCCAGCAGGCTGGCTTGACACATCATTCCTTGGAATTTCTGGACAGGCTAGGAGGGAGTCACTGAGAGCTGTCAGCAGACGAGTGGAAAAATCCAGTCTGTTTCAGGTAGCTCCCTCATGTCTGCACCTAGCCCCGAGCCTACTTAGTGACAAAGGCTAGAGTGCCATGAAAAAACAAGAGATGATGTCTGACACTTTCCGGGGGGAGCGGGGCGGGGGGGACCCTCATAGATCTTCATGATTAACTGAATATGGAGATAAAAGAAATCAGTGGCAAATTACAAATAATGCCTGCCAGTCTTTTTCTCCCTTGATAATTTTGTGATTTACCAATATATGTTTTATGGCTGATAGCACCTCCCCCACTAAATCAAGTAGTTAAGCGACATTTGGTAGAGCCTGATTATTTCATATGCTATGATCTAATAATTTTAATGTATTTTTGATTAAGTACTATTCTCCTTACTGCTGACAAACCTGAGACGTTAATTGTAGGGTGAAGGCACTCATTCAGTATGAGGAGGAAACAAATGTGATTATGTCTGACACTTAGCACTCTATTCACTTTCCTTCTCTAACAGATACTACCCTTTAATT
Source organism: Nasua narica (assembly GCA_028533885.1). NCBI lineage: Eukaryota > Metazoa > Chordata > Mammalia > Carnivora > Procyonidae > Nasua > Nasua narica. The sequence goes on along the minus strand of CM052801.1, from coordinate 86,105,864 downwards.
TAAAATAGTGATGAAAGCAATCAGTGTCTTCTATTGTGTTCCTATATAAAATTCTCCCATTTTTATTTTCTTGCTTTAGAAACTAAGAAAAATATTAAAATCTATCTGTAAACGCACACACATACACATAATTTATCATATTATCGTTACCAATACAACTTTCCATATAAGTCAACCACTAAAATTTCTATCTAGAAAACAAACAAAAATGTCTAGCTATTTAGCATCACAGTAATGGGAATAATACATAAGTCAGTTACTTCCATAAAAAGCAACTTTCCTGTTATCTTACTGTATCCCTAACCTCCGAGCAAATGCAATTAAATGTTTCCTTTATTTAGATCAGCAATTCTCAGTGTGGTCCCATAACCTAAGACAGTGGTCAGCAAACTATTCTGTAAAGGGCCATATAGTAAATGTCTCAAGCTTTGTGGGCCAGGTATATTTTGTGGCCCCCGTCACATAGTCCTCTTCTCGTTCAAATGACTCTTTAAAAACATAAAGAATATTTTTTTAGCTTGGAGGCTACACACAAACAGGCTGCAGGCGGGGCTTGGCCCTTGGCTATAGTTTGCCGACGGCTGCTTTAAGGAAGCCATTGTATGTAATACATAAACTCTGCTCTAATACAGCTTGAGAAAACATTAACTTAAATCCTTTTCTCGGTTTTGTGGTTCAGATGACAACCATGGTTGGGAAGGGCTGCATTAGATTAACAAAGGTCCCACAAACACTACTGGAAGAAGATGGTCATTATTTTCAAAAGGCACAGGCATTCAAAAATATTTACTACGGAGAAGTTAAAATCCAAAATTTCCAGAAACTTCTGTCCAAAGCATAAGCCAAACACTACAGCCTCACTGTAAGTACACATAGTAGAGAAGTAATTATGCATGAATTGCCCCACTAGAAAATTAATTACATCTAATTCAAAATTTGTTTGGAACCGGTACCTGACCCCTTCCACGTATACATAGTCATATGTGCCTTGTCTTTGTAAATAGTAACCTAGTCCAGCCTCCCGAGCAGAATCCCCCACGTTGGCAGTTTCAGAGTTCGCTTCACACTGCAGGAGAGGCATGCAGGCATGGTTTCATACCATAGAGAAACATTCCTCATTCTAGTAGCTAGGAGCAAATGATTTAGTGTCTTACCAGGAAAAAAAAAATCATTAAATTCTCAAGCTCTGGAACACTTGCCCGTATTAAATAAAAATATTCTTTCGCTATAAACAGAACATCTTTCCAGTTCGAGGAGTTTTTAAAAATCGTCTAAAACTGTGCTTCGTATTTCGATCAGGATCATACTTACACTATCGCTGCATGACACACTGTGCTCAAAAAACACGCACGAGAGAAATGAAAATGCTCCTAGTTATACGGATTGACTCTCCCAAAGAACCCAGGCATGTGGGTGAACCAGGGAACCCGAGGGGGGGTGGTGGTCAGTAATCCCTGAGCAGAAAACAATCTCTGCTGGGTTTTCAGGTATGAAAACATTTATACCTTTTAAACTCCTGAGACATTAAAAGCCAACAACAGAAACACATGGTATTTAGTACCCGTAAGTGTTCTTAGAAAAAAGCAACCGGACTACATACCACTTAGAACTCTTCTATCAGCCAAGACATAAATCAAGTGGTGCTAAAAAGTCATTAAGCAAACTTATTTTAAAGTAAAACTGAGATGCCACTCAGCCTTGCAATGCTCCAAAGAACTGTTTTAATCATTCCCTGAAGGAGACTTTTAAGGGCAGCACCTCCTGGAAAAGTAACAATACTATTAAACCCAGTCCTTTGAAAGAAAGCTTCCTTCTCTTTAGCCTCGCTCCCCGCCCCACCCAAATAACAGTCCAAATGAGCCAAATACAACCCCGTGATAACTTAGCGCTTTTCCTTGTTAATGAAAGGTATTCATTTCACCTACAGAAGGAAAAAAATAAAAGGCCACGCAAAATGACTCCAAGTGTCTAGAAACAATTTATTAGCCCGGTACACACGCCACCACAATTGCACATCTTAAAGAGAAAAGCAGCCAAACTCCCCATCCCTATGAAGTCAGCTCTTCCCCCAGATCTCTCACAAGCTTTCTCCCGACCCAAAAGACCCTTTACATTAGGTCCCTTGCCACAGCAAATCAATTATGTAAATGTAACTTTTATCACAGAAGTCATAAGCAACAAGAAAGAAATGAATGACTATTACCTCCCCAATTTCCTTTTCTGTTAGCTTTTTCTCCTCTCTGCAGAAAGTAGAGAAATTTCCCATTCTCAGAAACAGAGAGAGAATTCACAATCTTTAAAGCAAGAGGCTACTTTTTTCCCCTTCCTTGGAAATACTGTCTTTCTCTTCTTCCAGACTCCAACACCTTTTCCCTCACCTACATGTTCTGGCTGCTCGTGAGGCAGCAGGAATCCTCTGGTATTATGAAATTCTACCTTCCCTAAGCAGGGTTTACACTGCAGCCTCCAAAACGATGCCCGAAACTCAGCAGATAGAGCCATAGCAACAGCGGTTAATAGTTTTTTTTTTTTTTCACTTGCCATTACCAGAAATCACAGTCCAAAAAGACGAACATTGAGTGTCACCTATGCTAAATCCCTGAAACTGATTCATTATTTAACTAGTCAAATCCCACATTTTCATTCTACGTGCCCTTTGGAAAGCTTGTGACAGAGGAAAAAAGATCTTTCAGTGACAGCCACATTTTTCATGAACAGATAAATAGTTTAAAAAAAAAAAGCAGCTCTCTGGGTACAAGATTTTGTTGGTCCCTGAAACAGAATCCGATGCCCCGTCTCCTCCATCCCCTGTCACCTCAGAATCTATAGTGTAAGTACCTCTAGCAATTTTAGCTTCAAAACAAGAGCTTGGCACAATGATCACAAGTTTCTGTTAACCAGAAGTCATTTGTATACTACCCACGTGCCTCCGATTTTACTCACAGGTAAACCAATTGATATTTATCCAAAGCGATTCCTTTGATGCAATGATGCTCTAGAAAGCTATTCTACGGGAGAAGTTAAGCAGAGAATTGAGAATCTTAATAAATATAATCCTTTGTAATGTTCAATTCAACCCTAATTCACTAAAACAGCTTAACACTGCTATTGGATTTCATTAAAAGTCATTTCCCATGATCTGTATCCTGTAAGGAACAGACTGCTGTGAGCCCAATTTCTACAGGAATAATAATAGTTTAAGTAGTAAAGGCAGAAAGAAGAACTAGCCATGATAAAAAAATAACACGTGTTACATCCTGAGAACCCTGTTATGCATTTAGACACAGGCACATATGTACATACATACTTACCTTAGAGTAAATATTTTTTTTTAAATATTTTATCCATTTATTTGACAGAGAGAGAGAGAGAGAGATCACAAGTAGGCAGAGAGGCAGGCAGAGAGGGAGGGGGAAGCAGGGTCCCCGCCGAGCAGAGAGCCAGATGCGGGGCTCGATCCCAGGACCCTGAGACCACGACCTGAGCCGAAGGCAGAGGCTTTAACCCACTGAGCCACCCAGGCGCCCCTAGAGTAAATATTTTTAAAGATGGTAAAGAATTCTATGTATTTTCTAATAAAAATATTTAGCAAATCCATGGATATCATAATGTTTACTGAGCACATAATTTTTACACGTATTTTACTGAATTCCCCTTATACACAAAACTTTTTTCTTTTTTTAAAAAAATTAATCTCTACACCCAACATGGGGCTTGAACTCATAACCCTCAGATCAAGAGTTGCACATTTCTACCAAGCCAGCCAGGTGCCCCATACACAGACCCTCTTAAATGATATTGCCAAATAATTTCCTCCTTCTTGAACTTAGTGACCGTCCTAAGATTTACCCATTTTTTATTTCAACAATGCACTTTTCTACTTTTTAAAATTTATTGTTTATTTATTTATATGAAAGAGTGGGGGGCGGGGGAAGGGCAGAGGGAGAGGGATAAGCACATCCCCTGCTGAGCTGGGAGTCTGAGGCAGGGCTAGATCCCAGGACCCTGAGATCATGACTCAAGTGGGAAGTCAGATGCTTAACCAACTGAGTCACCCAGGTGCCCCACTTTTCTACTTTGTAAAAATAGTTATGTCTAAAATTGACACTGCTGATTAAAGATTCCGTGGCAAACATTGAGCCTTATCTTCTTGAAGAGAGTAAAAAGTATTTTCTTTTTTTTTTTTTAAAGATTTTATTCATTTTATTTTAACAGAGAGAGAACACAAGCAGGCAGAGAGGCAGGCAGAGGCAGAGAGAGGAGCAGGCTCCCCGCCGAGCAAGGAGCCCGATGTGGGACTCGATCCCAGGATGCTGGGACCATGACCTGAGGCGAAGGCAGCTGCTCAACCAACTGAGCCACCCAGGTGTCCCAGTAAAAGTATTTTCAAACACAAAATATACATTGTGCACAATACACATTGTGAGCGCATATATACACTCTCTGTCAATTTTCTTCAACAAAAAGTTAATCTACCACCCAGAACAATGAAAAAATGGGTTACAAGAGTAAGTGTCCTGGAAAAGAGACAGTTACCACATAAGAGGTAAGAAGTGTAAGGTAAAAACGTCAGAATTTTTACACCCAAAGAAACTGAATTCCCTCAAGGGGGAGCAAGTTACCTAGGGACCCAAGGAATTTATCTTCATGATAATCATTGCTTTAAATGTGTTCAGAGGTACACTTCTGTACATGCTTTTGAACATGGTCATTGGGGGCAAATCTTTGATTCTGAAGGATAATTTTGTTTCTCTTGGTCTTGTGTTCATTTTAGAAACTGAAAAGTGATTTAGATTGAAGGCCAGGGAATGAGGTGAGCAATCAAGTTTGCTCACATTGCTTGGTGTTGGCAAACTCATTAAGTAGGGCCCTATGTGCTTCTCTTATTTTCATTCCCAATCCTTTGTTTGAACTAAACTCTGAGCTTCTCTACATGGTACCTGTTGGCAAATGGGAATATATTAATCTGACAGGTACAGAGAACATTTTAGAGAGCAATAGCTGGACCCAGAAAGGCCATTTAGGAATTGATATTTCCTTAAGGATTCAGAAGTAACTTCCTCCCCCCCCCCTCCGCCAGGAATTTTCATATGTAAACACAAGTTGGCTTTGGACTGCCATGACCATGAGTGGGCTTTTTTTGACATAATAGCAGCTCAGAGTTATTACATCCAACAGGGTTTTTTTTGGGGGGGGCAGTAAGGGTGTAATAACAGGGCAAAAAAAAAAAAGGGATTCTGAACAATAAAAATTGATATCATACATCCAAATTCTTAATATAAATCGTTGGGAGGAAAATATTGCCATTTGCTGGTATTTAGGATACTGGCATTTTATTTCACTTCAGACAAGTTGCATTTTCACAACTATAGGCATAAATAGGTTTCATGTTTTTGATAAACGTATTTGCATTTGAAGATAAGAGCACTGACTGAATTTTCAAACCCACCTGGATCAAGGAAAACAGAAGTGATGGGTGACAGTGAGATTTTACAAGTTGCAACACTTCCAACACAAAGTTGCTTTCAGCTCCTCCCATCATGTTTCTCTCCTTTCCATACCAAATTACTCATCAAGGTCTGTTAGTCTTCCTTGAATGGTCGCCAGATCAACACAGCAACTAGGAATGCATTAGAAATGCAAATACACAGGACCCTGTGCTGACCTACAGAATCAGAAATTCTGGCCATGGGGTCTGGCAGTCTAGCAAACCTTCCAGGTGGTTCTGATGCATGCTCAAGTTGGACCATCACTGCCCTAAATCAAACCTTTGCTAAGGAAGGCCTGGGCTATTTCAACATCTGCTTATTATATCTAGCCTTCCCCCTCTCCAACCCATCCTGTTGGGTTGGAAGCTTAATACAACTTTCCAAAAACAAAGAACAAACGAAATAACCACTGCTTTCATCAGTTCACTTTCTTGCTGAAAAAGTCCTTGTTGTAGACTGAGTTAAAACAAAACAAAACAAAACAAAACAAAACAACTGACTCCGTCTGGCATTCAAGGCCTATCACAATTTTGCCCTAATAGTTCATGCCAGTGAGCACCTACTTCACATCTGTGATGGAGGGAACCCGGTGCATACCCTTTGTACCTTTTCCCTCACGTGTCTCCCGCTCTCCTTTAATGGAATCCTATAAATGACCGTTCCCTTCCTTAGTCTGCTCTGCCATGGAATGCTTCTATGTCAGTTTCTTTTCTCTTTCTTAAAGATTTTATTTATTTGACAGAAACACAGCAAGAGAGGGAACACAAGCAGAGGGAATGGGAGAGAGAGAAGCAGGCTTCCCGCTGAGCAGGGAGCCCCATGCGGGACTCAATCCCAGGACCCTGGGATCATGACCTGAGCCAAAGGCAGATGCTTAAGGACTGAGCCACCCAGGCGCCCCACCTATGTCAGTTTCTGCTGCATTCGCGATTCATCACCACTGCTCCGCATTGCTAGCTTTCTAAATGTGTAGGTGTCTAGTCTCTCCAGGCACAGCAAAAACGTCTTGAGGCCACATACCTCAAAGATAGGCTTCAAGTACCATGCCCTACGCAAAGTAGGCCTTCCAAAATTTGTTGCTGATAATTTTCGAACTTAAATCACACCCAGCTGTTTCATGACAACTAAAGGCGGAAAAACATTAAACCTGGATCACCAGTGTCCAACTTGGGAAAGTCTACTATGTTACCATTAACTGACTAGAACATAGGAAAGCTCAGAGTTAAGTTCGAACAAAGGATTTGAACTAAAACTACAGAAACAAACAGGACCCTAATTAATGAGCTTGCTAACTGTTCCTCCCATGGGGTCAGCAGCACTTTAAAAGCATACATTTGAAAAATGCTTCTTTCCCTGAGGCTGCCAGACACACTGACTGTAGTCTCTGTAACCACAAGAGGTCAAAGTTCTATTTTCTGTCACCATACATAGCAGCATGTGTGCATGCTTTGCTGATTGGTTTCTTTTGTGTTTCTGCTCAGAGTGCAGGCAGGCAGCAGGAAATTGAGACCAGGGAGCCTAGAAACTTTCCCAGGTCTAGTGGGCAGCGATACCGAGGAGGCAGAGGCTTTGGGAAGAAATAATGACTTTATGGTTTCTACTGGCTCGGCTCCCCCAAATCTTCTTGCGTTTATAAAAACAACTTATGCCCCACCTGATGATCCATGTGGTCCATCACCCACTGCTGTGTTATTTATACTGCACTGCATCAAGCAGTGAAGTCCTAGCTTAATATAACATAGTGTAAAGTGATATGTTGCAAAGCCAAAGGTTTAATGGAAAGCTGGAGGGAGGGGGATAAAAAGGCACTAACAGAGCAACTCAAAAATGCATTTTCAAAGAAAAATCTGGATGCGTCTAGATGTCCTTGAAGTATTTACTCCACCTGCCAAAAATTCACTCCTAGGATTGTATTACCAGGCACTACTGAAACCTGGTAGAGTAATTCACTAGTATGCTTAGAAATTCCCTAACATATCTAGTGTGGTATGGATTTCAAATCCAGTAAAACTTCATTAAGCTGATACTGGTAAGCTGTTTCTATAATTCGAAGCAACTGTTACTCTTCAGCTAGACACTCTATTGTTCTGTAATGAACAAACTCTGTCCTTTGCATTTTAAATTGATAGGGTTTTACACAGATTTCTTTTCCCTACTTATTTTTTAAACAGGTGAAAGGAGGAGAGGGCAGAGAAACACCACAAAGAACACACAATCTGTTACCAGGATCACAAAGAAAGATTGAAAAGTTTTTCTGTAAACACTTTTCATGAGAAAAAGACGAAAACATAATGTCTTCCATTTCCTTAGCAGCATATTTTCAAAGTGACTTGACCAAAGAGGAGGAAAGTAGCCACTTAAAAAAAGAATATTTTCGGGTGCCTGGGTGGCTCAGATGGTCGAGCATCTGCCTTTAGCTCAGGTCATGATCTCCAGGTCCAGGGATCCAGTCCTGCACTGAGCTCCTAGCTCAGAGAGGTGTCTGCTTCTCCTTCTCCCTCCACCTCTCCCCCTGCCGGTGCTCCTTCTGTCTCTCTGTCTCTCTCTCTCTCTCAAATGAATAATTAAATAAAATCTTTAAAGAAAGAAAATATTTTCAACTCTTTCACCTAAAGCTGCCTACAATTTTGCTTACGCTAGTTCTCAGGAAGTATGAACCACAATTCTGTTCTAATTTTGCTAGAAGAGCCGAAGCTACGCCATACCAATGACTAATCTGGTATTTCAAGACACCGATCATTCTAATCCATGACGGTATGTATGATAAATGAAGGAAAAAGAAAGGCCAGCAGGGGGCAGTCAGGGAAATGCTGGGACAAGTCCAGAAGAGGCTGAGGGGGTGGGTAGCCCCATCCCCAGTTAGGTAAATGCTGGTGACAGGTGGTAGGGAGGGACAGGCAGGGACAGAGGAGAAAAATGGGATCAGGCTGCACTAGGTTTCCTGGCTTCTCTGAATGGGAATGTCAAGTAAACCGCCTGAATTACATGGGATCTGGGGGAGTGACATCAAAGAGGTTGATGGGTAGAGCTGGCTAGCAATATGTTTTGTTTTAAAATCCAAATGTAAAGGCATTTTCCAATTGGATAGCTCTTCCTAGCTCATAGAACTGTTGAGAGGAATTAGTCGACATATCTATTTTTAAAATCTTTTTTAAAAAGATTTTATTTATTTGAGAGAGAGACAGAGAGAGTACAAGCGGGGCGGGGAGGTGCAGCAGTGGGAGAGGGAGAAGCAGACACTGTGCTCGATCCCAGGACCCCAAGATCATGATCTGAGCTGAAGGCACACACTTAACGGACTGAGCCACCCACGCACCTGAGATTAGTCAATATTTTTTTTAAATGTTTGATTTCACAAGCATTAATTCAAAGATGTGATCCCTCCTGGCCATATAACACATGTACCTGTGGTGAAAATTGTTTGGGTCTTAAAGACAAGAAATGAAAAGCAGTTTGCTGCTGTTAATTTTGTTCTCCTAATTCCATTTTCTAGCAACAAATAAAATGAATAAAACCATCACTCATTCAGAAGACACAGTTCAGTCAAAAACAATCATCAAGCTATCTAAAGTTCTACTACTGGATTTCCTTTTTTTATTTTTTAGACATTTCCCTGTAAAATGTGAACATCCAAGGGAGAGGTCATTCACTGAGCCATTAATCAAAAACACCTTAATATGAATGAAATTTATCAGATTCTTCCTAAAGTGACAGCTGGGACAGAGAAGCAAAACATTTTGCTGTCCTTCTTCTTAAAGAAGAAGGACTTTTTAAAAGTCTTCTTCTCTTCTTCTTTTATTTATTTGTTTGCCTTTTGGGGAGGGTGGAGTGGGGACGGGAACAGAGAGAAGGGACAAGTGATTAATTTCTCATACAGACACAAAATTTGTCTGCAATCAGCCCTAGTTACAAGGAAAGCAATGAGTCTCCTTTTTCACTCAAAGGCCCTGGAAGGTAAAGAGAAATGAGAGTTTCCTGTGTGGACAGCTGATTAGTTACAAGTATAGATTGTTAGACATTTTACATGTAATGTATTAAAATCATTTTAGTAAGCAGAAAAAGTCTACATTGTGTACACATAAATCAGACTCCATGATCTGTAAGAATTCAAGCACTACACAATAAACTTAAAGAAACAGAATGGGAAAAAAGTTAGAAAAGTCTAGTCTATATGGGACTCATTAGCCAACACTTTCGCATACAATTCATGCCTAGTGGTATAAGTAAAAGTAAAATACAAGGTCTCTACCTTCAAGAAATTTACAACCCCGTTTGGAAGACAAGTATGTTAGAGAAAATCTAAGGCAGTGTATGAATCAAGGACTGAACTGTCTACTACTGACCAGAGATATCATGGGTGCTTGGAAATACGAGAGATTTCTGTATCCTGGACCACTCAGGGAAAGTTCACAGAGAAAGTAAATTTGCAGATCTTGAGAATCAGGTAGGAGGATCTGGTCAGCCAGTGATTGCTAAATCGTAACTGGCAGGGTAGAACAAAAGGGATTTCTTGCTGCGGAAATAGTGATAATGCAAAGTTTGCATCTGTAGACCAGAGCCAGATAACAGAAAAGTCTGGAAAGCTGAGCAGAAGACTTTGGGTATGGCACTGGTAGTGTGGGGAAGAGGAGAGGAAGACAGGATTTCAACAGAAAAATGTGGGTTATCAAGTAGGAGAGAGATGAGATAATGAGAGCGTTTTCATGTGATTAGTTTGGCATCGGCTTGCAGGACGGACAGCCCATATACCTCACAACACGTTTCATAAAGGGGCTCGAAATATACCCCAGATGATGGTTAATTCGTCCTGATAACATCTCACTGAAGCAAAGGAAATGCAGCTTTTATGATTCCCCCTTTTGGAGATGATTTGCTCAAGGTCAATGAATAAATGAAAGGCAGAATGAAAACCCACAGTATCATGATGTTCATCGGTTCCTAAGTACGAGTTAACTTATGTTCTCTTATTTTCTATGACTCAAGCAAGGGAGGTTACATGATGGACCTCTGTCCTCAAGTGCCATTTCCAGACCCTCAGTGTTCAAGACACACGTCCTACCATGCCCCATTCTTGTTTACTCTCCCTATAGCCCCCTGGCCCTCTAACTCCATACCTTTCACCCCCCTCCAACTCTCCCAGCTAACAGTTGTTTTTGATTATTCTGTTCCAGTTGGTCTTGGCCATTATCATTAGCATATTCGACATTTCCCTATCAACCACTCAGCAATAAGGACAATGGTTTGGCTATATCAGTGCAATCAATGCCTTCAAACCTCTATCCACCTCAAACTGCAAAGCTCAAATTACACCTTCGGAAGGTGTGAGGGAGGTAAGAACTCCACATACTAGACTGTGCCACCAAATTGAATTCCTCCCCAATTTTCTTCATGATCAGAGTTAGTTAAAGGATTGCCCCCAGTTAACCCTTCTTGGTGCTGACACATTTTTTCATCCTCCCATGCATCTTGAAGTCGCCCCTGCTTTTCTTACAAGCTAGTCCTCCACTTAGGCTTCCTGCCTCATGAAGGCCCACAACCTCCACACATTCTCTGGCATTAGCAACTTCTCCCTTCTTGGTGGCTCCTCTTCAGTTTCAAGTAAAGAGACTGGCATATAGTAAATGCTCAGTAAATGCCTGATGAATGACTAAAGCTCCAGATCTATATCTTCAAATATTTTTTGGACATTTTTTAAAGATTTATTTATTTATTTTGGGGGGGAGGGGCAGAGGGAGAGAGGGGACGAGAATGTCTCAAGCAGACTCCCTGCTGAGCATGGAGCCAGATGCGGGTTCAATCCCAGGAACCTGAGATCACGACCTGAGTGGAAATCAAGAGTCGGCTGCTTTACCAACTGAGCCACCCAGGTGCCCCTGGCCATTTTTTTTTTAAAACAGCCTTATTGAGGCATATTGTTGTACAAAAAAAATTGTACATATTTAATGCATACAATTTGATGAGTTTGGACATAGACATATACCTGTGAAACCATTGCCACAATCAAGGTGATAGACTACGGTTCCACACTTTCACTTCATCATCCTATTGTTACCTCAAACTTCACAACTGTAGAACAGAAATCATTAACTTCCTGCCAGAACTGGCTCTTCCCTCTGATTTTCCAATTTCTTTCACATGTACTATAACTCCCAGTCTCCCATATTCAACACCACAAAACCTTTGATTCCTCGTGCTGTAATTAGCTAATTATTAAGTCTAGTAATCATATCTTTTTTTCCTTCATAGTACTGGGCATATGGAAAGCAATCAGTCGATGCAAGGTCTACCACCTCTGTACAGACTATGATTATCCCATTGAAATAGCCTCCGTAGATCCAACTGCCTCAAGACTCTCAGTCCTCCAGGTTGCCAGTTCATCCAATCTTGAGATTTCTCTTCCTATATATAACTGTTCGTTGAGCTTCCTTTACTTAGAGATGTTTCATGGCCAGTCCAAAGGCCAGAGTCCTTCCTTAGCATTCAAGAACCAACATGATCTAGACCCAATCATGTTTTCCAATCTCACCTCTTATTACTCTAGAAGAATTCATCATAATCCAAATGATTTTATCTCACTCTCAAAGATTGTGTGTGCATGCACGCCTGTGGGAGTGTGCCTTTCCCTGTCTATATGCCTTTGCTCAGGGTACATCCCTGCCTAGAAATACCCCCCTCCAATATGGACCCCAATAATCCTTAGCGGTTAGTTTACCCTCTGTAATCCTTCAACTTCTCCAGTCAGTAAGTTCTATTCTAGAATAAGCCTCACAGATTTTTGTATTATTTTATATTTCATGTACTAGATTTAACTCCCCAACATTTTAAGACCTTCAAGGGCTAGAGATCACGTAGTATAATTCTGTGTCCTTCCCAGAATCCAATAATGAGGTTCAGCAATGCAAGACAGTGTTTTCCATCTCTTAGATAAAAGTTTTTAATAAAGTGTTCATTAATTCTTAAACTTCATTTCCATTTCACATCTCAAATAATAACCGCCTAAAAACTGTACCAGCTAGGGGTGCCTGGGTGTCTCAGTAGGTTAAGCAACTGACTGTTGATCTCAGGGTCATGAGTTCAAGCCCTACACTGGGCTCCATGCTGGGTGTGGAGATGACTTAAAACAAAAAGCCCAAAAAACAAAACCCAAAACTGTATCATCTTTATCATATTTAAGGATACATGAAGGCTACTTTTTTAAATTCTTTAATAGAAACTTTAAAAAGCTTTCCCAAGAGACCTAACATAAAGCATAACATAATACCACTTAGTACTCCAATTCAACATTTAACTTTATTCTCCCACCTACAAATTTATGAAAGATTTAACAACCAATTTAGAATACTGGTCTAATAAATACTAATACAGGTTCTAAGGGGAAATATCCTAAACTTAAGTATAACTTAAAACTGAAAACTTCAAAGAAAAAATGTGTTTTAAATCATTAAAGAGTAAATATTTGAGTGGAAAGAAACAGGTTTATTGGTTTTTTTTTTTTTTTTTTTAAGTTGTGCTTTAAATATTTTTCCAGAGTTTAGCTCCTGGTATGGAAAATTCCTTTAGGTATACACGAACAAAGCAAGCACAAATTAAGTACAAAACAAATTCATACCCTCAACATTTGGTGTAATAGGGCAAAAATGTTCATTCCCACAATATTAAGAAACATCAACAATATGAGTTTGAATAACTAATTCATAAGGAAGAGTTTGAACTGGACCAAATCCTGGGTTTTCTTTCGTCACTCCAAGTTTCTTTTCTATTTTAAACTAGTGGCAACAGAAATTTCTTTGTTCGAAAGTCAGGAATGCTGGAAGTCTTAAGTGATAGAACAGGTAGCTCGGCTTCTACTTCACGTCTCTCCTCAGGGGGAGAAAAACACTGTGGATAAAGTAATTTTGTTTTTATTTCTGGAAAAATCATTTTTTCCATCAATCTTCATAATTCTCTAAAATAAACTGTTAAAAAGTTATAGGCCAGTCAACCACTTCACCCTGACTTGTGGAAATACTATGTACTAATTTCAAGAACATATGGCTAACTCAAGTTTTCTTACTATTCTAAGGGTTTAACAGTTGCTCCTAACTCTTGAACAAAAGTCCAGGAGAATTTTACATGCTCATGATATATTTCTGCATCTCATCTGCAATATTTCAGAACAAAAGAATAGTCAAAGTAGTCTAGGCTCAAGAGTCACATCAAATGCCATCAAATTTATTTTTAGGGTACTGTACAATTTTAACAGTGGAAAACTTTTGTGTTGCATCAAATGCTTAAGAACCACATTTACAAATAAAGTAGAAATAAGCAGCTAAGAATTTACCATTTCATTACAATGGAGAATGTGACAAATAAATATCCCTCTCTTCTTTGCTAATATGGAGATGATTGCCCTCTCCAAATAATGTGGGACAATGTAACCACAACCTTGGGAAGGCATACAGTGAACGGCAATACTTGTAAATTAAAAGATGCGATTCACATTCTAAACCACCTTAATTAAGATTTTAAAATTCAAGCGATAGGGAACTCCGATAATTAAACAAAGCAGGGAGCAATAAGAAATACTGAACAGCACGCAGGTCCTAAACCATATAAATCAAATAAAGACAATTCAAATAAGGACCAGAAACCATTTTCTCCTCAGCACAGAGTTCCCCAGAATCACAAACTTGATGAACGCGAGGCACTCTGCTGACGCAGGCGCACACAATGGAGACAGAAGCATGGAGACCCCCAGAGACAAACTTTCCATCTGTACCGTTCTACTCTCCACATAATGGAAAAGAGAGCACGGTGAGAACTTTTTCGCACTCCTTCCACATCAGACGGAGCAAAATTGGAGTTAGTATCGCAAACTACTAATCTCTGGCTACAATCAAAGGCAGACTGAATGAATGGGGTGTGGGGCAGGGTGGATGGGGGAATGGGCGAGACAGGGAGGGGGGGGTGGTCTGAGAAAAAAGTTTGAGGCATTCTGCAAAGCCCGAACGGATTAACCTTTTAAAAAGCCCCAATATTTCTCATTTCCCTTTCTCTCTCTCTCTTTTTTATTAAATACACACCGACTTCCTGGGACTCAACACAGACGTGCTCTATATTCAGCTAAAAGGCCTGGTGCTTAGTACACACGGGAGTCCTAGGATTGATATATGTCACACACAAACGGTCCTTTTGTGGGGAAGTATTTTTAAAATTACTTTTTTGTGACCATGCATAAAATATGACCCATTGCTAAAAAAAAAAGGATGAATTCCATGCATCAATTAGTAAATGGAGGCCCCAATCCACAGCACTTTGATTTTTACTAGAAACATAAGCTGTCTATTTACTACTCTAAACGTTTTTTCTGAACTTGAAAAAGTCTGCTTTCACATTTTTAGAAGATAATGAGGGACTGAGCCTTTAGTGTTTCTAGTCTCTGAGCTGTTCATAAATGGGTTGTTTAGACTATCTAGCAAAGGAAAAGAAAAGTGAATGCTTCAAAGTTAGTAGACCTGGATAACATTTAGTAGTTATCTTGAAATGCACCAATTTAAAAACGTAACCGCGTAAAAAGTGTAGGGGCACATCGCTTATTTCTTCTTGAATAATAAAAATATAACGGGGGGAGGGGCCTGGGTAAATCTGGAGAAAGGAGATGGGTCCCAAGCAATAGTCTCTTGTCCAGGACAAAAAGCTTCCTTTAACCACATGCAACACTCTCCTGTGGGAAAGGCAGGGGGGAGGGGGCTGGGGAGTCATCACCTCGGCCACTCTGACACAGGACCCTGCATTTCTCACGCCACACCAAGGGCTGGGCCAGGTGGGGGGAGCGAGACAGAACTTCGCCCTTAAGAAGCAACAGCAAAAGGGAAAAAGAAGCCACCTCGCTCTTCGCTCTACGCACACAGGAAGAGCCCAATTCAATGCCGCCGCCACCGACACCCCCTTGTCTTGCTCCGCCCCAACGTGTGTGTGCGGGAGGGGGCACGACTTGCGTTTTACCCCACAAATTCCGAGACACCTCCATCTCTCCCAAGTTAAGACCTCCTACCTCCGCTTCCCAGCCGGCCCAAACTCCGCAGGCGCAGGTGTCTGGATCTGGCCTATTTTTACGCTCCCCCCCCTCCCCCCGCACCTCGCCGCGCGCCGGGTCCCTCCCCGCCCTCCCCGCGCAGTGCACCAGCTAGCCTAAACGCCGGGGTACGCTTCGAGCCCGACTCCCGGGTCACCTGGCCCCTGCGCCCGGCCCTGCCTCCAGGGGAGTCCCGGGGGCCGCCTCCGGGGGCTGGGGACCGCGCGCGGGGCTCCGGGGCAGTCACGTGGTCGGCAGAGGCGGCCTGGGCTTCCTCACCTGCATCCCGGGAACTTGGACAGCCACCGGTGAGTGGGCCATGAAGGCGACGGCTGCTCCGCACTGCTCCTGCGGCGGTGGCGCCTGGGGCTCGGCTGGCTCCTCCTCCGGGGGGTAGCTCGGCGGCCCTCCCAGGCTTTTCGACCCGGGCCTGGAAGGACACACAGAAGTGGGGTGACGGGGCTGGTGGCGCGTCGCCCCGGGCCGGGGGGTGGGCGATTGGCGGCGCGGCTGCCCGGGACTCAGTCTACCTTTCTGGCGCCCGCCCGCCGCTGTTGCCGCCGCCTCCGCCGCCGCTCCTCCTTCCGAACGCGGGGCGCAGCGAGTGGCGGTGGCCGGGACCTGGGCTCGAGTGATGCCGCCCGTCTGCGCCTCGCCGCTTTAGGAAGAGGAGGTGGAGGCGCCCCAGCAAGCCGCCCGCCCGCCGGGCCCGGGAGGCGGTTGGGGGCGGTTCCGCCGTTGGCCCTGCCCCCGCCCTGCCGCCGGGCGGTGTCAGGAGCGCCGGGGCTCCTCGCGGTGCAGGGCTGTGGCTGGGCTCGCCTGAGCCGGTGAAGGGGCGGACCGCCCCGCACGCGGAGAGGAGAAGCCGGGGGTCGGCGGACCCGGCACTCAGCTCGGCCAGGGAAGGGAATGGAGGAGTCTGGGTGACCCTGGGGGTAGGAGGGCGTCCCAGACGCGGCCACGTTGCAGGCAGGCGTTCGAAGCTGGGGCACACGCAGCTTCAGAGACGACTCGAGTTGAAACTTGGGGAGTGTTGGAAGTCCCTGTTGGTTCCCCGATCTAGTCGAGGGTGGGGACACGGAGAAACTCCGAGTCGGTGGACCCCGACTCATTCCCGCGGTCGGGTCCCCCACACCCTGGGTGGGGCGGCGTCTCTGGGAGGATCCGTAGCAGCGCGCCAGCTTTCCGGATTCCCCGCCCCCAGACAGGCTTCAGGTGACTTGAACCTGAGGCTACCCCTGCCTCTTGGGCTGTCAGTTGGCGGAAGGCGGCTAGACTCGGGCTTCTCTTGCGAAGTTTGCACGTGGAAGACAGAGAGAGACATTGGAAAACAGATAGTACATCAGCAGAAAATTAATGAGGATGATAGAGGCATGGAAAACGAGACTGGAATATTAGTAGTACACCTTTTTGAGCTCGACAGATACGCAGCCTTGGTTTCAGCAATTCGCGGCCTCCGCTCGCTCTTAAGTTCCACTCCAGCAGGGAGACCAGTCCTTTTGAGACTACCCTAATGATAACAGTAACAATGTAATAGTAACAATTACAGAAATCTCATCATGAAGGCACCTTTGCGGACCAACAGGGGTTAATTACATTTAAAAATGTCATATCCAAATGCCAATTTAAGACGAGGATGAAGTTCCTTACATTGCAGGTTGTTACAGGTCTATACCCAACACAGTGTTGGGGCTCTCGTAGACAGTTTCTTTCGTTTTTTTTTTTTTTTCTGGTCTTGAATCTTTCCCAAAAGATAGCTTTTTATTGTTATCAATATAATTATTATTAATGGGTGTCATTTTCTTTGTGCCGGGACTGCCAAGTGCTAGTTACGTGTTACCCGACTGAATCGTTACAAGGGCCCTCTGAGGTCATATTGCCTCCCCCACCCCCACCATTCTACAGGTAATGAAAAAGCCTCAGTGGGGTTGAATAATTTGATCCAAATATCACACAATTAAGAAGTGGTAGAGCTGGGAATCCAAACACAAGTCCCTCTAACTTTTAAGATCTACTCTCTTAGCAGCTGTCAAGGATACAATCCAGTATTGTGAACTATAGTCACTCTTATGTACATTACATCCCCAGAACTTACTCATTTTCTAACTGGAACTTTGTACCCTTTGACCACCTTCACCTATGTCCCCTCTTACCTGCCCCTGCCAACCACCAGTCTACTCTCTGTAAGTTTGGCAGTTTTTAGATCATTCAGTATTTAGTCTCTCTTTCTCTCTCTGACTACTTTCCCTTACTATAACCCCTCAAAGTCCATCCGGATCGTCACAGATGGCAGGATTTTCTTCCTTTACAAGGTTGAATAATATTCCATTGCATGTAGAGCCATCACATTTCATTATCCATTCAGATGATAAAGGATATAATTGCATTCTCCTTACTCCCAGTTCCCCACGTCCGGGCCCTCACAACCTCTAACCTGATCATAGGCCCCAAACCACTCTCTATTTTCCACCAGCCCAGCTCACACCTAACAATGCCAGCCTGGCCAGAAACCTGTGTGCCACCCAAACTTTAATGTCCTTACAGGTTCCCTAGAATTCTTGGGGCACCTGGGTGGCTCAGTTGTTTAAGCATCTGCCTTTGGGGGTGCCCGGGTGGCCCAGTCACTAGGCGGCTGCCTTCGGCTCAGGTCATGATCCCAGGGTCCTGGGATGGAGCCCCTGCATCCTGCTCCCTGCTCCACAGAGAGTCTGCTTCTCCCTCTCCCTCTGCCTCACCCCCAGCTTGTGATCTCTGTCTCAAATAAATAAATAAAATCTTAAAGAAAAAAAAAAAGAAGAAGACGTTCCCTACGATTCTTTTTTAAGTGCAGAGTTTGATTTAGCGAGTCTGGAATGGGCCCAAGATTCTGCATTGCTAACAGTTTCCCAGATGGTGCCAATACTGGTGATTCTCAGGTGACACTTTGAGTAGCAAGGATCTAAATCCCAAGTCCCAGCCCCGTTGAACCTTCCTCATTGCTTCAAACCCTCTTTCGATACTCCTTCTCTTGCATATTGGTGGAAGTAGTGCTCGACATTGTAGTTCTCTCTTCGTATTTCATGGATTTCATTTGTTCAGTCTGCCCAACAAGATGAGTAACTCCCTGAGGCTAGAGATCCAGCTTCTCTTACCTGGAAATTATTCAGGTAGAACGTCAGCTTTCTGAGGGCAAGATTTTTGTCCGGATTGTTCCGTGCTGTATCCTCAGAGCCTAGAAGAGTGTGTGGCACATAGTAAGCCCTCAATAGGTATTTGTTGAATGAATGAATGATGAATGAATGAATGAATTTCCTTTGAATTGCTCACTGAGGTTAGTACAGTGCTAGGCAAGTAAAGGGTACACTGTGTTTTTTATTAATGCTTGGCTAAACTCCTGGGCACTGCTCTTGTTGAATCTTTAAATTTTTCTCTTTACTATATGTTACACTGTTAATTTTTTGTGTCCTAAATTCTTTTCAGTTACTTTAATTTCCCAGCTGCCTAAGAGTGAGTTCTGTAATTTTAAATAAATAAGTCAATTATGCTTGAGAAGTGACTTCCTCTGACGTCCTTCTGAGCCAGAGTTATGTAAGAATGTGGAAGACTGAATGCTAAATTTTTTGAGACCTGAACTATTGAGACATTTCCTGAACAACCGTGCTTTTGAGATCTTAGTAAACTTTCCGACCCTTATTTAGGTCCACTGCTGTTTACAATAAACTATCTGTTGTCGTAATTATACTTGATCATGATCACTTGAGTTGTGACATGGAGTTCCTTGTGGTTAAAGATTTTATTTATTTGAGAGTGAAGGAGAGTGAGAAAGAGAGAGAGAGAGAGAGCGCGCATGAGTGGGGGAAGGTCCGAGGGAGAAGCAGACCCCTGCTGAGCGGGGAGCCCGATGCCGACTCAATGTTAGGACTCCAGGATCATGACCTGAGGTGAAGGCAGTCAGTCAACCAACCGAGCTACCCAGGCGTCTTATATTTCTTAATTTAAATAAAATGACAAGAAATTCATGTGTGCTTTTGTTACTCCCCACCAAAAAGGACACTTGAATATTTTACTACAAAATGCCAACCCAGAGTCCAATAATATGTTACCATGTATTCCCACAACTCGATGGAAAAAGTGCCTTGAGGGGAGACACCACATCTTATGCTCTTTGGTAGCCCCATAGAGTGCAAGATTGTGCCTCGGATTGGATTTGCTACCTGCTTGATCGATGGGACCTGAGTGGCTATGAATACTTAATAACTGTATAAATAAAGTAAGATTGTATACAGATTAAGCAAAGTCAGTGAATTCCAAATTAGACATTGTCTTTGAGCCCACCAGAATTTAATAATTTAAATTTACAATCTGTGGTTTCAATTTCCTGATATGTGTCATACCCTCAATATTCAATATTTAACTTTACCCATGTTTATAAATATTTACTGAGTGGACTGGTTCATGGCTACAGTGTGGGGAGATAGAAATGGCCAGACAAACTTCGATGTAGGCAGTAGCGAGGTAATGATGTATTAGGGCTCTGGTGCTCAACCAGGGGCACTTTCTCACCTCCTGGAGATACTCTGGGTGTCACAAGTGGGGAAGAAAGATGCCATCGGGAATGGGTAGAGGCTAGGGCTGCTGCTACCCATACTGCAGTGTGCAAGACAGCCCTCACAACAAAGGACTGCCCAGTCCAAAATGTCAGTGGTGCCAAGGTTTGAGAAACCATTCTGTACTCTTTGCATTAAGGGTTACTAACCAAGAAACAGACTTGGGAAACACTGTTCCCTGAGGATTTCAGTTCAGTGTGGTGGCCGGGACAAAAAACAAAACCAAAAGCCAAAGGCCAACCCAAAAAAGCCACCACCACCAAAAAACACTCCAAAAGATATTGGGCCACATCAAGGGAGTACTGGAAACAAAGCAGTATGTTTTTATGTTACCTTTGTATGAAACCATAGATCATCTTCCCCCAAAGAGTGACTACTACCTAATAAAAAACAATATTGAACAGAGAATAACTTTAAGAAAAATTTAATGATTGGCTTAAAAATATTTAATCATGGAGCAGGTTGTAATGCACTAGGCGTTACCTAGGAACCTTCAAATATATGACCTCGTTGAGATAAATTTGACCTCTTACTCCACCTGACAAAATTTAGAGGTAGGGTTTCACATTTTGGACTTCTAACAATTTGAGCCTTATTTAAGAACTACATTGAAATGTATGATGTGTGTCAATGTATGAAGTGCAAGGACAAACTGATCCAGTTATCTGAATTTCTTTCAATTATCAGAATATTGGGAACGAAAGGGAATTATTTGGGTAATTCCAGAAGCTCACCATCCAGGGGTAGGAAGATTTTGATTCAAGCTGCTGGAGCGGACTCTGTACTGATATTTGGAAGGATGACGGTCAAGGGTCTTTTTTTTTTTTAATACGTAAAAACATATGTGATACCTCCAATCTCCTCTTTATTCTCTGTGGGTATCGAATTGGAAACTATGACATAATAGCTCTCGCAGATGTTGCAGCCTCGCTATTGTTCCAGCAAAGTATCTCCAGAAAAGCCTAGAGAATCAGTTCTCGGTCAAGGAGCATTAAGCCTTTGGGGGCTTGCACAGGACTCTACCATAGTATCCTTTATAACAACAACTAGTGTCTAAGACTCAGCCCAGCCGAATGTTCTTGCTAGCTGTACTTCCTGATGCTACTGAGGGGAATAGAGCCACAGAGGAGGTGGGTGGAAGCAGATGCTGCTCAAGTGGTTTCCTGCTCATAGTATTTCTTTACATATGCGCGTGCGCACTTGGAAATATTTGCACTGAGGTACCAAAAGAATGGAGCTCATTACCTCTTGCCCTCACCAATGAGTTAGAGAACCAACAGAGGTAAATGCAGCCCAGATAAAGTCATTCCCACGTCGAGGTAGAAGTCAAGAGATGGAACGTTAAGAGGTTTCCTCCTGGTTCCAGTTGTGCTGGGTGCCGAGACTCTCATGGAATTCCCCTGGCCATCTTTATGGGCCTTGGACCTAAGGCGGAGGGCCTCAGAACCCGGCGCGCCCTCACTCCCAACCTCCTTGTGGGTAACAGAGCCGCTGCTTTCCACACCAGTCGTCCCATAAGGATAGTTTTGTGGTGCCATTGGGAACATGAAGACTGGGGAGTTTCTTAGGGGAGAGGCTTTGGGAGACTGGTCTCTTTGTAATAAAGTCAGGTAACTTCTCTGTGCTCTCCAGAGTGCAGATTTTAGCCACAGGAGAACCCTTCATGTGTTACCATGAAACGAGGCTGACCAACCAATCGGAGTGATTCTTTCCGCCTCTGAATTAACTTCTTAGGATGGATTGAATTGACCCCTTGTTCTTTAATTTGGAGGCTCCTCAAGAAAACAGTTCTAGTCAAAGGTGGCAGTTAAAAACAGGAAAAAAAACTGGCAGTTGAGACCAAATAGGAAGTGACTATGCCATCAGCTCTCACTGAGGAAAAGGAAGTTGTCGCCAGGACCTCTAAGAAAGGCAGTTGTGTAAAATTACCACCCTTCAACTTGCTCACTGAGGTTCTGTCACCCTGTGGTAAAAGTGCCCATAGTTGTGTTACTGCTGTTCTCAAGAAGACGTGAACGGAGAGGGGAATAACAGGCAGCCCTTGAAGGACTATTATCAGCGACTACCAGAAGTTTCTGGGGGCAGAAACTCAACATTGTAGACAAGCAAAGCTTCCACCCTACTCATTGTTTTTTTCCTGTGCCAAATTGAAAGTTGAAGATTAGTAAAAAGTCAGTACGTTATCCCATGAGGCCCACCACAAGGGGCCAACTGTAGGCTGTAACGGTGGGGGGGGGGGGGAGTTTGCTGAGAAATAGAAGACAGGATGTCTTTTTATGTTTGCACTCGGGCTCCAGAGAGAGGTGAGGCCACACCACCTTTCCCTTTATCCTTTTCTTTCTCCTCCGTTCTTCTCTTTCTCACATATTTCTTGAGCACAGTGCCAGGAACCGTGCAAAGTGCTGAGAACACAAATGCAAGGAGCTTGCTTTCTTGCAGAACACCTTAAAAAACAAGGAGCACTCAAAGTGATACAAGATGGTAATGACACTACATTTTAAAAATGCCACGGCAACAGGCACCAGAGAGAAGTACATTTTACCTGTGTAGATCCTGGAAGACTTCACAAAAAAGGTGACATTTGAACTAAGACTTGAAAAATGGCCAGGAGGTAGCCAGAACAAGTCTTGGGGAGAGGGAGTAGAAAGCATTCCAGATGGAAAGAAGAGCACAAATGCCTAAGCTGGGCATACGCATCCCCCATCACCTGATGATCTAGTTAAAATCCACATACTGTGCTCCATTTATAAAGATTCTGATTTCGTAGATCTGAGGTGGAGAAAGGTCGTGTGTATTTTATTAAAACAACAACAACAAAAAAAGGGGGGCCTCCCGAGTGGTTCAATAAGTTGAGTGTATAACTCTTGGTTTTGGCCCAGGTCATGATCTCATGGGTTGTGGGATGGAACCCCGTAACAAGTCTGCTTGAAAGATTCTCTCCCTCTGCCCCTCCCCCCCAAATAAATAAAATCTTTAAAAAAATCCAACAACTCCTTGAGTGATTATGATGTGTCCTCTTCGTTATGAATCAGTAGCTTAGAGAAATGACACGCTTTCTTTGAGGACTAGCTGGTAGTTTGGTTTAACAGGCAAAAATACAGAGTACATGAAGCATCCTAGTAATGAGGTTGGAAGGGGAAGGGAGGGGCAGACGGTGAGCCTTGTGTGCCATGCTAAAGACTTTGGACTTGATCCTGTAAGCTCCTAGGAGTACTGAGTGGTTTTAAGGAAGACAGGAATTTGCTCCAGATTTGTATGCTCAAAAAGCAAAAACAAAACGCCCCTCTGGTTAGTACATAAAGGATAGATTCGATATGGGAGAGGTTGGAAGCACAGGGACCTATTAAGAGGCCATTAGGAGGCCATTGTAATAGTACAGAGGAAGGACTGAGTTAAATTTATGGCTATGAGAATGAAGAGGAGGGGATAGATTCCAGAAACAATTTGGGGGTGGAATCAACAGCATTCAATTGATTGCAAGTGGCCAGGACCAGAGGGAGAGGTTTAAAATGCCAGAGACATCTAGCTTAGGGAAGTGGGTAAATGTTGATTCCTGGAGCTGAGCCAGGGAATACGGGAGGAGGACCGGGACTGGGGAAAAGATAAGGAGTTCAGTTTGGGTGCTCTGAGTTTGAAGTGCCTGTCCGACATCCAAGCGCGGACGTCCAGAAGCTAGTTAAAAATAACAAGAGGTGAGATTGCAAATATAGATTGAGAATTGCAGAGAAGAATCCTTTGTAACCTTGATGGCAAGTTGTCAATAAAGGACATAAAAAATAGAAACCAAGTTGGAACCGTTCACTTCCTATTTAGGGAGTCACTTTTTGGATAATTGTCCCATGTTTTGGTCCAGTGAGGTGATGCCTGTGCCAACTGACATCAGATCTATCTGCAGAAAGCGGACCATTGTCTTCAAAGTACTGATTATTAATCTCATCTCCGTAAGGTTACACTACTAAATATTTCTGCTGTGTCCCCGCATACATAGTTGCTCTTTGAATGCTTGATAATGACAGCCAAGAAAAGAGTGGAGTAAAGGACAGGAGTGACGTGAAGAGATCTGAATACTATGTTGCCAGGTTTTCTGGGATGGTTTTCTTGCATGCAACTCTAAAATAGATTATAGTACACCAGAGCAGTTTGTATTATATTTCCCCTCCTACACTCAAAAGAAAATGAGGTGGGAGATGACATGCGTGCCTGGTTTCACGAAGCCAAGTTAGTGTCTTCTACAGTGGAAAGAAAAACAGGAAGAATTTATTGCAATCTAAAGCGCAGATTACTGGCAAAGCCATGTTATTGGCCTGCTGTGAAAGCGCACAGCAACTTTAGTTAATATTTCTCCAGTTTTTCGGAGTCATTCATACTATTCTGGTTCTTCCATTCTTTATGTGTTATTGACCTTTTATGAAGCTTCACACATCCCTATAGTTTACCATATGTGAAGGTAAGCATTCAGGTGGCTAAATGCCAACTTGAAATTAACATAGATAAATCATGCTTTTCATATAAATTGGGAAAATAGCGGTAGACATTTACAATCTGAAGTCATGAGAGCAGATACAAATAGATTATATTCTAAATGTTTTGTACAATGCATTTTATTATGTGTTTGGGTTTTTCTCAGGTGTTACAAGAAACCGAAACACACCAGCTCTTAAATTTTAATGTTACTTTTGCATCTGACAATATACAGATTCCTGCTGTGCAAATACAGAGAAATGGGTGCTTACTATGTTTTGAAAGATGGATTTAGTTCGTGAAATATATACTAAAAAAAAAAAAAGATGTTTTCTTATTTTTTTCCAGACTCTCAAAGCATAAAAAGGTTATTGCTGTATGAAAAGGTCATTTATATGAACAATAACAGAAGAAACGGTGTCTGGGTTGTAAAATGCTGAGTTATTGAATAGGTCTCCTAGTAAAAAAGTAAGGTATTCGATGTGAGTATGCATAACAATACACTTCAGTATTGCTCTTTCACTCTGGTTCTGCACCTAGTAAATGAGATATAAAGTAATTCTTTCATTGTCTTTTTTAAAGCAGGAACCCAAGCCCAACTTGTATTAATGTAACTAGAAAATTAGGTAATTATAAGAGCTATCATTCATGTAATGCTTGCTCCGTGTGGGGCATGGTTCCAATTTACATATATTTCCATGTCATTTTCACCACAATGCCATGGGCTTGGTACTACTATCGCAACATCATTCCCATTTTATAGGTGACAAAACTGAGGCACAGAGAGATAAAGTAACTCATCCAAGGTAGGAGTGCCAGATAAAATACAGGATGCCCAGTCAAACTTGAATTTTATTTTTTTTTAATTTTATTTATTTATTGGACAGAGAGGGGACAAGCAAGGGAGCAGCAGAGGGAGAGGGAGAAGCAGGCTCCCCGCCGAGCAGGGAGTCCAGTGCGGGACTTGATCCCCCAACCCTGGGATCCTGACCTGAGCCGAAGGCAGACGCCCAACTGCCTGAGCCACCTAGGCGCCCCCTAAACTTGAATTTTAGACGAGTGATGAATAAGCCTGCATGAGACATACTTATACTGTAAAACATCATTTATCTAAAATTCAAATTTGACGGGCCATCCCATATTTTTACTTGCTCAGTCTGACAACTCTTCAAGCCAAGGTCATATAGTTCTTAAGGGGTAGAGCTGGGATTTAAACCAAGGGAGTGTGACATCAGAATTTAAGCTTTTAACCACTATGCTTCTACCAATTATAAGAAATGGAGGGTAGAGAGCTTCATTTTCTCTATGTGGAATATTGAAAAAAATCATGACTAATGAATATCTCATGGGCAAGATTACAGGTCTACAAGTTTGAATTTCTTTTATTTTTTATTTTTTCCCCCAAATGCGTTTATTTTATTTTTTCGGTGTTACAAGATAAATTGTTCATGCACCACACCCAGTGCTCCATGCAATACGTGCCTTAATTTACTCTGATTGTTAATATCATTTGGGCACAGCATTTTTAGTGAGAATATTTGTTCTAAAAGTGATAACATCTATTAACATTTTGAACTAGTTTTTCCTTCCATGCTCTCCAATAGGAGAGGTTAAAGAAAAAGTGTGCTTCACTACAATGAATGGAACTAACTGATAAGTACTGTCGTTCAAAACACATTTTTCTTCCTTCACAAAGCAGCTTTATGTTGTTTATGAAGAGTAAAGGCTTTCTTTCAGTAAGAGCTTTCTAAAAGAAAAATATAGGATATATTTACTCACACTATTTTCTTTTCTTTTTTTAGATTCTATTTATTTATTTATTTATTTATTTGAGAGAGAGCAAGCAAGTGCACAAGCAGGGAGAGCGGCAGGCAGAGGGAGAAGCAGGCTCCCCCCGAGCAAGGAGCCGATGCGGGCCTCGATCCAGGACCCTGGGATCATGACCTGAGCCAAAGGCAGACGCTTAACCGACTGAGCCACCTAGGTGTCCCAGTATTTTTTTCTTACTTTGAAATTTTTACTCTAAAACAGAGTAAGTGGCATCTACTTTTTGAAAGGTAGTACAACTTAATGGGGGAAAAACTAAACATGGGCTTTGGAGCCAGACAGACCTTATTAACTTTGTGAACTTGATGTCTGAGCCCCCTTTTCTTCATCTGCAAAATGGGAGTTATTAAAGCTTCTTTCAAATGCTGACAGGGTTAAATGAGATGGTGAACATAAACTGCTCTACAGAACTGAGCGTCCATGAACAGTGGTACGTCGTGTTCCCCTGTCCATTTGCCTCTTCCCCAGAGCCTCCACTGTGCTCAGCAACCCCTGAGAATCTTTGCAAATCTAACGCTTGTTTACAAAAGCTTCTTCACTTGCTCAGAAGTTACGTAGCAATCAGTGGCCGAGTCAGTTGGAATCCAGAGTGCCTAAAATGTTTTCTTTCATTCCGTGATTTTTTTTTAACCCCTAAAATGTTTAGGTCACAACAAAAATTACAGTGTGATTTTTTTACAGATTTTATTTATTTATTTAGAGAGACACAGAGAGACAGAGAACACAGGCCGGGGGAGGGGCAGAGGGAGGCGGAGAGAATTGCGAACAAACTCCAGTGCCCGGTGAGGGTCTCCATCTCACAACCCTGAGATCACGACCTGAGCCAAAATCAAGAGGCTGTCACCCAACCGACTGAGCCGCCCAGGAGCTCCGATAGTGTGATTTCTGCCCTTAGAGATTAATTGCAAGGATTTTTAGGGTGTTTTTTTCCTTTAATAATGAGCATATTCTCCGAGTTTCCGGTTAGGGTTTATATACTTTAGTCTCATGGGGAAACTCACCATGGACATCTCTGAGGGACACAGGGGGGCATAAAAAGAGATGACAAGAGCAGGGAAATTATGTCATCAAAGCATTTTCCTGTGTATCCATGCGTGCATATGCACTGGAGCAGGGGGGGTTGATATATAATGAGGGGAAAGTACAAAAATAAGTGCAGTTAGGGTCAAATACAAAGTCGCCATCGGGAAACGGCTAACATTGCTACTGAAAACAATCAGTTCTGAGAGGTGGGACAGGGTGCTCATTGGGAACGCGGACTGTGCAGGTGCACCTGGGTGGTGCGGTCAGTTAAGCGACGAACTCTTGGTTTTGGCTCCTGTCGTGAGATCGAGCCCCACGTGTGATGAAGCCCCAAACATGTTAATATGGGCCAAAATAAGAACTTTTACTCAGATTGTTAAGAGACCAAGAAGTGGAAAATGCATTTGACAGAGGCTTCTTTAGGCCTCAGTGTCCTCGTTGTAAAAGGAAGAGAATTGGGCCATCATCTGTAAGGTTCTTTCCAGCACTGACATTTCATGATTATATAAAAAAAAAAATTCTTAAAAAGCAAAACCTGGAACTCTCTGAACAATTATTTTATAGCCAAATAATAAATCTAAAGTCATAGTCAAACATGACCTTTCAGAAGGAAGGCAGCAGGGTTTCTGTGAGGGAAAATCATGTCTGACTAATCTATTAGCATTCCTCAAGAGAGTAAATAACAGAGGGGATGAGAGGAACCAGGGGATACAATTTACATACACTTAAAAAAACAACAAAAACAAACCCTTGACAAGCTTGCTTATTGTTGACTTTTTTGTTGTTGTTAAATGAGTCCCTGTGGGATCCCCGAGAAACATTTTGTCATGGAAGGCAAGTGAATTTACAGAATGAAATGGAGGGTAAGAGGGGTGCCTGGGTGGCTCAGTTGGTTAAGCATCTGCCTTCAGCTCAGGTCATGATCCCAGGGTCCTGGGATGAGTCCTGAGTCAGGCTTCTTGCTCAGTGGGGAACATGCTTCTCCCTCTGCCTGCCGTTCCCCCTGCTTGTGCTCATGCTTCCTCTGTCTCTCTGACAAATAAGTAAAATCTTCAAAAAAAAAAAAAAAAAAAGAAAGAAAGAAAGAGAGAAAGAAAAAAGAAATGGAAAGTAAGAAAAAATGGGTGCTTCTGTGGATGCAGAAGTGTCAGCATTAAGACTGCTATGATCCCAGATTTATATAAAAGTATTACAAGTGGTATAAAATAAGGTATACACAGTGGTATTTCTGTGTTTGTAGCTGGCACTAAGCTCTTCTGAGTAGTGAAATGGCAAGAAAGTCTCTCAAAATTGGGGAAGTGGGAAAAAATAAACAATTATCTCAGCAAGGTAAAGCATCTACAGGAAAAAAGACAAAAACAAAAACAAACCCCTAACTGTATCATACAAACAAGATTGTTGTCATTTTTGGCTCAGGAAAGAAATCTAGGAGTCGCAGATATTTCTGGAACAATTTCAGCTCACTGCACCATTTTGGCCAGAAAGGTCGTCAAAATTCCATGTGTCCATAGAAAACAGAGTAGAAACAGAATGATACATTATCCTGTTTTTGAAAAAAAAAAAATTAAGGACCTGAGGCAGGAACTCAATGTTTAATTCAGGGGGCCATAAATCAAGAAAGGCTAAATGGAACCCAAGATGATATAGAGATGGGCAGGGAGGACAACGGAATGAGAAGACTCAAAGCATTAGGAGTTTTTAACCTAAAAAGAGAAAGATTTGAGGCAATTGCCAAAGTCCATACTAATATTGGCACTACTAATAATAACTGCTTATTTGGTGCTTCCTCTGTGACTTGACATATCCTGAATTCAATACCCATTATCCCTATGAGGTGGGTCCCCCTATTATCCACACTATAAAAGCATCATGAAGGGTATGTACAGAGTAAATAATGATCAAAGCTGTTTACTGTCTAGAACTCCAAAGCATCAAGTTCGAGACAAACAAAAAGAAGTGAGACTCCATGCACTGGGCAGTAAAACCTAGGGAACCACCACCTCAAGCAACAAGTCGAGGTGAAACACATTCAGGAAGGATTTAGGCTATATTTGTAGAAGATAAAACCATGATAGCTTACTAAGAGAATCTTGTGAAATGTCTTTAACCTTTGAGGTTGTCATTAAGGAGGCCAACCACACCCTCTTTACTCCTACTGCCGACATGTCTCTGAGTTCTCCTATAAAAATTTGGGGCTGGATAGACCAGAAATTTGGTCAAGTGTGGCTTTTCCTTTTTAATTATGACATAAGGGCGCCTGGATGGCTCAGTTGGTTAAGCAGCTGCCTTCGGCTCGGGTCATGATCCTGGAGTCCTGGGATCGAGTCCCACATCGGGCTCCTTGTTCGGCAGGGAGCCTGCTCCTCTCTCTGCCTCTGCCTACCTCTCCGCCTGCTTGTGTTCTCTCTCTGTCAAATAAATAAAATCTTAAAAAAAAAAACTTAAAAAAATAATAATTATGGCATAAGTGGGGGGAATAGCATGTAAATTCCTTGTGGGTATTTCAAGATGGTTGTACTTTATCCTATGCTCGAGCCTGTTGTTTTCATTGATAACCTAACATGCACAGAATCTTATCAAAAGCAAAGCTTTGCCATGTGGAAATGGAATCTTTAAAAAACAATTACTTGCGGAAGAATAATTTGCTTCAAAGAGAGTAGGTAGAGAGTTTTGTGCCCATATTTCTTTAAGAAATTCCATTTCAGAGAAAATACGTTTCACATAAGGAAAAACAGAAAAATAGCTTAAAAGAGCATCCCTGTATAAAATCCCTCCCATGGGGGCGCTTTGGCTCAGTCAGAGGAGTGTGCGACTCTTGATATCAGAGTTGTGAGTTCAAGCCCCATGTCGGGTGTAGAGATGACTTAACAACTACAACTACAACAACAAAGCCTTCCCTTGAAAACTACACAGTATCTTCTCTGTCACGTCGGTGCTCAAAAAACCCAAGGACGGAGCCATCCAGGGCTACTTGGGGCTTCTGTCTTCAAGTGTAACATGATTAGTTTCCACAAAATGTACCCCCATCCTCCGTTGGCTTGGTGACCCCTACGTTATTGAAATATTGTGTGTGCTACAGGCACACCATGAAAAAGAACTGGGGAAGAGAAGGAAGCCTGAGTGTGAACATCTAGTTCACAGGGTACTCACCTTATCTGTGGGAAAGAAGTATGACAAGAAAAAAGAAAACAACTGGAAAGCTGAGAAACAGAGAAACGGAAAAGGACAAATGAAAAGATAGGTTTGTTCTAAAGTCAATGGAAATCATTTAAAAAGTGAGAGAGGATGAAATGTGGATTTCAATGCTAACATGGATAATCAGGCCATTAGCAAAGTGATGACGGTGTGTAATCCTCTCTGACTTCTCACGGCAGAGTCTCTGTCCACTCCCTTGACCTGGACCCTGTGTCCCCTGGCTGTCCGAAGCCCATTGTGGCAGCTAGTGGCTGAGCCAGTACTCCCACAGGCTGTGCCCTGGTTCTAGGCCCTTCTCACCTCTCTGGATCCAAATGTACCTGTGTTTTGCCCATTTCGTTACCCTGCTGGAGAACCTCTTCATCTTAATGGAGACTACTTATTAAATATGGCTCTCTACTTGTAAGCATAAGTAGAGAGAGGGATTCGGGGAGCAGAGCCCTCCTCACCCCCTCAAATCACAGGTGGAAAGCCAATAACCTTTGTCTCCCAGGTAACCACTCTGACTATAGGTTTCCTCGTCCGTAGAGAGGAGATAATTAGACCTTTTGTTTCTGTTACAATTGACAACACTTTCACATACATCTACCTATGTAATCCTCACGCCCACCCTCTGAGGTACGGGTTATTTCTCCATTTGACAAGGGCACTGAAGCTCAGTGAGGTTGAGTGCTGGGATGGTATGTGAAAGGGCCCGTGCACAAGGAGAAGACTCAGCCGGCCGAGAGAGTGAGTTGACACACGCTTACAGAAGCTGCCCAGACAGCGGCGCAGGAGGCACGTGGCCGTGTGGAGGCAGCGTGATACCAAGGTTATGCGGGCAGGCTCTGGAGTCGCACACACCTGGGGAGGAATGCTGCCTCTGGCCCTTGTGACCTGGCGTCTCTTTGGCAGCTCCCTTCTCTGGCTCCACGTTTCCTCGTTGGGAAGATGCAGGTAAGAACGTCGTGAGGGTTAAATGTAACACTGAGTGTAACGCACTCAGGACAGGGTAGAGCACGTGAGCAACAGGCAAAAGATGTGGAAGCTCCTGGAATGATGGTTAGTAGTAGTAATACTTGGCGCACATGCTGGCCCGTAACATGGACCCACTGGGCCAAATGTAGAGTTAGCCACTAGACGCCAGGCCATTGGCAAACAGAACCAAACGTGGCTGCCGCAAGGAGAGAAAGAGGAGGTTTTCTGCTCCGCAGGAGGGGACTGGTCAAGGCTACTTAGGCTAGGTTGTAGTTTCCTTCGAATAGTGGTTCTCAAACTTGAGCCTAGGTTAAAATCGCCTGAAGGCTTTCTTAAAGAACAGATGGCTGGGCCTCACTCCCAGAGTTGCCGATTTAGAAGGTCTGGGATGGGGCCTGAGAATTTGCATTGCTATTGAGTTCCTCGGTGTTGCTGATAGACCTCGGGAGCCCACTTTGAGAATCTCTGTCTTAAAGAATCCTGTCCAGTTCTAGGCAGCAGAGTTTCCTTGCTTTCATCTCCTCTTTTCTCCTCAGTAAAAGTCCACTTGAAAAATGCCTCTCGTGTTCTGCCACAAGAAAGGGAATTGCCCAGCATTGGTCCAGGGGGGCTAGCGTAATGAGAGGACTGCCAGAACGCAGGGAGGACGGTGTCAGTGGCCCTGGCTGGAAGGCTGGGGGCAGCCTTAGAGTAGAGCAAAGGTCAAAACTCAGATGGGAAAGACTCAGAGACAGCTGTGATTACGGAGCCTTTCCCAGCTTGGATTTTCCCTCATAAGTTTTTTCTTACTTAAGCTTTTGATCCCTTTTATAACTACTACTGTATTTGGGCTGGGGGGGGGTGGGGGGCAGTGGGAGAAAGATCCACTATAGTTTCTTCTTGCACTTTTCCTACTTCCTTGTTTTACTCTTTGTCAACCACAAGGCCAATATGAACTTCTTGCGGAGCCTAAAGCAGTGTGCACAGATGATGGCAGCCCGAGCAAAAAGTTTAACAAAATTAGACATCTCTCTTAAAGCAAAATATGTGCTCTGTGCTCTGTATCGTGTTACAGCAAATTCGAAAAACCAAGGGCTGGATTCCAAGTCACCGCCTGGCAGTTGTCAGTAACTAAGCCTCTGCTACCTGTTAAACACAGTTAACGAAGCGGTCTGTGTTTATAGATTAGAGGATTTGTCTTTGAAAATAGTAACCCAATAGAGCAAGAAAGATGGATAGCCTTGTATTTAGATTTCGGGATTAGAAATCATCTGTCCCATGAATTCCAAGGGGGCGAAAGAGCTCGTAGCTTCACTTACCGAGAATGTCTATTTCTAGTGCAAATCTTCAGAAACTGAAACACAAATAGGAAACTCTGCTCTGATTATAATGAATGTAAGTTTCTTTAGCTCTTGAGGCAGAGATACTTTAGATTAGGGATTCCATATACGGTGTCCGGGCCTGTTTAGTGCCTTTAAGCTATCAGGTATTTGCCTGTACCAACCTGCCCACATTACGTGAAAACAGGCCTCCCTCATTCTTTCAGAATTCATGGCTTCTGTCCTGAACCATTCACCCCAGCTTATCTCACACTCATTCCTAGCCCTTCCTCAGTCTGTTCTCCTTTCTGACCTCGTGACTCATTTTTCCTCTTACCGCCTTGCCTCGCCCTAGGACCTGGCACTTGCTGTTACTTCTTCGACTTGAGCCTTTTGCAGAGACCTCTTTGGCCAATAATCAGATTCTCCACTTGGCTAGATTGCGAGGGGCATCCATGGATGAGTGCCCTGAACTGGGCCCAACTCTCTTCCAGGGACTTTTACACAGGCCCCCGTGGAAGGTACCCCTGCCCGATGCACTGAGTTCTGGGAGCAGAACTCAGACTTGAGAGATTTGTGGCCCCTTGATAATGCTCTCAGAAGGAACAGAAAACAAATGGAAAGGAAGGAATTTGATTGCCCAACCACTATCTACCGACGAGCCAACTCAATTTCTGTCTTGCCCGAAGTAAATGAGGAAGAAAAGTGATGGTTTATAGGCTCTACTCTTTAGTAGTTCTTGCCTCTCAAATGTGAAGAATTATTATTTATTTTTCTCTCTCCTTCCTATCCACCTGCCCCCAATAGGCCACCCATCGATTGATCGCCAAAACTCATTAAGTCTACCCTCCATGTCTCTTGAACTCATCATGTCTTGCCTGAGCCGTCTGCAATAGTGTCCTAATAATTGGTCTCCCTGGGGCCAGTGTCCTTTCTCCCCATCCTACTTTTCCATGCCTCTCACTCCCTGCCTGTCTGTTCTTCACACCTCTGCCAAAGTAATCTTTATAAAACACAGATGTGATCATGTTACTCCTCCCCTTAATATTTTCATTACCATGTATGTATCAGATTGTTATTATATATATGATTCTGGTTTTCTAGAAAACAGACTCTAATAATTATGACAATAATATTGATCTACTATATCTATATTGTGTTTTAGGGTGTTTTCACAGCTATTATATAATTATAAAACATTAATCCTGTGACTCAGCTATTATTTTATCCCTATATTTGCAGAGAGAGCATAACTTCTATGTATAGTGAATGGTACATAGTGTGCGGCAGATATTTACAAATTATGTATTGGATCTATTTGGCTGAGTAGTTTAGGTCCTCCTTAAAAAAGTCGAACTTTCAGTTCCAGAGAATGAACTTGTTAAATCTTATTCGGTTGCTGGCAAATCTCAGTTGTTTAGAGCATGTAATTACTGAGGTCAAAGTTGGTGGTTCAATTCCCATTTGTTTAAGTTAGCCTCATTCGGTTTCATGGACGCAGTTTGTAACCCTAACCTCAGCCGGCTATTTCACAATTGCAGGTCCCAGTGGAACATGGGTAACAGAATATGGATAAATCTATGCCGTGACTCCATCCCTGTTTCTTGAGAACGCGAATATAATGCTAACTCCCTAGTGTTATATAGAGTTTTGTATATTCAGTTACACAAAGAAGTTTTAGTAATAATCATCTAGACAAAGAGACAAAATGAGTCTCCAAAATGGTACTTCGAGGACCCCAAAGAATGCTTAGCAAATATCTCATTCCAATAGTAGTTTCCTAATTATATAATCCCTCTCCAATAATGCTAATGCCACCTCTAATGATTACTTGGGTAATAATTTCTAACATAGCTCCAGATAAATCTTGTAGTAATCCCACATATGATTGTCTACATTTTTCTCTTGAATGAATAACAAAATAGTGTACTGCATCTACTAGCTTTCTCATTCAGAGATGTGATGAGCACCAGGCTCGGCCTATGTACAGATGGCATGACCAATATGGTAGCACTGAGATGACCCTGACTTGAAATTTTCAGGTCCCTTCTTATTGATTCTGGGTTAAGACAAGATTCTATTATGAAAATGCAGATATCTCTGAAAGGAGTAATAAATCATTGTCAGTCATTAGCATCCAGGTATAAATTAATTTTATCAGATCCTTTCCACCAAGCACCTAACTGGAAGAGTTGCCTTAAGAAAGATACCCGACTGGTATGTATCAGTGGGAATATAGTGGAGGCTAAGGTTCATATTCCCAAAGAACAGACTTAGGTCTGATCCCGAGGCACTATAAAGACAAGGATGGGACATATGGGGATGAAGTAGGGAAATTCCTAGAAGAGAGAAACAGAACAGAAGAAGACAAGCTTCTCTTGCATCCCCGTTTGGCTTTCAGCCAGCAGTAATAATACATGAAATGGTATCGTATAAACAGCATTCTATAATGGTTAAGAAACCAAGTTCTGGCTTCAGACAGACTTGGGTTCAAATTATAGATCTGCTACTTTCTAGCTATGTGGACTTGGGCAAATTTCTAATTGTTCTGAGCCTGGATTTGCTGATCTTTAAAGGTAATAATAGGACGTACCACACAGGGTTGTCTTGAGAATTAAATGGGATAGTTCATGTAAAGCACTTAGTGGAATGTCTGGGATGCCATAAGTGATCAAGAGATGTTAGCTATTACTATATAAATAAAAAGTTAAGGTTGTATTTTATTCTCAACTATATATAATACATTCTTAGTGGACTACTGCTTCAGATTTATGCCACCTCAACATAAAAGCTCTAGCAAAGGGGCTCCTGGGTGGCTCAGCAGGTTAAAACCTCTGCCTTCGGCTCAGGTCATGATCTAAGGTTCCTGGGATCGAGCCCCGCATCGGGCTTTCTGCTCAGTGGGGAGCCTGCTTCCCCCCTCTCTCTGCCTGCCTTTCTGCCTGCTTGTGATCTGTCTCTCTGTCAAATAAATAAATAAAATCTTTAAAAAGAAAAAACTCTAGCAAATTTCTTTGATGCTGGAAAGAAATAAACCTGAAATAACATAAGAAATAAGCTCAACAAATACACAAGGTCGGGAGAGTCCCTGTGTTCCAATAGAGGCCCAAAAGCCACACTTTGGAAAGATGAGGTATAAACAAATGTGTGTAGTTGACAACTGAATTCATACCAGGAGAACTCAGAGTTGTGCAGACGGTCAACAGGCGAAACAGAGCTGGGGGCAGACGCACACATTACCTATTCACACAGAAACTGTGTGTGTGATCGCTGGTCAGCCTGTACTAATAAGATGTGGTTTCCTTCATAAAAACCATTTAGAGGGGGACGCCTGGGTGGCTCAGTTGGTTAAGCAGCTGCCTTCGGCTCAGGTCATGATCCCAGGGTTCTGGGATCGAGTCCCACATCGGGCTTCTTGCTCAGCAGGGAGCCTGCTTCTCCCTCTGCCTCTGCCTGCTTGTGCTCTCTCTCTCTCTCTGACAAATAAATAAATAAAATCTTAAAAAAAAAAAAAAAAACCATTTAGAGGAAGGCAATGAAAGTGCAGCCCCTTTTCAAGATAGGAGTTTAGGGGCAAGACATCACTGGTGACCAACTCAAAGATCATGTTTATTATTATGCACGCAGACTTTTAATTGATAGTTCAGAGAAAATAACATTTGTGTTCGTGTCCTCCTTGGGCCTGAGGACATTCTTCTTGTTCAGAATCCACTGATTAGCTGGTATAAACAAATCTCGAATCATCAAGTTAGAACTGTTGCTTTTTAAGGACATACACAGTGAGTTCTTACCTGTGTGACTAAAAGCAGGCCAAAGCACTAGGTTTGATGGAATGTTAAAAGTATGGCTGTTAGCTGTCACCTGCACAATAACCCCTGACAGCCACTTCCTGCTTCGCAGCACAGGGGAGAGGGCTGGGGAGTGTGGGTGATTGACTCGTCATTATGACTTGAATAAGTCCTTCTGCCTACCTATCCTGCGCAAGCAACGTTTTCTTTCATTGCGAGACACACAGTGTCAGTAACTGGTTCGGAGGAAAAAGGTCAGAGTTGGTTCTACTAGATTCAAGAAGTGAGTTTCCAAGTCAGCGGGATAACAATTAACATTTGTATGTAGCCCCTTCCAGCATGTAAAGCACATTTTCCTGCATGATTTCACTTAACTCCTACAAAAGATCTGTGAGGTAAGTCATAGTTATTTTTTGCTTCTCCTGTGAGGAAACAGAGTTTGCAGGGAGAGAAACCTTGCCCCAGACCTCACAGCTAAGTGATGAACATTCCAGCTTTGACTCCAAATTCTGGGCTCTTGACTTCACAGCTAATCTCGATGAACAGTAAGTATCACTATCTCCTACAGTTCCCCATCTGACCTCTCCTTCAAACTCCTTCTACTAGTCATGAGATGGTGTTAATTTGACCTCCATGATAATTCTCGAATCTCTCTATGGTTGAGCTTCCTGTCCCCACTTCCATGGCCCTAGCCTAAGGCACCATTGTTACTCACTTGGGTGACTGGAGTCATCTCCTAATTGGTCTGCTCAGGATCCTCTGATCTATCCCACCTGTGGCTGCTAGAGTGGGCCACTTAACAGTACAAATCTGAACACAACACTCACTTGATTGTAATCAAAACCTTGAGAATGAGATGCTAATTCCTTAGCATGGCCCCGCCCCCTCTCTTCCTTCTTCTTCTTATACACCTTATGCTCTGGTTGGAACTAGCTCTCTTCTCCTCCTTGAACCTCTCAGGACCGATCTTGTTTCCGTGCTTTTCATTCTACTGGAAAAATTTCTTTCTCTTGTTGTCCGTCATATTATGTAGGAGCAGACTTGAACAATGTCTTCTGTGTTGAACATTGAACAAATGTCTTCGGTG
The DNA here is from genome assembly GCA_028533885.1 of Nasua narica. Classification (NCBI taxonomy): domain Eukaryota; kingdom Metazoa; phylum Chordata; class Mammalia; order Carnivora; family Procyonidae; genus Nasua; species Nasua narica. The sequence goes on along the minus strand of CM052801.1, from coordinate 86,068,099 downwards.
ATGTAGTCTAACTCTGAGGTAGTGCTCCCATTCATCTTCATTTAAACTCTTGTTACGGCATTGAACAAGTTTGGCTGTAATTATTGATTTACATGTTCATCTGACCCACTGGACTCTGCGATAAGGGCCAAAGACTTGTCTGATGAAAGGTAGACCCAGTCTTTTTGCCTACAACAGCATTTGGAACATATGGAGTAAAAGCTGTTTATTATGTGAAACTCCTAAGCAGTGATTCATTATCTGCCTTATGCCCAACTCTGTGACATGAAGGGAGGTACTAGGTCCAAGCCTTACTGAAAAGAGAATTATGCGATTCATTTTGCTAAGGAAGGAGCAACAGACGACATTTTATAATTGAGATATTGTGTGGTACCGACTGAAAGTTTGTAGCAGTTCAGCAGAAGATTGGAAACTAGGGAGACACCTTTTTCCTTTAGAAACGATGATTACTTATGAAGGGCCAACAGCAATTGAATATTGGCCATCTGGCAACTGTCACAGTACTCATTGTAAATCAGATTTAATAAACCCAAGTCCTTTGAAAAGTGAAGGTGTTTTCTGTTATTTAGGGAGAAATATCATCCCCCAGGAGACTGACTCAAGGAAAATACTTAGAAACTGAAACTAAATTCCTCCAAGTGTTAGGAGGCAGAATCCTACCTGGCTGGGGTGTCACGTGGTTGGAATACCTTCTTAAAGGGAATTTGTATCCATTATTTTCATCGAGGAGAAGAGAGCACACTTTTCATGTAACCCGTCAAAGTTGGAATAAATCAAGGTGGACATTTGGCGCTGCCCATTGGGCTGCTCTTCCCAGGGCAGCACTGCCAAGTTTCCCCTTCCACTTAAACAGAGTGTGACGTCAATGGTCTTCCTGCTCACGGCTTAGACTTTCTGTGATACTAGAGCACAATCTGTAGAAATGTGCCCCTCCACTCTTAGCTGGCTGACTGGGAAGCCACCCAATTACCACTCCAGAGAGCTGGAAGTAGTTGTTTTCATTTATAAATGTGGGGCCTTAAGTATTTTCCCAGTAAAGTTGAAGTAAATCCGAATTGTCTTTAAAACATGGATGTGCTGTGGGGGATGCTAGGTGGTGGATATCATTCAAGAAAACTGAATCAACAAATCTTTACTGAGAATTGGCCATACGTAAAGCCTCAGTTGTCCCTCAGTTGGCATGTGATAAAGAATTGACTGAGGCATTTTCAGAAAACAAAAGGAGCAGACAAGCTATGGTAGTAAAATGTAGGCTGGGGGACTGGGATTGGCTGAAGAGTTAAGAAAGGGAAAAAGGAAGATCCAAAGCCAAGGATTCTAGATGCATAGTAGTGAGTAATGCCAAGGAGAACCTCCTAAGACAGAGAAGTGCATAGGAAAACTCATGGAAAGAGAGCAAGGGCTGTGTCATGGGCTGGGGAAGGGAGGTAAAAAGAAGCTTCATTCATTGAATGGAATATTCGGAATGTACCAGTTGTGTTGGTGATGAGGCTGTAGGCTGCATACATAGAAATGGGTTCTACCAGAAGCAAATGGGTTCCATCTAGGGTTCAACCAAAAAAGTACCTTACTCCTCCAGAAACCAGAATGAGAACCAAAGATAATAGATCCACTCTGGACTGGAGAGTAGAAGTAAAGCGAACTTGGAATTTCTTTACATCAGAGAGAGACTTAGTTATAAACTTAAATTACTTGTTGTGTTGGTCCTCGTGGATAAGGCGGAAGGAGAGGAATGCTGCTGGGAAATCTGGACAGTCTGGTGAGAATGGGGAACCTATGACTCTGAATAAAGAAATCTCTAGCCTCATCACACATAGTGTCTTAACCTGAGATATGTCCAAAAGGATTAACCATGCCTCAGGGTCTGAAATGCCCACCATTCTATCTTTCATGGCCTTGTGGAAACATATGCTTTAACTGAACTAAGATAGTGTTACCTGGGAGGAATAACACCTTATCTGATTTGCTACTTTTGTCTCCATTTATTTAACAAATATCGAGGGCCCGGTGCAAAGATAGTGGATGCAGACATGTATAAAACCAAATCCCTTCCTTCAAGAAGCTCACAGTTTAGCTGAGCCCGGGGCCTTACATGACAATGGCATAAGAACATGGGTCTTATGGGGAGGTGTAGGTGGAATGAGGTTACACAGGAGAGAGAGAGAGAGAGGGAGAGGGAGAGAATTTGGAGGCTAGAAAAAGTTGAGAGCCTGGAGCTCTGTGGGGAATGACAACCTAAACTAAGAGGCGGCTAGCAAGAGAAGGGTTAGCATGGGAGGGTGGCCAGTTCCGCAGATTGGAAGACCGTTAACAAAGCCTGTGAGGAAGAGAGAGGAAAAAGCCAAAACTAGAGGAAACTGAGTTTTCTGAGACTGAGTTTATGATGGAAAGAATGTTGTTTCAGTGCCTCTAGGGTGTGTGTGTGTGAGAGAGAGACAGAGACAGAGGCAGAGACAGAGTCAAACAGGCAAAGAGTGACAGAGGCAGGGAGAGAAAGAGAGCGAGAAAGAGCAGGAGAGCAAGAGCGAGCAAGCCAGAGAGAGAGAACTTGAGAGTCTGTCAGCCCTTTTAACCATTGGCAGCAGGGTGGAGACGCTAACCACTAGAACAAAAGCAACTAGATCAGTGAGTCTAAATTGAACTTTAAAAAAGAGGAAGTGAGGAAAGTTTGTTTGTGAGCTCTGGTGGCAGGAAATCCTGTGACTAACCTTATTTCACACATCTCAGATTATTCAAAAGGATCTTAACTTTCTTAAGAACAGTAACTTAAAATGGAAGGGGTTGTCTCAGAGGCATGGACGTCCGAGAAGAGCTCACACCCTTGCTAAATAAACTAATCCAGTTTGGGTTGCCCTTTACTGTGTGAAGGGACGCTTTAGGGAGTGTGACCCCCTGGTATTTCCAATCAATAGAGTAAATAGCATTAACAAGCGGATTCAACTCTATTGGGGAAAAAAATGCCAACACTCTGGAAACAAAACCCACACGCGATCGTCTTTTTCCTGGTTGAAACGTTTCACAGAGCTGAAAGCAACCATTATATGAGTGCTCTAATAATCTTAAATAGCATGGGTGGAAGTATGGAGATGATGAGGACTTGCAGGGGGCTGAAGAGGGTTGCGGGGGGGAAGGGATGGGGGTCAGGGTCCGGCGATTACAGAGCAGCGTATGTCCAGGCAAGTGCGGACCTGTGCTCTCCCGCACCGCACGGCGATGGGACAGTTAGGGGCGAGGCTGGCCCATTAGCAGGGACAGTTAGGGGTCCAACCACCTGGAGCTTTCATTTTCAGCTGAGGGTGCAAGTGTGGCCAGAAGGGGGGCGTCTCAGACTTCTCTTTCCTAACCGTGCGTGGAAATGCATGTCAGGCAAACACAGGAGGGCTTCGCTTTTCTCTTACTCCAGAAATGTGTCTAAAGCACGCTCAGTTGTCTAAAGGCAATAAAGGAACAAAGTGGGGAGGTGGTTTGCAACGTATGCTGAGGGCTGGCATGGTTCGGGCCCAGTGACTGGATTTCCCGAATGGCCAGGGAGACCCTCGTTAACACATCCCGTGACCGCTCTCCTCGATGGAGTCCACGGGACTCTGAGCCTCGTCTCCCTTTCAGATAAAATCCTCTATGTAAAGGTGCACGAATCATGTCCCTCCTGATCTTGCCGCCTCCCGTCTGGGCCGTGCTTCTCTGTGGGGGGGGGGGGGGGTGTTGTGGGGCTGCGTGTCTCGACGGACAGCGGAGCCTTAGAAAAGGCCAGAATCCTATTTACAGGCCTGACTTGCCATTTCACTCCTGGACTGATGAGGGCAGGTTTCTTTCTGTGCTGTCTGAAATCGTTTGGGGAAACCTGCTGTGTTCAAAGAACTCAAACAAAAGGCAGGACGAGTAAATAAGTCAGATATTTGCAGGCGCAGGCTGGAAACCGGGCCTCCCGCGGACACACACACACACACTGGTGGTGATTTTCCGGGCTCTTATCAGGCTCACACTGGCCAACCACCAGATCTGAAGGGCCAGGTCAAGGTTGGAGACCCCAGTAGGCTGAAGTAAGTACTCCCAGCTGGTCTGGAGAGCTGGGACTGGAGACTGGGGCTGGAATTACATCTGTACGTGGTTCAGGCAAGGTTCAGGAATCTGAGACAAGAGCCAGGCAGAAGCCAAGACATGGGGGAGGGGGTATCTCGGGCCAAGGGAATTCTGCACACAAAGGCAAAGAGGCAGGAAGGCACAGAGCACTTCTGAGGAAGAAGAGGGATGTATTGTTAGCGCCCAGGAACATGGGAGGACACAGAAACCCGAGGACGTGGGAATCGAGCCTCAAGACCCAGGAGAAAACTGAAAATTGTCCAGTGCTGGGAAGGTGGGGTCAAGGGAAGAGCTTCTCATCCTTGACTTGGGAAAGAGGAAAGCTGTTACCTCAAATCCCGGCGATGGGGTTGATTGTACTTGCAATCTCATGTGAGGGCCTTGGGGCTGGAAACCAGTCCAAAGGAGACTTGGGACTCAAATGCATTTATCAAAACCCTACTATGCGCAAAGCACTCTGTTCGGTTCTGAATCAGGAATGTGACGATTGGGAACACAGACGCCATATCAAGAGTGTAAACCATACCAGATTTGGTTCTGTCAAAAAGCCAAGTGTGTGGAATCTCCAGGCCTGATTGGACATATGATGTGCTGTAGACTCGTTATGAATATGGCAACTATAATTCACAAATCCCAGGTTAGATACACGATCCAACTAAGGATTTTTTTTCTTTCTCATGACTGAATTTATTTACATAGTTATTATAAGCTATTCTAAGATTCGGACATTAAATCACATTCAGTTCTACATTTTATAACTGATCTTTATCGAAAATAATAAAGACACATGAAGAGAACTTCAGTAATAAAAATGTACATGAGCGAGAAGCAAAGAAGTAAATTAGAATATGCATATGCTTTGGAGTAGAAAAACATGATTTCAAATCCTATCTGTACCCCTTACTAGCTGCGTGACTCAACCTTTCTGTGTCTTAGTTTTCTCATGTGTAAAATGAGGATAAAAAAATGATACCTTTAAGGCCCTATTGTGAGGATTAAGTGAAATACCATACAAAAAACATTTAGCAAACTGTCTGTACGTAAGTGCTCCAAAAATGAGTTTGTATTTTTGTTGTTGATTTTGTCATTCGCTTGTCGAGGCTGATAGCATATTGTTCCATTTATACTTTCTTTTTAAATGGATTCAGCTTGTTCCAGAAATCTTTATCCTTAATTTTTTCAAACAACTTTTTCAAACAAATCTTGGCAAATGTTTGTGTATTCATTTGGATTATTCAGAGAAAGTTTACATTTTTTAGTGATCAGGAGTGGCTTTTCCTAATCCCCTTAATTTGCCAATTTGTGAAAATGACCCTTGATCCCAACATTCCTACCTCATAGTAAAAGGATAATTCTCCACATCCCTGACATTTACAAGATTGATATTCTCGAGAGGAAATTATTTAAGTATATTATACTATATCTGATATATAATTACTCTGCTATATCCCATTTGGCTAGCAAGTCCTCATTAGGCTATGATTTAAGAACAAAAGGTTCATTAGACAGATCATTGTAAGACACAATAGCAAAAATACTTTGGCAAAGACTGTCTCATTCAGGGCTCTTTATGGACTAACACAAGGATAATCATGGAGCCTTAGCTTGGGTTCTCCAGGAATCGGACTCCGGGACAAGGATTTGAATGGATATGGTTTATTTGGGAATTGCAGGGAACACCGGTAAGGGAATGGGATTGTTATAAAGGAAACTGAAGGCACTCATTAAAGACGGTGCTATTAAGCCGGCTATCACAGTGGTGGGCCAACACCTGATCAGACAAGGCAACTCTGGAAAATGGCGCAGCACACACCATTCCTCAGAGTTACCCTACTCGAGGGGCAAGGCAGCTGAAGTATTTATACACCAACTTATGAAGCCACACCTCACCACTCGGGGGAGGGGGGCGGGGAGGTTAATTCACCGCCATTTTTTGGATTGCTACACATGGAGATAGCGTGGAGATCTGCGGTTCCGGGAAAGAGGTCTCAAGCAGTCGTGCAGATACTAGCCATTGGAACTCAGTCTGAGGATGTGGAAAGGTCCACAGGACATTGTGGGAGCTCTGACAATACCTTTTCTATCAGGAGAAACTCAAATGGGCTTTTATCCTATGGGATGTCAGGCTCCTGGGCTAAGGTTTGGGCTAAGCTCGGACTCTGGTTCTGTCTCTCTTACTCTGTTGCCTTAATCTTTTAATCTACTTGCCACTGACTGACATGTACTTTCTTGCTACCAGAGTGGTAAGAGCTAACAATGGAGCATGATCTTGGGGGCAAAAACTGGAGAGAGAAGTTCAGAGGATCAGAGCAAGGGCATTTTCCTCTATACCTGAAAACACTGGCCCATCTTTCTACACCTGTGTTAACTCCTGTTATCGCCTTACCTCACCCAAGGAATCGGGCCGAAAGACTGAGAAGGAGAAGTGGGAGACCAAGGGAACAGAGCTCTTCCTTGCCTAACATCATGGAAGCCAAGAGATTGCCTGGAGAGGAGATCCCAAGGAAGAGGCAGACCCTCAAATCCTAGCACAATGGCTCAGCGTCCTGGAATGTGATGACTGTCTTGCTATGCTACTCTTCTTCCTGTGGATGGGTAGATGGTAGGAAAATGGAGAAGATGGCCAACATTTATTAAGCTTTGTCTCCAGAATGTTTGGGTCGGTAGTTTGCACACCGCGGCACAGCTATAGTAGACATTTGCCCAGCGTTGGCTATCTACCCTGCACTCCTTAATAGTTCTCTAGTCTCCCATGGAGGAGGTTTCCATTGTGTACGGTCCTAGTGGGCAGCAGTGCTTACCTTTCATTAGGGCAGCCCAGGGGCCAGTATCTTGCTGTCCACAACTCTGCAGCCAGGGGGCTGGCAGGTAACAGTCAGAAAACATCCTGGAATTAATTTGCATACCTACGGAAGACTTGGAGCATAAGACAGCAACTGAAATGAGATCAGAAGATGAAACGAAAACATTTCTTTATTTCCCTGGGTTTTATAAGTGGAATATTTCAGAGTTAAACAGAAGGAGTTTTCTATGTAAGGGTCACTTGAACAGGTTTACCACACCGGGAGCAGGACTGATGATGACGATGATGATGGTGACGATGATGATGACGGCAATGATGACGATAGCGAGGACGACAAAGAAAATGGCTAACGCTTACCAAGTGCCTAGTCTAGATCAGACACGTCACCTGGGTGACATCATTTATACTTACAATAATCCTGTGATCTCAGTGCTCTCATGCTCTCCATTTTTCAGGAAGGAAGCTGAGGCTGAGAGAAGTTAAGTAACTTGCTAAAGCTCATACACCAACAAGTGGTTTCAAATCCAGTTTTATCAGATTCCAGAGCCTGAACTCTCTACTGTCATGCTGGGCTGCACCTTCTCGTAGCCAGGAAGTCAAATAGTTGCAAACAACTCGGCTGAAACTTATGACCAGAAGAGAATCCAAGTCCAAGGTAGTGAGGAGGGCACCATTAAACAAGCCGAGCGGAGTGTGACCTGGGAAGGGAGGCTGTTGTGACCAGATCATCGGGTCGTGATTCAAATGGAGTAGAAGGTACTGAGTGATGAATTCTGCAGGGAGGGCAGAGAACTGGTTCGGTGACTACAAGGATGATGGAGACAGTATGGGAGAATGATGCCATCCGAGAGACGGAGATGCGGTGCGGGGAGTGGCAGGTTCTGGTCAGTGGCTTCTGTGAGTTTAAACGGGATAGCTGCTCTATCTCCTGCCGTCATCTTCTTCAACATTGTGTTGATTTCCTGATTTTTACAAAACCCATCAGAGTCTTGACTTCCCAGTTTTGTTCTCCTCCTGGTCATCTGAGTACAATTTACATTAAATTTAAATCTCCATTTTTAAATATTCTCCCAAGCAATTCTGGGTCCCATTGGGACAAAATTCGGGTAATGATTTGGAGGCGTGGGCGTATTTGTGCCCACGCAGGCCCCTGCTTATTTCTCTTTGGTTTCATATCTCTAGTGATAGGGAAATTATATTCAAGAATGCTCAGTTCAGATATGTGTAATGTGTGCTTGAGGGTTTTTTTTTAAAGATTTTATTTATTTATTTGAGAGACAGAGAAAGTGAGAGAGAGCATGAGAGGAGAGAAGGTTAGAGGAAGAAGCAGACTCCCCATGGAGCTGGGAGCCCGATGTGGGACTCAATCCCAGAACTCAAGGATCATGACCTGAGCTGAAGGCAGCTGCTCAACCAACTGAGCCACCCAGGCACCCAGAAGGGGAAGCAGGCTCCCTGCTGAGCAGAGAGCCCGATGTGGGGCTTGATCCCAGGACCCTGAGACCATGACCTGAGCCGAAGGCAGAAGCTTTAACCCACTGAGCCACCCAGGCGCCCCTGCTTGAGGGGTTTTAATGATGATTCGCGTATTACAAATATTAAATATTGACTTTGGAGTTTTTTTTTTTCTTTTGTCTGAGAGTGTCTAAGGGTGTAGAGGACCTGCTTTTGAGTATGGACTGCCAACTGATTTTATGTGCGTGCGCGTGTGCGTGCGTATGTGCACGCGTGAGCCCTTGCACGCATATACATGTGCCTGCCTGCTTCTACCCACCAGGAAGCTGGCAGGTACCCTGAGGGCCACTGGTAGTGTGATGTTCTCAGAGTTGTGAAAAGGAAACTTGAGAAATCAGGTTGAAGAAATTATTTTTCATCTACTTCGGCCTTAGGGATATAATAATGATGGATATAATATTTGTGCAGATATCTCAAGCCAGCATAAATTAGAAAGGATGAGACATGGCACCCCTCCTCCACACATAGTCCTTGCAAACACTTCTCAAGACCCCTTGTTTACATTAGTTGTTGGGGAAATGTGCTTTCACGTGGGGGGCAGAAAGGGTTGGAGGAGGAAGAGTGTGTGTTCAGGTGTCTCAACAGCTGTGTGAAGAACATCCTTGCTGGTGGAAGTCAGTTGTTCGCCAAGGTCCAAGACCCCTATGTGTATCTAACCGTGCCTCCCCCTCCTCTGCTGGTGTGAGACTTCAGAGCCCAGAAAGTGAGCCTGGCAGGCTTGCAGGCTGGCTAAGCCCCAAGTCAGAGGTTCATTATTGTTGAAAGGAACCATAGGGTTTATCCAAATTACTGAGACAAGGTCACAATGGAGACCAAATCCAATTTTCTATTTTGGGAACTTTGTGATAAGAAGGATAAGCCACCAGGCATCTTATTTGCGTTAAGGACACGGGCCTCCTGGGATAAATGTGAAGGCTCTCAGCACAGCAGGATTGAAAATGTGAACACAGAAGGGGAGGCAAAGACTGTTCCAACATTGGGGGTTGATAGGAACTCACTTGAAAGTAGGAGAGAAAGTGCAGTCCCTGGGCTCTTTTCTGTGACACTAGTCTGGGAACATCGAGAATTGCATTTAATGGGACACTGGAGGGTGACCCTCATATGCCCTCTGGCCTGATCTTTTGGACCTTATCTTGTAGCAAAGGAAAGAACAAAACCAAAATAGTCGGGATACTCCTCCTAATACAAGGTAGTATGCCTCTGAGAATAGATCACATTAGGCTGGCCAAGCGGACGTTACTGAAAAGAAGAGATGCTTCCCATTGGAGGCCCCAGGAGCAGTGGTGGCGGCAGCAACAGTGGTAATGAAGTGGTGACAACTGTATGCACAGGGCTCAGGAAGCGGTTAGCAGTGTGCCTCAAATACTACTAGTGATAACTACGACTTACTGAAGCTTATCATGTGTCAGGCCTTGTTCATACGTTACGCAGACCCCATGGAGTCCATACTGGCTGACCTCCAATTTACATATGAGAAAACAGAATCAGAAGGGTGATGGCACACTTGCAGTCACTCCTGCTACCGTACAGCCCAGCGACTAGAAGGAGGGATCACTCTGGTGGGCCCCACTGAAAGGCTGCGGTGACCCGGCAAAAGAGGGGCCCCGTGATGTGATGCTCCCTTCCTCTGGGGTCCGGTTTGTGCATGTGGGAACCGAGGACAGGCCGGAACAGTGGTCCTCAGCAGACTAGCCCTGTCCATCAGAAGAGGTTTTGGAAACTTCTCGGGGCATGTTTGTCTTCTCATGTATTTCTGCCCCGGCCTTGGCGTGTAGAAATAAATACTGTTTTACGATAAATCACTTTCCCATTTCCCCCTCATTTACATCACAGGATGTTATTTTTTGTTTTTTAATTACAAGTGTAGGCAGGTTGAATCATCCGTGTTTTCCGTCTCAGGATAATGGGAGGAGTTAACTGTGCACTGAGAGCAAGCATTAGGTTAAGCAGCACAGTTCTATAAGGTTTATAACAACCCCTCCAGTTGTGATGGTCTGTGGCTCCAAGTTAGTCCTGGGGCTAGTGAAGCGATGCGATGCCTGGTAGCCGGCGTGTTGGGATGAGCTGGCAGCCGAGGCCTGCCTCCCTGCCTCGCTCGGAGAGAGGGACCCGCGTGGCCCACACCCAGGGCGCCCTGCAGCTGAGGTTCTGCTGCCACCACGGTAGGTCGTAGAGGTTCCTCCACAAAAGACCACATAGCTTTGGACTTTGGCCTCTTTTCTTTCCAGTACGGGCCTCTGTTTGCATCATGAGGCTACAGGGAGGGTGCTCCACTACTCTGGGCCTGTGGGATGAGGTAATGGAGGAAATCCACTAAGACAAGTTGTGTGTCTCCTGACTTCCCTCCCTTTAGCTCAGGTCATGCTAATGAGGTTCGAACCACAGATTTTTTTCTGTTCTACTCACTCAGCTCCTCCCCTCCCCTTCATACTGGTGAGATCTTCCTTACTCCTGACTTAGAGGACTTTCCATCCTTTCTCCTTAGGCCAGCCCCAGCCATAACCCTTGACTTTCAGTCTGAGACTGCTCGTTAGGTTAGCAGCTCCATGGCTGTGTCCTTCCAGAGTTTCTGCTAGCATCTCTTAACAAGTTTCTCCCTAGAGACTTCCTCTTGGTCTGCCAGAGAGTGCCTTCCAGAAGTGACTTCCTCTTCTAAGGCCTTTCTAAACTACCCCTAACTCACTGCTTCCCCCAGTCATTCCAGCCTGAATCAAGTCCTTGATGGTGTTACGTGACCTCAGTTTCTATGCACAGCACGTTTTCTCTCTGGCACGCTGTCCAGTGAGTTCCATCATTGTATCTCCATCATCCTCCAAGGAAGGGGGGCTTCTCAGTTGTCTTAGCAGTGATAGACGTGTTCTACAGGAAGTTGCACGAGGATAGGGACACATAGGTAATATTCACTATCATCTAACAGTGCGAGCACAGATCATGTGAGCACAGATCCTGGCACCGAATGGGCACTCAGTAAATGTATTCTAAGTCCCTGACTGACTATGAAGTCCACTGTCCCACTTCCTGTTCAATGTAATGGGGATCATGGCATCTCCTTGGTCTCTAAATAGCTATTAAAATCTTAGGATTTTCTATAAGGGGTCATGGATACTGATCAGCACCCAGAACCAGCCTGGTCCTCACCAGGGTCCTAAAACTCTCATGGCCCAAATTCACGAAATCTTTGCCCTAGATCCATTTATACAAAGTTCTACAGACCCCAAGATATATAGTCCAGCAGGGCCCATGCCAAGCAGCTTGACTTAGAGTGGGGTAAAAAATGAGAAGGGGCACTCCTCCATTTTTCTTCCCTGTCTTGGTGAAGGCTGGCCTAGACCTTCATTGCCCTGGTCTTTCAGAGCTGTCCATGACTTGGGATTCTCTAGGACTCTCTAGTTAAAATTTGATTCAAGCCACACAGTGTCTTTTTCTCCTCAGAAAATGGGAAAATAGTACTGGCCTGTGAGTCATACATGGAAAGTGTTCATCACGATGCTGAGAAAAACTATTTCCAAAGGGCGTCCAGATATAACTGTTGTTTCCACTGCACCCCAGGGGCCAAGGACTGTGATGTGCACCCTGTGAAAGGGACGACAAAATTGCCTACTTCTTAGGGCCCTGCAGGGATTGGGAATGTCATCACTCTGCTTCCTTAGAGTGTATACTCACAGGGAAGTTAGTGAAACCTGTGACCTTGGGCAAGGTGATTCATGCTCTTGGCCTCAATGTCTGCATTTTTAAAATAAAGGATTTGGACCTGTTGAGGTTTCAGGCTCCTTCAAAGAGATGATATTGAAAACATAGGGGCTTCGAAACAGATAAATGCAAATTTCATTCACATCTCTGCTACTTGGTGGCTCTGTGATTCTGAGCGAAATCAGTTCACTGCTCCTCGCCTCGGTTTCCTTCTCTGTAATTGGAGAGAAAAGCTACTTCATTAAATGAGAGAGCATACAAGAAAACACCTAGCACAGTGTTAGAACTTAGCAGTTACTAGTTTCTTTTTCGTCTCCTTTCTTTCTTCCTTGCTCTGTGCGGCCATAAATTACTGTCGAGTGCTGGGGAGTGCTAAAAAAACAAGCCTAGTGATGTCACGGCCACGTAGCGCATGGAAATGCAGAGTAAGGCTGCTTCCATTTGCTGCTCAGAGGGCAAGGAGTGCCTACTCCAGGTGACGAGGAGATTTTCTTCTGGAAGCATCTGCCACGGACCCGGCAGCATTAGCAGGATTCCTGCCTCTGTTCATTTCCCCTACAGTACAGTATACCCCCACTTTGCGCTGATTCAGTCCATCGGATTAGGATTTGCCCTCTCAACCATTGGTGTTTTATCAGTTTGGGAGATTGGCACTCACTTTTTTGACTCAAGGTGAGAGGTCAGAGTCTCCCTTTAAATCCACTTAAGAATTTCTATTTCTTGGCCTATTTAACTAGGACCTATGGACTGAGTATCAGCAAATAGGCTTGCATAGTCTCATTATCCATGGAATGTACATTCCTGCTGAGTAGAGTAGATTACTAATGCCATCAGAAACCAGAGCTTGTTTCTGTGGATTTCAGCAGTTCCCCGTGCGTGCTTTGCTTTGGTGCTCTTGTGCGGGAGCATATATTGCCTGCTCAATTACTGACTATCAGGGCCCAATAATTTAATGGTTAAGAAGGTGGCTGTGGAATCAGACTTTCTGACTGTGAGGTCCTATTCTTCCGTCTTACTAGCTGTCTGACCTTAGCCAAGTTAATTAATTTGGCCTGAAACAGACATAATAGTAGTACTTGCCTTGTGTGTTTGTTGTGGGAATTAAATGAGATAATGCATGTGAATCACTGAAAACAGTGCTTGGCATAAAGCGAGCATTCAATAAATGTTAGATCTCACCAGGGTTAGTATTAGCATTAGGCTCGCCATTATTATTAGAGCCCTTTGTGAAGGTATACCTAATCTCTATTAGATTCCATCCTGTTTTATAAAGGGGAGTTGTAGGGAAATGCTTTATATCTTATATTTGTGATAAAAATTTTAGCAATGAAGTAAAGAGGAAAAAAAAAAAGACACCAAAATCTTTGTTTTAGCCAACATGGGGCTTGTAGTTGATCTTGGGCTGGTTGGACTGCTGTGCCCTACCTCTGTCCAAAATCCACTTAATATTTGCTTAAAACACTCACCGTGTTTTGGGCAGATCTGTAGATTTCTATTTTTATCATATAGCTATATAGTTTCCCAAAATATGGTTCTATTTCCCATCCCCTTAAATAATCAGTTTTATTTTGAACAGTGTGAACATTTGTATTGAGGTTTGAGAGAATTAATAAATACCCCCTGAGCTCCTATCTCAGGTTAGAGCCAATGGAGAGATAGAACCAGGGGTCAGGCAAATGGAAATAAAAATAATCAGCTTTACTACTCATACAGCTGATGGGAGAACGTAGCTGAGGTTTGAGGACCTTACCCATGCTTCGTTGAAACTATCTCCTGCGACATTTCAAATCTGCCCACCCCACTAAGCCTCTGGGAAAGTGGAGCAAGCAGACCTGTGCAGGAAGGCAGGTCCCAAAAGAGTAGAAAGGAGGCGGCCAAGGCAAAGATGCCTAGGTTATTGATGCAAGCTCACCGATTAAGTCCTAGTCACTTCTCCAAGGGGGAGCAACGAGTATGGTCCATCTGCATGGTGGGAGATTCTCCCACTCTCCTAGACAGTTGGGTTTTTTTAAAGATTTTTTTTTCAAGATCATATTTATTTATTTATTTGAGAGAGAGAGAGAGCTCACAGAGAGGAAGAGGGAGAAGCAGACTCCTTGCTGAGCTGCGAGCCCAATGTGGGGCTCCATCCCAGGACCCCGAGATCATGACCTGTGCTGAAGGCAGACGCTTCATGGACTGAGCCACTCAGGCGCCCTAGACAGCTGTTTCATATTGTCTCGTCTCTTCTCAAACGCCAACAACTCCTTTCTATCCTCACTCTCAGTTGATGGACTTGCTTGCGATCTCACTGAGAGGATAGAAGCACTCATCAGAGATTTGTCCTAGGCTTATCATCAATTTTTCTGTCTTTACTGGAGCTTTTCCATACTGAAACATTCTCCTATCCTAAAAACAACAAAACAAAGCCCTCTCTCCACTTCCTTCATGTACTGCCCTGTCTCTCTCTCCTGCTTACAGCAAAACGCCTTGGAAGGGTTACCCATATTCCCTCTCCAATTCCTCTCCTGTTTTCTCAAGAGCCTATTCTTTTTTTTTTTTTTTTTAAGACTTTACTTATTTGAGAGAGTGAGAGCAAGAAAGCACGAGCAGGAGGAGGGACAGAGGGAGAAATAGACTCCCTGCTGTTCAGCAGGGGAGCCCTACGTGGGGCTCGATTCCAAGACCCTGGGATCATGACCTGAGCTGAAGGCAGATGCTTATCCACGGAGCCACTCCGGTGCCCTCATGAGGCCCTTCTAATTAGTCTTTGGCCCTTATTCCTCCACCGGCACTGTGCTTATCAAAGCCATCAGTGAATTCCTCATTGCCAAATCCAATCACTGATTATCAGTTCTCATCTTATTTGTTCTATCAGCAGCCTTTGACAGAATGTATTACTTTGTCTTCCTTGAACGCTCTCTTCACTCGGCTTGCAGGACGCTGCCTTCTATTTCTCTGGCTCTTCTTTCTCAAACGTCTTTGCTGTTGTCACCTTATTTTCCTGACGCCTAAACATTGGAGATTCATGGGACTCAGTCTTGGGACCTCTTCTCTTTTGTAAGCGCTACACTCATGCTGATAACTCTCACATGTGTATCTCTAGCCTAGACCTCTCTGTGGAGCTCCACACTCATATACCCAACCACTTACCAGGTATCTCCATTTGAACGTCTGATTGACAACTCAGACTTCGCATGTCCAGAACTCTTGACCTGTTCCCCCAAAACTGCTTTTCCTAGTCTTCTCTATCTACTTTAATAATAACAGTTCCATTCTTTCAGGTGCTCAGGCCTTTTATACCTTGAAGTCATCTTTGATTCCTGTCTCTAGCTTACAATCTTAAAAAAAAAAAAAAGTTCATCAGCAACCCAATGGTCTCAACCTTCAAATCCGGTATCATTATTGGATTATCCATATCCAATCCATAATCCAATCCAACTGTCCATAATCCAATCACTTCTTACTGCCTCTACTGTCACTACGCTAATGGAAGGTGCTGTTATTTCTTTTCTGCATTATTGCGGCTTATTAGCTGGTCTCTGGCTTTCTCTCTTGCCCCTCGTCTTGCCTCCAAAGTTTATTTTCCACATCATAGCCAGAGTGATTTTCTTTTTTTTTTTTAAGCTTTGTTTATTTATTTATTTGAGAGAGAGAGACTTTGCAGGGAGCAAGAAGCAGAGGGAGAAGGAGAGAAAATCCAAGCAGAATCGAATCCATGCTGACTGTGGCACCTGACGTGGGGCTCAATCTCACGGCCCTGAGATCGCTACCAGAGCCCAAACCAAGGGATGGATGCTTAACTGACTGTGCCACCCAGGCACTGCCTCCAGCTTTTTTTTTTTAAGTATGCTCTATTCCCAACGGGGGGCTCGAACTCATGACCCCACGATCAAGAGTTGCATGCTCTCCTGACCGAGCCAGCCAGGTGCCCCTAAAGAGATTTTCTTTAAACTTAAGTGATGTCATGTCACTCCTCTGCTCAAACCTTCCATTACCCTCAGAGTAAAAGACAAAGTGGACATCTGTCCACTTCAAGGTCTGCATGAACGGTTCCCTGTTACCTTTCTGCCCTCAGCTCTTATGGTGCCTCCCCTTGTTCGTGCCTCTCCAACAACACAGGCCAAGTTGCTGTTGCTCAGACTCCCGGGTCCTTACCTCAATGCCTTTGCACCTATTGTTCCCTCTGCCTGGGCCACGCTTATCCCAGCTCTCTTCATGGCTTGCTTTCTCATCTCCTTCAAATCTTTGCTCAAGTGTCACCTACGCAGCGAGGCCTTCCCTGACCGCCCTCTCCAAGATGAACCGCTTCCCTCCTGGGCATTCCTTATTTCTGCTTAGCACATAGTACATTCTGACTCACTATCTATTTTACTCATTTGTCTTGTTTATTAACATTCTCCGTCTCCTTCTCCCATCATGTAAGTTACTTGAAGCATTAGGGCAGAGATTTTTGTTTCTTCACTGCTCTACCCTTAATATATGACCTAGAGGAGATAATAAATACGTGGTTTTTTGAATGAACTCAAGGCTTAAAACCCCAAGACTTTAAAACCATAAAATTTAGAAGTTCTTCTAAATCTACAAAGAACTTCTCAAACTCAACACTCACAAAACAGATAATCACGTCAAAAAATGGGCAGAAGACATGAACAGACACTTCTCCAAAGAAGACATACAAATGGCTAACAGACACATGAAAAAATGTTCATCATCTTTAGCCATCAG
>CM052801.1:86021827-86050804 GCA_028533885.1 Nasua narica | reverse complement strand
TTTTTTTTCCCCAAATTTGTTTATTTTAATTTTTCAGTGTTACAAGATTGATTGTTCATTCACCACACCCAGTGCTCCATGCAGTACGTGCCCTTCTCGATACCCACCACCAGGCTCACCCGCCCCCACCACCCCCTCCCCTCCAAAACCCTCAGTTTGTTGCTCAGAGTCCACAGTCTCTCCTGGTTCAACACCCCCTCCGATTTCCCCCCATTCGCCCTTCCCTTCCTTCTCACGATGCCCTCCATGATTGAGAAAAGTTTTTGATTACCAATGCAATCTTTTTTTACTTGTTATATGTGTATGCAGCTTTTCTATTTCTTCTTGAGTCAGTTTCAGTAGTTTGTGTCTTTCTAGGAACCTGTCTATTCATCTAAATTATTTAATTGTTTGCCATGCAGTTGTTGATAATATTCCCTTAATCTTTTGTATTTCTCTAAGTTATTTAGTAATGTCCCCTCTTTTATTTCTGGTATTAGCAGTTTGAGTCCTCTCTCTCTTTTTCTTGGTCAATTAAACTAAAGTTTTATCAATTTTGTCGATATTTAAAAAAAAAACAACTTTGGTTTTGTTGATTTTCTCTTTTTCTTCTGTTCATTTGTGTCTGTTCTATTATGTTACTCTTTTTTGAATTCTTTGGATTTAGTTTGTTCTTCTTTTTCTAGTTTCTTAAGTTGGAAGTTTGGTTTTTGATTTGAGACCTTTCTTCTTTTATAATGTAGGCATTCAAAGTTATACATTTCCCTCTTACCACTGCATTAGCTTCATTTCATAGACTTTGGTATGTTGTGTCTTCATTTTCATTCATCTGAAAGGTTTTTTTCAAATTTTCATGACTTCTTCTTTGACCCATTGATTATTTAGTAATGTGTTTTTTAATTTTAACATACTTATGAACTTCCCAAAATTGATTTCTAATTTAATTCCATGCTTTGGAATTAAAGTGGGTGAAAGAACTTACTTTGTATGATTTCAAACCCAGAGTGACACTTCCCCTCTGTAAGGTGGACTTTGGAGGAAGGCAGTAGCTTCTGGTCTTCTCAACTTGCCCCTCCCTGCATAATATTTCTGCATTTTGAGCAAACTGGGGCACAGGTAAATTAGGGCCAGTATTTTTGGCCTCCTACAGTTAGAATAGAACTTATACCCTACAAATGAAGGGGGGTGGGTGAAGAGAAACCAAATTCTTTTGCCATGCCTGGATGAAATAGAGCTTCTGCAACATGGTGTTGTGAGGAAGGAGAAACAACAGAAACCTGATCATTCTGGGTAAAACTCTGTCCCCAAGACTAGAAACTGGGGAAGAAGGAGCATCTGTCTTCTAGGTTACACATGGCAAGGTAGACCTTATATAACATGAACTGGTAGAAGAGAGAGTAATAGACTGAATTATGGCTCAAATGCCATAGACTCTCACTGTTCCTACTGAGATTTAGTAGATTTTCTTGAATAAATGTTTTTCCATTTTTGATATGCCCTTGGGAAAATCTCCAGAAACTTTGAATGATTTGTTAAAAATAACTTTCATTACTTAAACTGTTGTTTGACTGGGGAGAGGGTAAGCTGGAATCCTTACTGCATTGTTCCAGAAGTCCTGCCTCTCAAATAGTATTTTTATACATAGAAACTTCTCTAGAAAATCATCTTACACCTGTCATCTTTCCTTATTTAGGCAAAATTGAATGTATGCAAAGACTCCCTAGAGGTGATCTAGAAGTTTAGAGATCAGGTGACATGGATAATAACCTCAGAAAATAGTTGTGTTGAGTCAGCGATAGTTCTGGAATAGTCCATTGTCTTTTTTCTCTTGACAAAGATCACCAAGGCACTTCTGTTGTCAGGCTAGATAACTAACAGTGTCAATTGCTATCTACATGATCATGAAAGACCTAGAGGGTGACTATATCTGTTTGACAGGAAGGAACACCCTGTGTACCTGGACGACCTTCACATTGCGTCCACTGCACACATTTTAGCCATCACTACATTTGCTGCCAATTCTTGCCTTACATGAGTCTGTATATAGGATCCTAGAAAAATCTGTGTTGATTTGGAAATGTTTTTAGACATGATGAAGAGAAAAATCTCCTGCATTATGAATGGGGCTGTTATTGATTTGATGCCCAATGTCTGTTTTCTTGAAAAATTTATATAGTGCCTTCAGCGATCAAAGCATTCAGCTAGTTTATTGACCCCAGCTCATCAAGCACTTCTCTTCCCTTCTAAAGAAAAATGAGGCATTTCGCTTCTGATAAAAGACCACTTAACTGTGGTCTCTGCATAATATTTGAGAATTCTACTTGTTTCTGTTAATCTATGTGGATAAACTTCATGGAACAAGGATCTTTGAAAATTTAACTATTTAAGTTCTTTGTGATGTTGCCTTTATGTTGTGATGATAAGCCCATGTTAACAGAGACAGAATAATTCCTTGGCTATCTTATCTCCAGCCAAGACGTTTTATGATGATAGACAAAGCGTTCCAGGGGATCTACAGTGAAAAACTCCCATGTATAGTATAGTGATTCAACAATTCCGTACATCACTGAGTGTTCATCATAAGTGCACTCCTTAATCCCTATCACCCGTTTCACCTATCTCCCCAACCCCTCTATTGTACGCCTGAAACTAATATAACATTGTGTGTTAACTATACTGGAATTAAAATTAAAAAAAAAAGAAACTCCTATATAAGTCAGAAATGTCATCATTTCCTGGGATCTGTTCAATAGTACTCAAGGAAAACACTTCCTCCCCATTCCCCAGGCCATGGAAGACAAACTTCTATCATCTCTTCTATTTCTATTTTATTTTATTTATTTTTTATTATGTTATGTTAGTCACCATACAGTACATCATTTGTTTTTGATGTAGTGTTCCGTGATTCATTGCTTACGTATAATACCCAGTGCTCCATGCAATCTGTGCCCTCCTTAATACCCACCACCAGGTACACCCCATCCCCCTCCCCTCTAAAACCCTCAGTTTGTTTCTCGGAGTCCACAGTCTCTCATGTTTTGTCTCCCTAACCAATTCCCCCCCTTCACTTTTCCCTCCCTTCTCCTGTGGGATGTTATTCCATCTCTTCTATCTTGAAAAGATAGTTTAGGGAAGGAAATTCTGCACCTCTGTCTATTCTTTTACTTGCTTCTGTCTAATGAAGGAAGGATATACTAATATGATTGGTGATTGCCTGACATCCATTGAGCCACACTTAACAAATGGGGAAAGTAACAGTGATTCCAAAACAGGATTAGTATTACTGTTTCTCTCTTTCTCCCTTTAACTGCCTTACCCATGGCTTGGTAAATGTGTAAGCAGTTATCCTCTCCCATGTGTAAGCACACATACATGTAAGCATACCAGGGGCAGGGCCTACAGCATGCCCTCTGCATGCAAACTTGATCTTTTCTCATTCGCATTCTTGCTCTCACTTATGTTCTCTCTCTCTCTCTCTCTCTGCCCCCCCCCGCCCAACACACACACACACACACACACACACACACACACACATGTTCACACTCTTGCTGGTAACTATGGTAACTGTGGGTAAGGAAGACCTGTTGTCTTTAGAAATGGCTTTATAAGCCAGGATCTACCGTATAGATACAGCTCTCTGCACAGACAGGTCTCAAAGTCTACTTTCAACAAGATAATAGGGAGATGCTCTTTTGATCTCAAGATCCAGCTACATTCTCCAACCTAGCTTTAGCAAGAAAGCTGTGTGTTTGGGGGGGGTTATTGAGCACTTGCCTTGATCACTAATAAAGCTGATCCCCATTTAACTGGGGATTAGTTAAATGTTTGGTTACATTAGTTAAATGTTTAAAATTAGTTAAATATTTAAAAAAAATTTTTAATGGTGACCATTAAAATTTTTTTTGCCTTAGGCAGAACCCAGAATGGGGAAGGGGTAAGACTTAGTTCTTTCCTCCAATTTACAATGGTTACTAATAATCCATTCCCTAATTCTCTGTTTTGACAGCCCTAGTAAACAACTTACTGAAAAGAGACTCTATGAGTCTTTGAAATGGGAAGTCTTCGAGTTCCTTGACATCTTTACCTCTGTCCGGATCAACCATGATCTACTGTGTCTTTGTACTCACAAAAAAAATTGAATCTAACATTATGATGGGGGTTGTTTTTATCCCACCAAGACTCTGACTCCAGCAACCTCCTCCCCAGAGCCTGATTCACCAAATCCTATATATCTGGTAAACAAACCTGGTATAAGATATGATCTCATCTGGAAAGTACTGAATAATGATAAGGATGATTGTACACAGCTATACTACTGGCAGAGAAGACCTATACCCATGAGCCTATGGCACAATACCACCACTATGGTCCTTTCAAAATAGTGACTAAGGTTACCAATACTTGACAACTTCATGTTTTAAATGATCCTTTCAAGTGACATCTTCACTAGGATCAGGAACAGGATGGGGTGACCCAAGTGATCCTAGTATCCCTCCCCTGCCATTCTTAGAGGTCATTCTTGTTTTTATCTCCAACATTGCCTTATTCACACAGTCTTGGCATTTTTCCAGCAGTGATGGATATTCTTCTCATAACACATTTAATATCTTGCATCTGTCTTCCATAGCATCTGCATTACGAGATGCTGTAACAAATTACCACAAAATTGGAGGCTTAGTAAAACAGAAATTTACTCTGTCATAGTTCTGGTTTAGCTAGAAGTCTGAAATCAAAGTGTCAGCAAAGCCACATTCCCTCCCAAGACTATAGGGGAGAATCCTTCCTTGTCTCTTCCAACTTCTGGTGGCTATGGGCATTCCTTAGCTTATCACAGCATAGCTCCAGTTTCTGCCTCCCTCTTCACATGGTCTTCTCCCCTGTGTCTCCCTTTGTGTCTTCTTTTCTGTCTTTTATAAGGACACTTATTAGATTTAGGGCTCACCCTAATCCAGGATGATCTTATCTCAAAATTCTTACTTTAATTACATCTACGAAGACCCTTATTTCAAGTAAGGTCACCTTCTGGGGTTCCAGGTGGACATATCTCTTTTGAGGGGGACACCATTAAACCCCCTACAGGAACCAAGCACCATTTCGTATTTCCAGAAACTTCTTCTATGCATGGAGCCCCTAGTTTGTACTCTGAGTTTTGAGGGTGTTCTTTCCCATTACTCAACTCTGAGATCTGCCACTTCATACTATTTTTCTAGCTTTGATCTTTGGCTTCTGTATCAAGAGTCTTTTGGCTACAAACATAGATGGCTTAAACAAGAAAGGCGGGACTTACTGGCTCATGTTAATAAAAGTCAAGGGATAATAATAGCTTCAGTTGTAGCTTGCTACAGAGGCTCAAGTGAAACTATTAAGGCAACTTTCTGTGACTATCTTAGCACTGCTTTTGTCTCCACTAGCTTTTCCAGATTGGCTCCTTTTTTGGTAACAAGATGGCTGAAGCAGCCCCAGGTTTCACATTCTCATACAACCAAAGTCAGTGGAAAGGAAAATAGTTCTACCTCTCAGAAATCTCAGTAAAGGATTCATGGCTTCTCATTGGTTCAGATTAGGTCACATGTCAATCCATGAGATAATCACTATGACCAGGGATATCCTGATTTGCTTGGGCCAAACAAGTTCCACTCCTAGAACTGAGAGTGGAGATCAGTTCCAAACAAACCAAATAGACTGAGAGTTGGGCAAAGTGGATCATGAAGCAAAAGATGAAATTATATTTCCTTAAGACTGAGGAACGAATATTGTGGGGACATCAGTGTCCAGTACAGCTTCTCTCTTAATAGTGACTTGGGTTCTGTCTTTGGCTAAGCTATCATTTGCAGCCCTGGATAAATATATCATTTCAGTCCATGACTTCATGGTATCTTAAAGAAGCTGAGTCCTGAGATTTACCTTGGCTTTCTGCCAGAAGCACTGCCTATGGGCTACACAGTCAGTATGTTCTGCTTAGTGCCCTAAATAGCACGCAAGTATGAAGAGGATACCTGGTAAAACTTTTCTGCTATCCTGTGTTCAACAGATATCCAAAACACACTCTGGCTTTCCTAAAAGTGAGGATTGAGTAGATTTTCAGAGCTAGTGCTGCTCTCTCTCTAACAGTATGTTATTTGGTTTTCTTTGTGGATGTGACTCTGGGATGAGCGTTAAAACAAAGAACTTCTATCTAGATTAGCATGGAAGCCTAAAAACCCCAAAGGATGAACCAAATTGAAATTCTATGACAGAGCTAATCCTCAAAAATCAAGTACCATAATCAGTTGTGAGACAAGATGGTTCCTTTAGGCTTTTAATATTGCCCTATATTGTACGGGCAATTCTTGCCTGCCTCTATTTCAGCAACAAACAGCCTCTATAATAAAAATCTGGGCCCAGGGATTCTCTTGCACAAAAGGATGGCTCACGGTGTTGTGTTGGAGGTATGTTCTGTATTTAGTTAGGGTAAATTCAATTAGAGTAAGCTAGGAGGGGGAAGATTTGAAGAGCATCTAAAAATGATGAAATGGGGGCGCCTGGGTGGCTCAGTGGGTTAAAGCCTCTTCCTTCGGCTCAGCTCATGATCTCAGGGTCCTGGGATCAAGCCCTGCATCGGGCTCTCTGCTCAGCAGGGAGCCTGCTTCCCCTCTCTCTCTGCCTCCCTCTCTGCCTACTTGTGATCTCTCTCTCTCTCTCTCTCTCTCTCTCTCTGTCAAATAAATAAATAAATAAATAATCTTTTTTTTAATTAAAAAATTAAAAAAAAATAAAAATGCTGAAATGTCTCAATTGCTGCCGGCATCCAAAAGAGCAACATCTCCTTGCTTATTTGATTAAGTGGGTGAGGGGTGATATAAATTAGTACAATAAAATAATAGTTACTGTTTATTAGTTAATGACTATATGATAGGCATTATACTAAGTACTTTATATGCAATGCCCTTAAGTTTTTAGCAACTCTATGGAGTGGTTCTGATTAAATACTCTTTACTAGCCCGGACTGAAAGAGACAGAGTTGGGACAAAATTAAGGAAGAATGACTTCAAGGCAGAGCATGTATGCCAAGGCTAGAAAAGATAAGCCTACCACCCCCAAAAGGCTCAGAGGACAGAACATTAAGCCATAGAGGGTTACTCTTGGGCCTGGAAACCTAATGGAATTTGCCCTACTGTGTTGTGTACTTGCCAGGGTATTACATGTGGGTTGAAGGATTAAGATCAGCATGAAGCAGAATACAAATCTAGAAAAGAAGAATTCATTGTCCAGGAGGAATTCACCTATGCATTGGAATAGTTTATTTGTTAACATATTTGTTTAAGTTTATTTACTTAAGTAATCTCTATACCCAGTGTGGGTCTTGAACACATGGTCTGAGATCGAGAGTCACATGTTCCTCCTACTGAGCCAGCCAGGTGCTCCTGCATCAAGATATTTTAAAACTTTTGTTTTTGACATTGTTTCAGACTTAAGAAAAGTTTAAAAAATGGTATGAAGGGTCTTCACATTCCCCAAATGTTAATATTTTCCACATTTGCTTTATCATTCTCCCCTCCTCCAGTCTCTTCCTATGTTCCTTTTCCTCTTTCTCCCCTCCCCACTGTTCTCTCCCCCAACTCATGCATATATATTCATTTTTCTCAACTATTTCAGAGTAAGTTAGAGATATTTTGCCCTTTAATCCTAAATACTTTATTTCCTAAAATCAAGAACATTCTGATACCACTTCAATACAGTTATCAAAATGAAATTAACATTAATGCGATTTTTTAAAAAGATTGTATTTATTTATTTGACAGAGAGAGACACAGTGAGAGAGGAAACACAAGCAGGGGAAGTGGGAGAGGGAGAACAGACTTTCTGCGGAGTAAGGAGGCCAGGACTTGATCCCAGGACCCTGGGATCATGACCTGAGCTGAAGGCAGACGCTTAACGACTGAGCCACCCAGGCACCCGCTAATGTGATATTTTTATCTAATATATTAATCTTATTCAAAGTCCACCAATTGTCCTAATGATGTCTTTTATAGGGAAGGAAAATCATGATCACATGTGTCATGCAGTTGCCACATTCCCTTAGTGTACTTTATTTGTGGATTCAAATTTAATGTTCTGGCAAAGCTATTTAGAGCTTGTCCTAATATTTACATGAATGCCTCCTTTTAAGCCTGGTCATGTTGATAGTCATGTTGATGACCAAGGTAGAGATACCTAAACTTTCCTGGAATGCTCAGAGGATTGGAATGGGTTTATAATGTAAGACTTGAAAACCCACCAACTGACTTTGTACCCTAGGAGGACCAGAGGCCTCCTTCAATAAGGGATGCACTAGTGATGGAGACACTAGTATCTTTGAGCTCAGTGATGGTTGTTATTTGTAGGCTGAGTTTGATAGTATGAAATTCTACCATGGAAATGGGCTCTATAATATTACTGTGGGTGATGAGATTCTGGCATTAGAGAAGCTAGATAGTAACTCTGGGACACCAACCATTATCCAATAAAAAGTAGCAAGAATGGAATGGTAATCAGAATGCCTTGATGCACAGAAATCTATGACAATCAAGGTATATCATGCTGTTCCTAAATGGGGAGTCAATGAGTGTATTGCTTAATTTGGTTATAATAAAAAAGTAGAAAGCTTCTAATTGAAAGGTTGCTGTCAGATGCCGCAATGGAAAATTGCACTCCCGCACACAATTTCCAGATTTAAGCGAGGTCATAGACATATTGATTCAAATGATGCTGGGTCACCTCACATATAGACAGTGGCTGTTCCTTTGATGTTTCCCCAAAGAGGCCTTTAGCCATTTTCCAGGATAGTTGTACACTGGACAAAAAGGGATATTCAGAGTCTAAAATTGTTATAGGTTTGAGCTGACATTGATCACAGAGGAAGTAAAACATCCTTATGTTCCTCTGATTAGTGTGGAGGCTCTCAGAATCCACAGAAGAAAGGGAGTTTCAGCTCAAGCCCATCTCACAGTGGGTCAGTGGGTCCATATACCTACACTGTGGCTCTTCTCTGATCTTTGAGAATATATATATATAAAATTGGGCTACACATTCTTAGATGCTGGAAGCACCCTTCAGTTGTTTCTCTGATCTATGGATTAAGTATCATTATAGTAGAAAGGACCAAGTTGAACCCATCAACCTTTCCCTGCCAGAAATTTGAAGCGAAAAATTATCATATTCCTAGAGGCACTGCAGAAATTAGTGTCACCATAAAAGATTTTAAAAATGTGGTCTTTTCTCTCAATGGTCTCCGTAAAACCACATGATTCATGGCTGATGACAGTGATTACTATAAACTTAACCAAATGGAAGCTTGATTGCAGTGCTGTGCTGGATGTAGTATCTTTATGAAAGCAGATCAACCTAGTTTCTAGCACTTAGCGTACAGCTATTGATTTGGAAGAATGCTTTCATCTTGATGCATATGAGCAGAGAGGATTGACAGCAATTTACGTGGTAAAGACAGTTTCAAACACTCTCTTGCCTCAGCACTATGTGAACTCATGTTCATCGACAGAATGTAGTCTGTAGGAACCATGAATTATCTCAAAATTCCTGAGAAGTTTTTTCTGTCCACATCGTGTTAATTGGACCTGCTGAGCTGAAGTGACAATACTCCTAGACAACTGAGTAAGACCAGGGTCTAAAAGGTGGGAGATAAACCCCATAAAGATTCATGGTCTTGTCATATTGATAAAATTATTGCATGGTCTGAGAACCTGCTGGGATATTTTCCCAAAGGACAAATTGTTGCACCGCAGACCCATACCACCAAGAGAGGAGGACCTCACTTAATTTGGCCCTAATAGGAACGTAATAGGAACAGACCTCCAGGGCTCTGGAGGAAGACCATGACATCCATAGCTCAGAAATGTTCTATTTAAAAATAATTTCTAAAGGCAAGGGAAACAAAAGCAAAATGAACTGTTGGAACTTCGCCAGGATAAAAAGGAAACAGTCAACAAAACCAAAAGGCAACTTACAGAATGGGAAAAGATATTCACAAATGGCATATCAGTTAAAGGGCTAGTATCCAAAATCTATGAAGAACTTATCAAACTCAACACCCAAAAAACAAATAATCCAGTCAAGAAATGGGCAGAAGACAGGAACAGACATTTCTGCAAAGAGGACATCCAAATGGCCAAAAGATACAAGAAAAAATGCTCAACGTCATTCAGCATCAGGGAAATACAGATCAAAACCACACTGAGATACCACCTCACACTACTCAAAATGGCTAAAATTAACAAGTCAGGAAATGACGGATGTTGGCAAGGATGCAGAGAAAGGGGAACCCTCCTACACTATTGGTGGGAATGCAAGCTGGTACAGCCACTCTGGAAAACAGTATGGAGGTTCCTCAAAGAGTTAAAAATAGAGCTACCCTACCACCCAGCAATTGTAGTACTAGGTATTTACCCAAAGGATAAACACCAGTGTTTATAGCAGCAGCGTCCACAATTGCCAAACTATGGAAAGAGCCCAGATATCCTTTGACAGATGAGTGGATAAAGAAGTGGTATATATGCACACACACATATATATACATATATATACACACATATATGTGTATACACAGACAATGGAATATTACTCAGCCATCAGAAAAATGAAATCTTACCATTTGCAACAATGTGGACGGAACTGGAGGGTGTTATGCTAAGTGAAATAAGTCAGTCAGAGAAAGACAATTATATGATTCCACTCATATATGGAATTTAAGAAACGAAACAGGATCATAGGGGAAGGGAGGGAAAAATAAAATAAGATGAAATCAGAGAGGGAGACAAACCATAAGAGACTCTTAACTCTAGGAAACAAACTGAAGTTGCTGGAGGGGTGGAAGGTGGAGGGATGGGGTAACTGGGT
Source organism: Nasua narica (assembly GCA_028533885.1). Lineage (NCBI taxonomy): Eukaryota > Metazoa > Chordata > Mammalia > Carnivora > Procyonidae > Nasua > Nasua narica. Next base: position 86,039,953 of record CM052801.1, on the reverse strand, counting down.
GATGGACTTTAGGGAGGGCTCGTGATTGTAATAAGCACTGGGTATTATATGCAACTGATGAATCACTGAACTCTATCTCTGAAACTAATAATACACTGCATGTTAATTGATTGAATTTAAATAAAATTAAAAAAAATTCTGATATGTTATTGGACTCCAGTTGAAACTGGGCACAAGATATCAAAAGACTTTGCAAATTAGATGTGCGTGACGACCAGGGCATCTAGTTATCTAGATTCTACGTGTTATCAGATCCCACATGTCGAAAATTTATGTAGTCATTGCAGCTAGCCATTTAGTCCCCTATACAATAAAATAATAGATTTGGATTGGACTCAAGTGGTCCAGAAGTTATGAATCAACTATATGAATAAGTATCCCAAATTCTCATGTTATCTAAATTGGTTGCATTATTGCCTCTTAATCAGCTTACCCCAAGCAATGATAAACACAAAATTTACAATAAAGAGTTCAGAGCTACCAGTGAGAAGTAGATTTTTTAAAAGATTTTATTTATTTATTTATTTATTTGACAGAGAGACAGATCACAAGTAGGCAGAGACAGGCACAGAGAGAAGGGAAAGCAGGCTCCTTGCTTAACAGAGAGCCCGATGCGGGGCTCGATCCCAGGACCCTGGGGTCAGGACCAGAGCTGAAGGCAGAGGCTTTAACCCACTGAGCCACCCAGGTGTCCCTAGAAGTAGATTTTTAACTTTGTGACCCACACTATCATAGCTAATGGGTTTGTATAATAAACATCTTATCCTTTTGAATTTTTTCATACTTTTATTATAAAACTGTTGACTCCAAAGATAGGTCATTTGTATATTTATTATAGTAATTATCCACACATTGTGGTACATGGTTTTGTTCTAACAAAATCAGTATTTGTAGAAAAACAGGTTATTTTTCACAGTTGGAAGCAAAGTGTCTTTTTTTTATATGAGGGATACATATTTTTCTATTGAAAGTTACAACTGAGTGTCAAGTTTGATAATTGAAATATCTTATTGACCTAACAACAACTAAAGTAGGCTCTGCTTCTAAAGTAAAAACATAGACAAGATGTAGACTCTAGAATTCAAGTCCAATATATAATTTCAAATAATATCCACTCTTGCATTTATTTTCTTGGTAATAGTTTGATATGATGCTTTAAGTAAAGCTAATATTATCTGAAAAATTATAAAGGAATAAAAATTCTATATGCCTTGTTCCCTTGAAAGCATCAAAAGAAGAAATTTTTGGGGGCGCCTGGGTGGCTCAGTGGGTTAAAGCCTCTGCCTTCAGCTCAGGTCATGGTCCCAGCGTCCTGGGATCGAGCCCCGCATCGGGCTCTCTGCTCAGTGGGAAGTCTGTTTTCCCCTTTCTCTCTGCCTGCCTCTCTGCCTACTTGTGATCTCTCTCTCTCTCTCTGTCAAATAAATAAATAAAAATATTAAAAAAAAAAAGAAGAAATTTTTTGATGGAAACAACAGGGTGTTTTTATTAAATTATACTCTTGATGTCCAATTGCAATCTCTTGACATTGATGCCAACTTCTTTGATGAAGGAAATACGAGACAAGGAAGAAGCCTTATTTTGTCCACAAATTCCAGTCAGTCCATTTATAATACAAAAGTAAAGTGTCAAAATCTATTTATGTTTTTTCTAAATTAGACTCAAAATAACATCTTTAAAGCAAAGATGTACAATAGTATACTAATATTATAGCCTTTTCAGTGCTCCAAATGACTAGTAATTTGATGACTTATGAAGACTATGAACTAGTCAAATTCTGTAAAAAATTATAGTTGACACCGACCAATGAATATTGTAAGGAATGTGGTATTGCTTGAAGATCATTGTGTAAGAAACTATCGTAATTTGTATTCTCATATCTAGTATGATTGACTTGTACATTTTCAAATATTTTTGTGACTCTGGATATGTATATTTTTTTCAATATTGGTCATTGGTGAAGAATAGAGCACCGCAAAATTAACATTTATTCAAAATTACTTAAGGCTCGGTCAATAGAACATGCAATTCTTGATCTCAGGATTGTGAGTTCAAACCCTGTGTTGGGTGTAGACATCAATTACAAAAAAGATTACTTAAGAAATACAATATTATAAGAAAGATTAAAAAATCTATTGGCTTCTTCCATTGAAACAAGATATTGGGGGGAGCACCTGGGTAGCCGAGTTGGTTAAGCATCTGACTCTTGGTTTTGGCTCAGGCCTTGATCTCAGGGTCGTGAGGTCAAGCCCCACATCAGTCTCCATGCTCAACACAGAGTCTGCTTGGGACTCTCTCCCTCTCCCTCTGTCCCTCCCCCTGCTCTCTCTCTCTAAAACAAATAAATAAATCTTTTAAAAAAAGAAAATAAGATATTGGAACAATTAAGCTTACAAATTCTCATATGATATTTAATTTCATGAAAGCATAAAGAATTTGATTTTCTAATAGCTATAACTAAAACTTCAAAAATTTCTGATTTTCTAATTTTATTTAATATTTGAAATAATTTTATTTGTATAAGTTGTGTTGAACTCAGTCATTTTATTTTAATAAATAAATAGCATGCTAACTAAAAAATGTGCCTAGGGAATGAGTATCTTTTTTCTAATTCACATAAAAGCTCTAGTTCTTGGGCTAGTGGTGGCCCTGAGTGGGTTACCTTTGGTGACACATATAAGGAGATTGGATAAGGGAGAAGAGCACAGCTAAATATAAATTACTGTTAATATTCTATTTCTTCTTTGGGGTGATAGGTTTACTGGTATTCAATTATAAGTAGATATGTAAATAAATAAATGAAAATACATGAGTGAACTAATGATGATAAAGTATCATGAACTGAAAATCATAATGAATTCAGTTTTATGTACTAGAGGCCTATCAAAAATATGTTTGTAGAGCAAGATTAAAAGAAAATTTATTCCATGTGCAGCAAGAGAAATGATACGATACAAAAGGACTGGTTGTATCAATCTTAAAAGTTTAGACTTTGGGCGCCTGGGTGGCTCAGTGGGTTGGAGCCTCTGCCTTCAGCTCAGGTCATGATCTCAGGGTCCTGGGATCGAGCCCCGCATCGGGCTCTCTGCTCAGCAGGGAGCCTGCTTCCCCCTCTCTCTGCCTGCCTCTCTGCCTACCTGTGATCTCTCTGTCAAATAAACAAATAAATAAATAAAATCTTTAAAAAAAAAAGTTTAGACTTTACCTTTCCCTTCCTTTTGCCCCAATAAAGAAGGATCTAAATGTAGAGCAGTTTACAAGAAGCCCACCAAGCAGCCTGGGTGGGATATTTATGGAATGTGGGTAGCTCATGGGCCTCTTTCTGGCAGGCAGGGTAAGCGTGTCAAAGGAGCATCACACTTGAGAGATGAACCATGAAAGGAGCCAGAGAGAGTAAGGATTGGTGGATTGGTAGCAGGACAATGAAACAAGAGAACTAATTAGTCTCTTTCGGAGATGGCAATATGTGGCAAATATCTCTTATTTCCCTTGCACATATCATTAACCAATCATTGCATTTTACCCCACTGCACTTGAAATGTGTCTTCTTAATTCTTTTCAATGTAACACTCTGAGTGACTATTAGTAATTAATCAGAGTTAACAAATGAGGTGTAACCTATTTGCCATCTGCAGTCTATACAAACTATATCAGGTTATTACTCTGAAGAGATGATAAACCAATAAGCAGAATGCTAGTTAAATATAGGATGTTGGAAAGTCAGGAAAGTTACATGGGGCATCATACTGGAATAGTGTAGCAAAATAGGGGTCAGGGAACAAGGAAGAATTGGTGTCAAGTTGGCTAAGAATAAGGATTTAAAGAGAAGAGACCTAAAAATGATAGCTCTACACAGTGTGATTACATTGGGAACTTTTTTTTAAAAGATTTTATTAAGTAGTCTCTACCCAGTGATGTGGGGCTTAAACCCACCACCCTGAGATCAAGAGTTGCACACTCTACTGTCTGAGCCAGCCAGGCACCCCCACATTGGGAACTTGTAAATGAGCCCAGTAATCTCCACTTGAGTAGTATCTTATTTTGTGAAGATTATATAAAATTCATGGCCACAATGAGGGGAAAGTATAACCTAATATGAACATGTTTTTCTTGCTCCATCAAGAGGAGATGACCAGGGCGCCTGGGTGGCTCAGTTGGTTAAGCGACTGCCTTCGGCTCAGGTCATGATCCCGGAGTCCCGGGATCGAGTCCCATATCGGACTCCCGGCTCTGCGGGAGGTCTGCTTCTCCCTCTGACCTTCTTCTCCGCTCTCATTCTCAGTCTCTCTCTCTCTAATAAGTAAATAAAATCTTTAAAAAAAAAAAAAAGAGGAGATGACCATTAGTTACTACTCTTCAGAGTTACACTGTTCATCCAGGATTAGCCTTGTAACTATACCACACTACAGGTGCAGTTACAGGAATTCTCCAGAACCATCTACAGACTAACTTATAGAAGAAGGTAACTTTGGTCAGGTGGTGTTAGAGTGTACATCCTTGGTGAAAGTGAGTAAGTGTGCCAAGACTGTATATTTCCAGGCTGTATATGTAGTCTTTCTGTCTGTCTCTGTGTGTATGTTTCCCTCTCTCTGTATTTCTAGGTAATATATAAAAATATATATATACATATGAAATATATATTATATGCCATATATTTGACATATATGAAATATATAAATATACATTATATACATGAAATATACAAATGTACATTATGCATATACTCATAAAATAAGGATTTTCAAACTCTATAGCACTGCTATTTAGTAAAACTTTGAGATGAGGAAAATGCTCCATATCTGTGCTGTCCAATATGATACCCAGTAGCCACGGGTGGCTATGGAGAACTTGAATTGTTGTTAATGCGACTGAGGATCTGGAGTTTTAATTTTATTTAATATTAATTTAAATATAAATCACCAACTGTGGCTAGTGGCTGCCATATTAGGCAACACAGCATTATAGGGAGTCATATGTAGTATCTTGAGTCCTCCTCTCGTTCAATTCCCTTTATCACCTTTTCCTAAGAAGACCCTGATTTACTCAGATCACTAGGATTCTGGTAACTGAGTTAGAAAAGCACTGTGTAACTATTCTGATGATTTATTTTGCTTGTTTTATGCCATGTTTTCAAAATGGTAACCGCTCTCCTAACCGCCCCTCCCCCTCAGGAGCATTCACAAATTCACGTTTAATTTATCCCTCCTGACCTTTTCACCTGACAAACCTCCATAAGAATGGTAGAACCTTTGTGGTGGCCAAGGCATTCCAGCAGTTCTAGATTTTACTTAAGTTTTCAAACCTAGCTCTTGGCAACCTGTCTTGTCCACAAAGTAGAGACACATGTCCCCAATTGGGGAGCATGGGGAATCTTTTCATAAGACGGTCTCTGGAGCCTTTGGCCCATGTGTGTGCATCTTGAAGAAGCAGCCGTTTCCAGCTGTGGTCAACTGCTCTGCATATGAATGGGAATTATTGGTTTTAAAGATTGGAGGAACCCTTTCCAGGAGGCTCAGCCCTGGTGACCGTGAAATCACCAGACAGCAGCCTGGAAGACTTCCAGGTGATGCGGAGGTCCAGCCAGTGCCAGATGCGATAGACTCCCATGTTTGGGAGCCCCACAGCTGCTTTCATTCTGTGGAGCATGTTTCCCGTTCCTTTCAGGAGACCACCAGCTGTCTTCTGTGCCTCAACTCAAGTTACAAGAGCAAAATTCGCTTCAGCCCTGGGAAAATGATCCCCCTTAGCAACTCCACAGCAAACTCCTGCGGAGATGACCTCGATTACAAACCGTCTCAGTTAAAGTGGCCTTCTTGGGCTTAGAACAAAACTGTAACAGCTTCCATTGCATCTGTAAGCGGTGTAATTTGAGGAGGGGCTTCTCGGAGTGTGAGTTCTGGGACTCCGGTTCACAGGGTGTAATTAGAGGCCTAGCCACCTAGCGAGGGTTACTTGGAGGGCAGTCCCTGCAGGCACTAAGTGGCAGGTGGGATCTCCGTGACAGCTGCCCCTAAAATATACAGTGTCCGTAAGGCTATTTGCATGCTACTTAGAGATTAACTGAATGCTCTTCTTTGTTCGCCACAGAACTCTTCCATTCTCCCCATGTCGTCCGGGACATCTTCTTCCAAGTTAATAATTGGAAGCCATTAAAGCAGTCCTTCAAAGCTATTCTTAGGTCTTCAGATGTTGTTAGCGCACGATCTCCCACACACAGCTATCGTAAAGAGCCACAGTGTACACAGTGAAGCACGGGGGACCTTGACAGCTAAGACTTTGCTTATGAGAGAGTCACTTGAGGGGCTTTTGAGAATAGAATGAACCATGAGGGGGATTGGTTGGGGAGGGGGAGAGTGGTTTTGTCCTCAGATTTAAAGGAAATAGCCAGGCCTCCATGCAGGATATGTAGTTTGTGAAAATCGGGCCACTACGGAGAAGGTTAGCTTGTCCCCTGTCTACTGAACCATGTGATTTGGGGAGCAGGTGCTGCCATGGGCCAAGTTCAGGCTAACATATAGAATATAATGTATTCTTATGTTGCATGAGAATGTTACATATCCCGACGCGTAAAAAGATAGGAGGTGCATCTGTGCCTCTGTGCATACAACATGGCGACAGTTAAAGACGTGATTTGCCAACCACTCTCCCTGTGGTGTGGTTTCATTGGCTATTCAAATACGGTCTAACTTGTGGGATGGCCTCCCCCCCTCGTGTGTCTCTAGGGAGAGCTGACTCAATAGTGGACTAGAAGCAGGGAGAATCCCCGGACTGCAAGACATCAGTGTTTACAGGTGAGACAAAATTCCTGCAATTGGCCGCCTAAGAACAAAAGGTGTACCTAATTTAACCACAAGGCGACAACTTTTAGTTGACATTAGACTGGGACAGTTAAGAGGCTGGGGGGATTCAGAAGGCAACAGTTACCTCCATAGTTTAATATGGAAGCTATTAATCATTAGTGAGGTAAAATGAAATACAGCAACTTATATGACAACATTTGGGGAGTCATCCGTCTCCAAGGAGAATTGAGGGCTTGCCTTCTATGACTTCAGTGAAGAAGAAGGCAGGAGAGGCGCCTGGGTGGCTCAGTGGGTTAAGCGTCTGCCTTTGGCTCAGGTCATGATCCCAGGGTCCTGGGGTTGAGCCCCACATCTGGCTCTCTGTTCCACGGGGAGCCTGCTTATCCCTCTCCCCCTCCACCACTCATGCTTGCTCTCTCTGTCTCTCCCTCTCTGAAGTAAATAAATAAAATCTTTTTTTAAATTTTATTTATTTATTTGACAGAGAGAGAGAGAGACATCACAAGTAGGCAGAGAGGCAGGCAGAGAGAGGGGGAAGCAGGCTCCCCGCTGAGCAGAGAGCCCAAGGAAGGAAGGAAGGAAGGAAGGAAGGAAGGAAGGAAGGAAGATGAAAAGAAAGGGAAAAAAGCAGGATTAGTCTGTGTCACTATGAAGCCATTCCCAGAGGGGGCAGCAGAGTTTGGCAAAAGCATTGCATAGGCATGAGGAAGCATCCTCTCTCTCTCTCTCTGTCAATCATCTATCTATCTATCTATCTATCTATCTATCTATCTATCTTTTAATTCTCCAACTTTACTGTGGTATAATTGACATATTAACATTGTGTAAGTTTAAGATGTACAGTGACTTAACTTTAAGCAATTTCTTCTTCTTTGTGGTCAGCACATTTTCTCTCTACTCTTTTAACAACTTTCAAGTACACAGCACAGTGTCGCTAACTATAATCACAATGCTGCGCATTACATCTCCAGAACTTATTCATCCAACTGGAAGTTTGTGCACTTGGACCAACAGCTCCCCATTTTCCCCACCTCCCCCGTACTCTGGTAACCATGGTTCTACTCTCTGCTTCTATGAGTTTTGCTTTTTCAGATTCCACATAGAAGTGAGATCATACAGTATTTGTCTTTCTCTGTATGATTTATTTCACTTAGCACAATGCCCTCCAGATCCATCCATGTTGTTGCAAATGGCAGGATTCCCTTCTTTCTCATGGTTCAATAATATTCCATTGTAGAACTATCTATGTGTCTATTTATCTAATCTGTCATTCATTCATTTACTTAATCTTCCAGATTTACTGAGATATAATTGACACGTAACACTGTGTAAGTTCAAGGTATACAACTTGTTGATTTGATAGACTTATAAACAACACTGTGATTGCATCTTTATCTGCTCATCCATTCATGGACACTTCGGTTGTTTCCATATCTCGGCGATTGTGAATAACGCTACAATAAACATGGGCAGTGGCACAGCTATCTCTTCCACATCCTGTCTTCATTTCCTTCAGCTGTATACCCAGAAGTGAGATTGCAATGATCATACGGTAGTTCAATTTTTAAGTTTTTGAGGCACCCCCATAACTGTTTTCCAGAGTCGCTGTACCAGTTTGCACTCCACCAACAGCATGGGAAGATTCCCTTTTCTCTGCGTCCTCGCCAGCATTTGTTATCTCTTGTCTTTTTGATGATGCAGCTACCATCTACTGAGCGCCAGCTAGGTCCTGGCCTTTCATTTCATCTCCTGTCGTTTGCATTTCGTTTAACTTGCTTGCCCTTCATATTTGCAGCTCAGCATATTTCCAGCAAATCAACCCATTACCTCCCGAGTTCTCCACAACTGGGCTGCTAAAAGCTGCTTGAGAAAAATTTCAAAAACCCATGGATCGGTGTTCAACCTGCATTGAGCTCTCTTTGCATTTTCTGGCAATTGTTCTCTATATCCCTAAGCCACATCTCACGACGTGGTCCTCTGACCAGCAGCATCAGCATCACCTGAGACTTGCTAGAAATGCTCATTCTTGGGGTGCCTGGGTGACTCAGTTGGTGAAGCATCCGACTTGGTTTTGGGTCAGGTCGTGATCTCAGGGCCGAGCCCCATGTCAGGCTCCACGCTCAGTGAGGAGTCTGCTTGAGATTCACTCTCTCCCTCTGCTCCTTTACCCCCCACAAAATAAACAAATAAATCTTTAAAAAAATAAATAAATGCTCATTTTAGGCCCTACCTCAGACCTGCTGAATCAAATATTCTGGAGGTGGAGCCTCATAGCCTTTGCTTTAACAAAGCCCTCCAGGTGGGGCACCCGGGCAGCTCAGTCGGTTAAGCATCTGCCTTCAACCTGGGTCCTGGTCCCAGGGTCCTGGGATAGAGCCCCCGGGATGGAGCCCTGCATTGGGCCCCCTGCACAGCGGGGACTCTGCTTCTCTCTCTGCCCCTCCCCACCGCCGCTCAAGCTCGCTCTCTGTCTCTCTCAAATGAATAAATAAAATCTTTAAAAACCCAACAAACAAACAAACAAACAAACAAAAACCCAAGCCCTCCAGGTGATTGTGATGCCCACTCGAACTGATTCTTGAACTCAAGAATCAACTCCTCTCCCCACTTTTCTCAAAACCTATTTCAAACTTTTTTCAGTCTCTTCAAAACCCCTATCCTTAAAACCTCTTTATTTTCATAAAAAACCAAGACCTTCAAACAGAGGTCCCCATACTTTCTATGTTCATAACCCCAACGTTACTGTTTCAGCAAATATCCTTTTCTCATCTGCACTTTCCTTGGTGAAAGCAAACACCTTTCAGCTACCCAGCCCCCTGAAAATAGATAGATGGATAGATAGATGGATAGATAGATAGATAGATAGATAGATAGATAGATACATTCTGAGTTCCAATTCCTTTCATCTCCTAGGTAATCTTCTTTCATCAATTAGCCATATTCTGTTAAGCTTTAAATCTATCTGTTGACTTTTGTTCCTCAGATCATAAATATTTTCCCATCTCTTCTATCTTAAAAATTTTCCCCTATTGGGCACCTGGGTGGCTCAGTCAGTTGGGCATCCAACTCTTGGTTTCTGCTCAGGTCATGATCTCCAGGTCATGGGATCGAGCCCCGTGTCGGGCTCTGTGCCTCGCATGGAGTCGGCTTCAGATTCTTTCCCCGTCCCGCCCCCTCTTCCTCTATTTCTCCCCTTGCTCACATGCGTGCGTGCACTCGCTCTCAAGTAAATGAAATCTTTAAAAAAATTTCCCCTATATTTCCCTGTAACAAAATCCTATCACTTCTTCCCTTTTATAGCCAGCAGAAGTACTTTAGCTCTTTCTACTCCCTCACCTGTCTTTGATCCAAACTTCACAGCAATCTGACATTTCACTTCTATATCCCTTTGAATAAAGGATGCCAATGATAAGAATGCCAATCACCAAAGAATGCCAATCCAATCACCAATGATAAGAATGCCAAGGAGGGAGTTGCAAACTTTAAATAAGTTTTCAGAAAAGTTTCAATGAAAAGGTGAAAACTTCCCTCTTATGTCTCAAGCCATCTTTACTCATTCTGCTTTCTGAAGCATTTCCTCTGCCTACCCCGTAAATGTTGATGTTTGCCAAAATTCTATGGTTGAATCCTCTTCTCATTCTTTTCAAATTTTTATCAGTAGTTTTGGCCTCTCTCCAGAACTCCAGGCAAACATGTTGACTCAATCAAAAAACATTTGAGTACCTATTCCCTGCTTCAGGATGACGTCACTATCTCAGCCCTAACACCTAGAAGTCGTTCTTGATACTTCTCTCCCTGTTTATACCTAACACTCTTTGGAGTGGAGATTTCGCACAATAGATTTGGAAAAGACACGAACAAAATTCACAAAGGGGAATCGGGATAAAGATTGAGAAGATTTGGTCAAGAAAGATAGTATTCCCTTAAGTCTGGGTTAGTGTTGAGGGAACAGGAATGGGACAAAGTAGGAAGAAAAAGGTCCTCTATGAATGTGGCATGTTAGAAGTCATGGGGGGACCTAGTTGGCTAAGACAACAAAGAACAAGAAGAGGGACGTTATGTAATGTATATAAGACCTCATGGGAAGAAAGATGAAAGGAATCACAATTTTGCCTGTGAACTCTCAGGGAGAACAGAAATGCTAAGCTCATAAATGTGTATGAGGATTGGGAACAAAAATGACCAGAAGGGTTGCTAAAGCGCATCATGGAAGAGAAGGCAAAGAAACAGGAGAAGGGGAAAAATACTTTCAGTTTATTCTTTTTATGAAATATTGATGTGATGGAAATTTAATATTTGTAAAAATGAGGTTGAGAAAACATCTATTAATATTTATTATATGTAAAATACTTTAAGAAGTTGTAAGCTCAAACAAGAACAATTTATGCAATAGTACTTCTAAATTAGAAGTCATTTTCATTACAAAAGATAAATCTTATCATGAGATGGAATCACCTTAGCATGGGATTTGCCAGTATATTACACATTAGTTCAAAAAGGGTAGCTGCATATAAAATGAGATCTGAGGAAGAATTCCTAGATTATGGTTGCATAAACCCTATCTTGCATATTAATTTCATTCATCTTGTGTGACAAGTTCCAAGAAGGTGTAGATCACAAAAAATTGCAGTTCATACCCTGCAGAAAAACTTCTTACAGTGGGCTGCTCTGGTGGTTCTCCCAAGTCGTACTTTTTCTCTGTGAACTATTTTGGGCACACTTGTGGCTCTAGGGCTTAAAGTGGTTTCCCAAAGTGCATCCATCTTGCCATTTATCAAGATAAATACAAGTGAGCTCTTTGTTCCATTCTAGCCACAACTTTGGAGGGTTTGTGCTAATGTGTTAGACTCTACTGTACATGTGTACAATTGCTGTAATAAGGGCTTCCTTCTCTTTTCATCTTAAAACTTAAGAAGGCAAGAGAAGCTGGTGAAGTTGTTTACTGGCTTCTGAAGAAAGGTACTTAAACTAGTTTACATTATTTCGATATTTCTGGTCAATTGAGCCACACAAACAATTAAGTAGTCCTGTTACTTTCATAAAATGACATAACTGGGCGATTGACTAAAACTTTGGCAGAAAGAAGCAGCAGTTTCATCTTTGCATATATGCTGTATTTCCCCACAAAATAATTGTGCCCATTTTAAACAAATTGGCCGGCCAATCCATACTTTTTTTTTTTTTTTTGGTAAATTTAAATTCAGACAACCAGTTATGATGTCAAGTGAATGCCCTGCATTACTTTTGGTTTCTTAACCAGTTTTTCCAGCTGTCACTTTAGACACATCCTACTATGTTAATTCAACTATCTACATGCCAGTTCAGTGAAAGCCAAACTGGTAATAGTGGCGTAAAATAAACCAAACACCTGATGGATTCTCTGAAATCTCTACCCTCCTAAAGGTCTACGCAAGCTCTCGTTAATTGAAATGACTTCACAGAGACAATGGTTACCAGAAATTATGAGGTGAGCCTAGGCAAGTTGGGGTATGTGTGTTCCCAGAAGCCTCTAGAAAAAAGTAGGACAGATCTAATCAGTTTTGCATGATTTAGATAGGTCCTCGAACAGATGAACCATTGATGACCCTTTCAGCTTCAGAATTGTCTTATTTAGACATAGCTTCCAATCCCCGTAAGTTGCAGATAAATAAAATGTGGTATATGTACACAAAGGAATATTATTCAGCCATAAAGAGGAATGAAGTGCTGATGCGTGCTACAGTATGGATGAATCTTGAAAACATTATCTTAAGTGAAAGAAGCCAGTCACAGATGGACTGATAATATAGGAGTCCGTTGATAGGAAATGCCCATAATTGGCACATTTATAGAGGTAGAAAGTAGATTAGTAACAGTTTAGGACTGGAGGGGGAATTGGTGATATGGGAGTGAGAGTTGAATTGTGCAGGGTTTCTTTTTGAGGGGATGAAAATACGGCAAAGTTGTGGCGAGAGTTGCACAAGCCTGAAAAGATACTGAAAATCATGGAATGCTACCATTTAAAAGGGTGAATTGTATGGCATGTGAATCATTTCTCAATAAACCTGTGATTTTTTTCTTAAATCCCCCAAAGTCATATAGTTGTAACAGTGCTTTTTGCGACTGTGTTCTTCTAGGCCTTTACAGGCTACACAGTCAAGTGGGAAAAGAGAATGGGACATTGGGAGTCATTAGTCGCTGGTTTCTCATACCTGCTCAGTGAGTTACTAATAAGCTGAACAATCTAGAAAAAGCCAATTTCCTCATATATGAAATGGGAATATCACTAACCTCTTGCAGGATTGCTTCAAAAATGAAATGAGATCCTTTCAATAAAGAGTCTAGCACGGTGCTTGGCACGTTTATAGCCACCCAAGAAATTTTAGTTCCCCTTCCACTTCCACGCCTGTGTGGAATTTCTCATCTGCTTAGATTTCCTACTTGTGAATGTGTGCCAAAATGTCATTTCATCCCATCCTTCCTTGTGAGGTTACCACATAACCATCAAACAACAACCTGAAGTGTGAGGTTTGAATAACACCTAAAAAAAACTTGACCATGTAAGTCATTAAAATGTGTGTGTATATGAGTGGAAAAGACACAAAAAGAAATGAAAGTCAGAACTGGAGGACCCCAAAGAGGAGTGCCCCTCATTGGTAACAGAAGCATTTTGCAGTTGGCGACACCCCCACAAATGACTAATCTCCAAGAAGAAATTTGATGCCTTCAACTGCAGGAAAAGAAGTTTAACACAGGCAGCTGTGGCAATAAATCTTCCTATCAGTTGTGGTTATACGGCTGGAAAATCTTGAGTTAACTGTGCTCGTGAATCATGCGCATTTATTTCTACTGGTTTAAATATATTTTTTCCTCTTTGTACACAGAGATAGCTTGTAATAAAGCTACCATTAAACACTGGTGTCAGAAAACCACCAAAAAGAATTCATTTTCTAACATCTATGATAATAATATAGACGCCAGTTCATGACACACAGTTTTCCTTTCTCGGTGCAAATATTAAACTTCTTCTGCTTGCAGCGTTCAAGATAGTGCCTCCTTGGTCCCAGCCACAGAGAAATAAACTAAGGAGAGGTCTTTTTGGTTATTTGTATAATAGTTAAAAGTTAAGTAATTGCTAAAATAGTCGTATTTGCCAAAAAGGTATAGTCTACTGAGAGATCCCCAAATATGGAAGGAGGTTAAAAAGAATCCACAGTTCAAGGGCAACTGTGGAAAGTCTTGTGATTTAAAAACTGGTGGCCTCAGTCTCAAAGTCATGTTTCCCCTTTGGGAACATGAAGGAGTATGCCCTTACTTTGCAGTTGAGTTGCTTAATACAAACATGGACTGGGAATGGAAGAGAGGAGAATACAAAGGTGGCGGAAGACTAGACAGTTGCCTAACTAAACTAAAACTAACTAAAACTAGTTTACCTAAATAAAACAAATGTTCACTTTCATCCAAATGGGTTTGTTGAGAATTCGTAAGAATGGTTACTTGGGCTATGATTCTTCATAAACAAGATCCGCTCTTTTTCTAAGAGAAACTTTTTTCTCCCTCTGGGCAGGTTTTGATTCATGAGCATTCAAATAGTGCCGTGAGGAGGTTTTCTCTCTCTCTCTCTTTTTTTTTTTTTTTTTGCACTTTTCTTCCAGCTTTATTGAGATATAATTGATAGATAACATTGTGTGCGTTTAAGGGGTGCGATGTTGTGATTTGATACGTATATGTTGCAAAATGATTAATACAGAAGGGTTCATTCCATGACCTCATGTAATCACCATTTCTTTTTTATGGTGAAAAACCATAAACATTTAAGTGATGCCTGGGTGGCTCAGTTGTTTAGGCAGCTGCCTTCAGCTCGGGTCATGATCCCAGGGTCCTGGGATCAAGCCCTGCGTCGGGCTTCCTGCTCAGCGGAGCCCCTGCTTCTCCCTCTCCCTCTGCCTGCTGCTCTGCCTCCTTGTGCTCTCTCTCTTTGTCTCTCTGTCAAATGAATAAATAAAATCTTTTTTAAAAAAGAAAGAAAGAAAGAAAATATTTAAAATCTACTCTTTCAGCAACTTTCAAGTATATAATACAGTGTGGTTAACTCTAGTCACCATGCTGATCCCCAGAACTTATTCAACTTCTAAATAGAACTTGGCACCCCTTGACCAACATCTCCCCATTTTTCCCAGCCCCCCAATAGCCACAATTCTACTCTCTGAGTTCAGTTTTCTTTAGATTCTGCATATAAGTAAGATCAAGGAGTATTTGTCTTTTTCTGTCTGACATATTTCACTTACCATAATGGCCTCAAGATCCATCCATTTTGTTGAAAATGACAGGATTTCCTTTTTTCCCATAGATGCATGACATTTCTGTGTACTATATCTTTTTTATCCATTCATCTATAGATAGACACTTAAGTTGTTTCCATATCTTGGCTATTGTGAACAATACTGCAATCAACACAGGAGTGCAGATATCTCTTTGGGATTTTGGTTTCATTTCTTTTGGATATATACTGAGAAGTAGGATTGCAAGATCACATGGTAGGTCTGTTCTTCATTTTTGAGGAATCTCCTTGTTTTTCATAGTGGCAGCACCCGTTACATTCCTACTAACAGTGCACAAGGTTTCTCTTATTGACAACCTTGCCAACACTTGTTATCTCTTGTCTTTTTTTCCCTTTTATTTGTTTTTAAATCTCTGTATAATTAACATACAGTGTGATATTAGTTGCACAGTTATATTAAGTGCACAGTACAGTAATCCAACTATTCTATACATTACTCAGTGCTCATCACAATAAGTCTACTCTTAATTCCCCTTCACCAATTTCACCTTTCCCCCTCCCCACCTCCCCTCTGGTAACCACTAATTTTTTCTTTATATTAAAGAGTCTGTTTTTTTGTTTTCCTCTTTTTGTTGTTGTTCTTTTGTTTTGTTTGTTAAATTCTGCATGTGAGTAAAATCATATGGTACTTGTCTTTCTCTGACTTACTTACTTAGCTTTATACCCTCTAGATCCAACCATGTTGTTGCAAATGGCAAGATTTCATTCCTTTTTATGGTTGAGTAATATTCCATTTTGTGTGTATAGATATATAGATATAGATCCCTCACCTCTTCTTTTTCCATTTATCAATTGATGAACACTTGGGTTGCTCCCATAAACACAAATATAGTCAACTGATCTTTGAGAAATGAGCAAAGATAATTCAATGGAGAAAGGATAGTCTTTAAAAATTGGTGCTCAAACAACTGGATATCCACATGTGAAAAACACAATCTAGAATAGTCCTACACCTTTTACAAAAATTAACTCAAAATGAACCAGAGACCTAAACTTAAACATGCAAAGCATAACATTTCTAAAAGATAACATAGAGAAAATCTGTGTCATGTTTGCTTTGATGATGACCTTTTAGATACAATAGCAAAAGCATATCCATGAGAGAAAAAATTGATAAATTTCAGTTCATTAAAAGTAAAACTTGTGCTCTGTGGAAGACAGTGTTCAGAAAATGAAATAATAAGCCACAGACTGGGAGAAAAATCTTTGCCAAACACATATGTGATAAAAGACTTGTATCTAAGATAAATAAAGAACGCTTACTACGCAATGAGAAGGAAATACACAACTAAAAAGTGGGCAAAAGACCTGAAAGGACACCTCACCAAAGAAGATATACAGATGACAAGTAAATGTATGAAAGATGCCAAATTGCCTATCTTGGGGGGATTGTAAATTAAAAAACAATGACATACCACTACATATGTATTAGAAGGACTACGACCTAAACACTGACAACAGCAAATCCTGGGAGGATTGGGAGCAACAGGAACCTTCCTTGATTGGTGGCAGGGGATAAAACTATCTCTATGATACTCTGATGGTCAATACATGGTGTTATACATTTGTCGAACACTATAGAACTGTGTAATACAAAGAGTAAACCTGATGTGAACCATGATCTTTAATTAATAATAATATATCAATATTTGTTCACCATTTTTAACAAATGTACCGCAGTAATGCAAGATGCCAATAGGGAAACTGTGGCCCAGGGAAGAGGAAACTATGGGAACTCTGTATCTCCTGTTCATATTTTGTGTCATTGTGAACCTGCTCTAAAAAAATGGTCTTTTAAAACAACAATAAACACGTGACAGACTTGGTTTGGCCGGCAGGCCATAGTTTGTCAACATAGATTCTTAAGGTGTTTGTCAGCACCTTGAGAAATATCCTCACCCGAGCAGAAGGAAAAACATGGAGGACGTTGGGAGAAGGAAGGGAAGGGCGAATGGGGGGAAATCGGAAGGGGAGATGAACCAGGAGGGACTGTGGACTCTGAACAACAAACTGAGGGGTTTGCTGGGGGGTTGGGCGAGCCTGGTGGTGGGTATTGAGGAGGGCACGGATCGCATGGAGCACTGGGTGTGGTGCATGAACAATTAATCTTGGAACACTGAAAAAATGAAGGTATTTGGCGGGGTGAAAAAATATCCTCACCCAGGAACACAGCTTCCACCTCTACCCTTCTTCCTCCTCTGTTAAGTTCTTCTGTTTCTGAGATTCCTTCCACACATAGTCTGGGATCCCCTTAACCTCTTTTTTTGTCCTGGCTTCCCTTCAGAATTCTCTCCTTAAAAAAAAGAAAGAAAAGACTGTATTTATTTGAGAGAGCAAGCAGGAATCGGGGTAGGGACAGAGGGCAAGATTATTTATTTATTTATTTATTTATTTATTTATTTTGAAAGGTTTTATTTATTTTATTTATTTATTTGAAATACAGCAAGAGAGGCAACACAACCAGTGGGACAGGGAGAAGCAGGCTCCCCTCCATGAAGGGAGACCGATGCCGGGTTCAATCCCAGGACCCTAGGACATGACCTGAGCCAAAGGCAGATGCTTAACGACTGAGCCACCCAGGCACCCTTCTTATTTATTTATTTATTTATTTGTTTGTTTGTTTGTTTGTTTATTTGAGAGAGAGAGCATGCACACAAGTGGGGGTGGAAGAGGCAGAGGGAGAAGCTGAATCCCCGCTGAGCAGGGAGCCCAACACAGGGCTCCATCCTAGGATCCTGAGATCATGACCTCAACTGAAGTCAGACGCCTAACTGACTGAGCCACTTAGGTGCCCCGGATTATTTCTCCCAATCTTTCTCTTTTATGATCTGAATCAGTCACTTAAGAGAGAGTTTAGCTTTTGCGTGCCATAGGTCTGGGTGGCAACTACTCAGCTCTGCCACTGTAGCACAAAGCAGCCCGAGACGTGACGGAAACAAGCAGGCGTAGCTGGACCGCAGTGAAGCTTTATCTAGGACCACAGGTAGGGGCTGCTTTTGACCCACA